>CM031625.1:2882304-2884804 GCA_018398815.1 Conus ventricosus | reverse complement strand
TTTTTCGTCTGTCCAATCTGTTTAAATCTATCTCCATCTCCTTCCTCTTCGCTCGTGCGGGTGGGGGGGGTGTTTGGTCGTTCTGTGCCGGTTCTTCAGCGTCTATCCCTAGTTATCTCCTCCTCAGTCTCACGTTCTAATGGTGCGCCGCCGTCTTCTTCAGCTTTACTCCTGCGCTCTTCTCTCGTCGTTCTATGGTCTGTCCGTCTTCAGCTTTATCCGTTCTTCTCTAGTTGCTGGCTAGGGTCATTACGTCATCAGTCTTAACTCTTCTCTAATCTGTCTAGGGTCCGGTTACGGTCATCAGTCATATCTCTTCTCTAATTCCGTCGAGGGCGTTACGTCAGCAGTCATATCTCTTCTCTAATGGCCGTCTAGGGTCGTTACGTCTTCAGTCTTATTCGCTTGCTAGTTCCTGTCCTAAGGAGTCATTACGTCTCAGTCTTTCTCGTTGCTAGTTCTGCCTAGGTCATTACGGCTTCTATCTGTAGCTCTTTGCTAAGTTCGCCTGAGGGTCATTACGTGCCTTTCAGTCCATAATCCTTGTCTAGTCTGCTGGCCTAGGGTCGTTACGTCTTTCTGTCTTTTCTCTTTGCTAGTTCAGTCGAGGGTCGTTACGTCGTCAGTCTTAACATCTTTGCTTAGTTCGGCCTAGGGTCTTTCGTGTTTACCATTTGTCTAGCCTCTCTGGATGTCTTGTGCTTAGTTGTGTATGCTGCCTATATGTGCACCCATCTCCATCCTTGTGTTGTCTTTCCCTCGCTCTTCTCTGTCTCTCTCTCTCTTTCTCTTTCTCTCGTTTCTTCTTTGTCTCTCTCTCCTCTCTCTCTCCGCTTCTCTCGTCCTCTCTGCTCGCCTCTCTCTCTCTCTGCTCTCTGTGTCTCAAGGTTAGCCATTGTCCTAAAACTAATGCCTGAGTCTTTATTTCGGTACACAGAACAAAAACATTAATCATGTCAGTAATGATTTCTATTCCATAGAGAATCATATTTTGAACCTCATAGAAAGTCATCATGCAGTAACTGATTTCTATTCCAAAGAGAATCATAGTTTGAACCTCAAAGAAATCATAAGACAAAACTTAATGAAAAAAAGCAGAAAAGCATGGAAGCCACAGAATCAAAAATGGGGCCTCCACACGAATGCAATTTCAAGATCACAGGATGTCCCCGCCCCGCCCCCCCCCCCTGCCCCTGCGTTTTCCCTGTTCGCCCTGATAGTGTTTTCGTTCTTCTTTCTCATGGCAACAAAGATTCTGAGTCCTCCTCACATGACTTCATAATGCCAGCGTGCTCTCGGTCGGTGTTGCCCGCCTTTTACCACGCCCCAGATAAGATAGATAGATAGATTTAGATAATAAGATAGATAGATAGATAGATAGATAAAGATAAGTTGAGATAGATAGATAGATGTGGGAGCGCGCGCGCGCAAATCACTCTCACACCACTCACACACTCCCACACACACACACACACTCACACACCACACACACACTCACACACACACAGATGGGGGGGGGGGGGGCACGTAGGCAAGCAGACAGACAAAGAAGAAAAAAATGAACAAGACAGATACACATAAACAAGAGAGAGGATGAGGAGGGAGGGGGGGGATGGGGTAGTGGTGGAGAGAGAGAGAGAGTGGGGGGGGGGGGGGGGGGGGGGGGGTGGGGGGGGGGGGGGGGGAGGGAGAGGAGGGAGAGAGCGACAGAAAGAGAGAGAGAGAGAAGAGAGAGAGAGCAGAGAGAGATGGTATGAGGTGTATGACGTA
This sequence comes from Conus ventricosus, assembly GCA_018398815.1. NCBI lineage: Eukaryota > Metazoa > Mollusca > Gastropoda > Neogastropoda > Conidae > Conus > Conus ventricosus. The sequence goes on along the minus strand of CM031625.1, from coordinate 2,883,034 downwards.
TCCGACTCTTTGTGTGTTCCTGTTTTTGTCTGTGTTTCAGTCTTTGGTCCAGCGTGTCTGTATGTCTGTCAGTCTGTCCGAATGCTATTATGTCTTCGTCCTGTCGGATTTCACATTTGCAAAAAAAATACCTTTGGTTTTTTTTTGTACTGGAGCAAGGACAAGGTGAAGGGGGGAAGGGTTAAATGGTTAAACCCCACACGACGCATCACACACACACCACACTCACACACACACACGCACACGCACTCACACACGACACGCATACACAACACACACACAACACACACACACACACACACACCACACACACACACACCACAAGCGCACACATGTTTGTAACTTCCTGATCATCCTTTCGCTAGCCGAAAATCTTCCAACTTTACTGCAAAGCGAATGAGTGCAACGGTCAGGTAGATGATAACTACATTTATTCAATCTCTCTCGGCTCTCTCTCTCTCTCTCTCATTCCTCGCCTACCATCTCTCTCTCTCTCTCCTTCTCACTCCTCTCTTCTCTCTTCTCTCTCTCCTCGCCTCTCTCTGCTATCCTCTCTCTCTCATCCTCTCTCTTTCGCTCTCTCTTTTTTTCTCTCTCTGTCTGGTGTGTGTGTGTGAGTGTGTGTGTGTGTGTGTGTGGTGTGTGGTGTGTGAGGTGTGTGTGTGTGTGTTAGTGTTAGGCCAAACATTTTAACAGGAGACACATTTAATGAAACATCACCACTGAAATG
>CM031625.1:2860702-2875771 GCA_018398815.1 Conus ventricosus | reverse complement strand
GGCACTGGAACCATGTATATCGGCATTTGCCTTTCCAATGGACCATTCCAGCGACGTGGAGAAGGGGGGCTCTGCTGCATGGGTAACAGCTTGCCCTCCATACTTACTTACCCAGAGTCAGGCTTTGCGCTCTGGACAGGTCACTCCAGCTTCGTTTTGCAGCGTCGACAAACACGGGAAGTAGCAGTCTACCGGTTGTAAGTCTGCATACTCAATTGGCGTAGAGTCAGACGCCAGGGGCTGCTTCCGACAGTGGGAGAGGTCATCGCATCTCACTGGCCAGCTACCGCCCGCCTTAAGCTGGACAGCCCCAGCCAATACTGTGCTGCCCCCCCACGGTCCGTTAGCCTCACTGGGTGCGTGGGGTTTAGGGTGGAAAACCGACAAGCGGATCGATTACTATGCACCAGGCAACAGAAAAATTAAAATTTCCGCCCCCGAAATTGGGTACGTGGAACGTAAGGACAATGACACCAGGCTTTTCTGACGATCTGCAGACGATGTTAGCAAGACAGCCGTCATCGACAGAGAACTGAGCAGACTGCAGATGGACATTGCCGCCTTTCAAGAAACCAGGCTCCCAGAAACAGGATCGGTGAGGGAGAGAGACTTCACCCTGTTCTGGCAGGGCAAACCATCAGACGAGGTCAAACAACACGGCGTGGGATTCGCAGTTAGAAACAGATTATTGGAGTCCATAACCCCACCAGCAAAAGGAACAGAACGAATCCTGTCTCTCCGACTCCAAACAACATCGGGACCAGTCAGTCTAATTAGTGCCTACGCACAAACTTTGGCATCCACAGCAGAAGCAAGAGACAAGTTTTATGACGACCTCAGTGCTGCCATAAGGAGAATTCCCGACAGAGAATTACTGTCCATCGCAGGCGATTTCAACGCCAGAGTAGGTGTGGGACACAACCCGGGCCCCACCTTTGGGCCCTTGGGCACTGGGAAAAAATGAACAGAAGGGCCAGCGCCGGCTAAAAGCTCTGCTGTCACATGGTTGTGCGTGATTAACACCTTCTTAAAACACAAGCCTCAGCATCGGTCGCCGGGAAGACCCCCGATCCAAACACTGGGCATCACTCGATCGATCCTCACCAACGGGAACCCTTTTCCAGCATCAAGACACTCGCACTACCAGAGCGCAAAATTGTTAACACTACCACTTTTTGGGGTCAGCAAAGTGAACCTCCGCGTAAAAGACCGGGCACAGAAACGAAAAAGGGGGGGGCCGGGGGTCTATAAAATTTACTGTCCCCCGGGGAATTTGGGGTATCGAAAGGATAGCATTTCACGTGAAATTGGGTTGCAGCGACAAAAATTTGCGGGAAAAAAAAAGGGTTCGCACGACAGTTTTTCCCCACAAAAAATGCCCTCAAGAATATTGTACTTTCCATAAAATGCAGTTTTTCCCGGGGAAAACGCCCTTTGCGACACAGTTTTATGTGGGGACATTTTAAATTTTACGACCCCGGCCCGCAGGGGACACCGCAAAACACGCGATCAAAAAAAATTTGGGGGGTTTCGCCCCGCGTTTGGGGGGTTTCCCCCCTCCCACACATAGGCTAAAATCCCAAAAAACCGGCTCAAAAAAAATTCCAAAAAAATTTTAATTTTTGCGAAAGTGTTTTTTTAAATGAAAATAAACAATCCCGTTTTTTTAAACCCAAGGGGATCAATGGGGAAAAAATTTTAAAAAAAAACGACTTTTTTTTTCCCAAAAAAACCTAAAAAAAAAATTTCAATTTTCCTCCTGGGCCCTGGGGGGGGGAAAGGGTTTTTGCTCACAGACCAGGAAACCCAACACCATCGGCAAGAAGGGGAGTCGTCGCTACCCGGGAAAAATTCCCCGACTCAAGGGCTAAACCACCATTTGTTGTTTTTTTAAAGTAAGTTTTCAAAATTTTCAAAGTAAAAACCCATATGTTTTTGTGATTTTTGAGTCTTTTTGTGTTCAAAAAGGCGGGTTAAAAACCAAACTTTCCCGGGCTCAGTCAATATAAATTCCAACAAAATTTTTTTATCATATTTAGCAGCTGCCCGGGCAAAGTTTTTACAGCCGTAAAAATTAGGCCCCTGCAAAAAAGCACCAACACACTGAAAATTAGGGGGCGTGAAACAACTCATTTAAAGGGAAGACGGGGTTATTTTTTCTTGTTTTACGATTTTTGCTAGGGTTTTCCATTAAATATATTATTTTTTTTGGCCAGTGTGTGTCTACCATGATATTAACAGTAAGCACAAAAGTTGTGCCACTGTCAGGTTCACTGACTTTTTGCGGGCTTACCCCCTTACATTATGTACTATGTTTCGATAGTTTCTTTTAAAGTCGACTCATTTTGAATTTCTCATGTGCGGACGGGGACATGTTCCTTTCACGTACGTGCGGGTTCGCATTAGAGCCCAATTTTTCCTTTTTAAAGTCGGGGTGAGCCGGGAACATTTCCGCTAAACTTTCGCATCGGTTTTGTCCGCTTGGATATCGTGTGCCAGCACAGTTTGGGGGGTGGGGAAAGGTTTTTTGAACTTTTAGGGGGTTTGTCCGGGGAAGGGGGGAATTTGGGTCACACATCCTCCTGTGGTCCCCCAAAATCACAGCAACCTTACATTAATTACCAATCACGGGCCAATTTTGGACTGTAAAAGCAGGCGGGGCTTGGGCCAAAACTGTGGGTTTCAGGGTTTTTTTCCCAGTTTTTTTCAGAGGGGAAGTCCTGACGGGGGTAGGGGGTTTTCATTTTGGAAAGTCCGGGTGAACCCTTTTTGGGAACCCTTTGGGGTTTTCTTTCGTTTTGGGAGTTTAGCGGGCTCCTTTGGGGGCCCGGGGGGGACGGGTTTTCTGTTTTTTCTGTGAAATTGAAATTCTTCTCGCGGTTGGAATACGGGAAAGGGACTTTTCGTTACGGGTAATTTGTAAAACGGGGTTGCTTGTTTGTTTTGAACTTAACCCGGTGTTCCTGGGGTCCCTGGGGGGGTTGAAAAATTTTGGTTTTGGGGGTTTGTGTTCAACGGGAACCGGGTTTTTCCAACCCTGGTGGGGGGAAAGGGGGGGTTGCTGCGTTGTTAAATTGAAACCCCGGTGTTCCCAGACCCGGTGGGGTAAATTTGGGTTCGGGTGTTTTAAAATTTGAAACCCCTGTTTTTCCTGAAACCTTGGTGGGTGAAAACTTGGTTGCTGTGGTTGGGGCTGTAAGGGGCCCGGGTTCGGGGGCCCCCTTTGGGTTTGGCGCGGGGGACAACCCACCGATTTGGGGCCGGACAGGGTTTTGGGTTAAAGGGTACTTTTAAAGGGCAGGGGAAACCCAGTTTTGAAATTTCCTACAGCTGACCTTTGGGGTTTGGGGTTTGGAGCCGGGAAGGGGAACTCAAAAAAATTTTTCCTCGGGTTTGGGTGGGCGCGGGAAAACCGGGAAACTGTCGAGGGCCGAAAGGGGCCTCGTTGGGCCGGGAAAGGGGCTGGGGGTTTTTTGAAATTTAAAACATGAATTTGGTCCTTTGAGTATTTAAAATTTTGGAATATTTTTTTGGGCATTAAAAACAATTTTAGGGTTTTTGTGCATTGTGAAAACATTCATTCTGTGACTTTTGAAATTTTTCACCACTAAAACCTTTGCGGGGGCAGAAGATCTTTTTAGTTTTAATTAGCACCCTTAATGCCCCCAAAGAATTATATTTGTATTTTTTGGGGTTTGCAATTTCTTTTTACCCCTTCTGGAAGTTGATCGGGGAACCCCTTTGTTTGAAATTTTTTGGGTTTTAAGTTTTTATATGATGAATGGGGGTAAACTTTAATGGATTTTTGTAAAACCAAAGGTGCATTCCCTCATCAGTTGGAGAAAGGGCCAGCTGAAAATTTCAGCTAAAATCAACTTTAAAAAAGAGGGGGACACCCAATTTTTTTATTTATGATGTGGTTTTGTGTGGGGGGCCCCGGGTTTTGGGACATGGGGCTTAAAGGTTTTTAAATGTTTTTTAACGGCAGGGGAAATGACAGTGGCCCGGGGACCGATTTATTTTGACCCAATAATATTTGCATTTTTTAATATCTTTTTTTCCCAAGTTTGGACCAGGTTCCCTTTTAATTGGGGAAGCCATGCATTTTTTTTTTTTTTAGTTGTTCTCTACTAAGGAAAGTACTTAAAAATGCCGGGTTGGGCCCGGGGGCTAGGTTTAAAGGGTGGGACTGAATTTTGACTTGTTGGGGACTTTTTGTGGCACTGTTTGGTTTGTAAATAAGCGGGATAATCGGCCCGGAAACCTTTTTCCTTTATACAAAGGGATAATAATTAACTAAAGCAAATGCTAATCCCTGGTTTTCTTTTGGGAAAAAATTTTTCCCTTTGGGTGCACTTTGATTGGTTGGGGTTAGTTTTTTTAAAGGGACAAACAATAAAGACAAATTTATTTCCGGGATTAACTTGACTCCCCTGGGGGTCCCTCATGAAAACAAAAATTTTAGTATGTTGGGGTACTATGGGATTCACGATGGGTTTTTTTAGGGGGGATGTCCCTGATGTGCCCCACAATTTCCCCCCTGCAACCCTTTCCTTAGCTGGTGCCTTTAAACCTGCTTAGCTGTAGGGGACCCCTGTGCTGGGGGTGACGAGCGGGGCTACCCCTTCCTTTTGGGGGGGTACGGGCCAGGGGTGCTTTGAATTTTTACGAAAAAAGGGGTTTGTTTAGGTCAGCTTTTGGAACTTTTTCCAGGATAAAGGGAAATAAAAGCCGTCATTCACAGTCGGCATGGACCCCCAAATGTGGAAAGCACTAGCAAAAATCTTTAGTGACTGAAATTTTTTAATTAGAAAATTTATTTTTTTTAGTTTTTTTTGGGTTTGGGTTTAATTGCCATTACTTGTGTGTGTCGCGGGCTGCACGGGTTTTCGGAAAAATTTTTTCTTTTGGGTAAAAAAAAAAACCAAACTTTTTAAAATCAACATTTTTAATTTTACAACTTGTTTGGGCCATTCCTGCAAATATTTTCATAAAAACCCATTTACTAGGTTTTTTAAATTTGGGTCATGCGTGCGTTGGGTCCCCAGTTGTTGGAATTTGGACCCTTTTAAATTAATTTGGGAAATGTTGAACATTGCAGAATTGTTGTAGTTTTGTGCATTCTATATCATTGAGTGGGGGGGGCCCCTTTGTTTTAAAAATTTGTATTTTTTTGGGAAATTCTATTTTTGGTGTTAGGTCGTAAATTGTGGAGTTCTTTCCCGGGTTTGCGCTTGTGTATGGCCGAAAGGGAAATTTTGGGGTTATTAAGTTCGGATTCACATTTGCCTTTGGGCCCATATCCAAGGTTTTAAACGGCGAGGGGGTTGTATTCCCATGGTAGCGAGGCATCGCCCCAGGCGGGGCACATTGGGTTTGCCCCAAATTTTAATTTATCTTTAAATTTAATTTCATACCTTGGTTAGTTTTTTTTGGGCAGGGGTGTGTTAAACTAAAAATTTGTGTCAATGGGTTAAGTTTTTTGAATTTTTTGATTTTGAAGAATATTTTTGGGTATTAAGTGAAAAACAGTGTTAGGACCCCGGGGGTCGTTTTGAATGAAATTATACATGTTAAAACCGGGCCCCATGGTTTTGGGGGGACTGCGGGATTGGGATTTGGGTATTGTATCGTAAGTCTGTCGTCCCTCCCTAAAAAGTTCGGTTTTTAGCGACCGAACAGGGTAATGAAAGCACAAAATGTGTGTTAACGGTGGTGTTTGGGTTGTGTGTGCGCGTGCGGGGGCCCAAAAAGAGAGAGAGAAGAGAGAGGAAGAGAGAAGAGAGAGAGAGAGACAGAGAAATTTGAGAGAGAAAAAAAAGAGAGAGAGAAAGAGAGAGAGAGAGAGAGGCCCAAAAAGAGTATTATCTTTGCCCACAACACACTTTAAAACCCAGTCTGAAATCATATGAAAAAAGCCTTGGGGAAGGGAAACCCTGGGGCCGGCGCAAAAAGGAAATTAAAACCTCAACGGGAGTACCCCACAGCGAAAAACACTGATTTCCCCAAAAAATAGGGGTTTCTGTGAAACACTAAATGTCGCGCATACTAACACAAAAAAAAAAATTTAAGGGGGTCCCAAAAAAAACAAAAGGAAAACAAAACCGATCCCCCCGGGAAAAGGGGGACAACCGAGGGGCGACAACCAATCCCCCCTGTGTTTATTCTGTGGACAAGGCGAAAAAGACAACAAACATTGCAAATCAAAACACGTGTTGGGAAGCTGATTCCCGTGAGGACTCTCACTTTTCAAACAAGTGTGCGGGAAAAAGTGCATACCAGAAACGATTCTTGGGGAAGAAAAGTCGTAGCCAAACATAGAATATGTGCAAGACTGTGTAGCCAGTGACACTATGTATCATGTTGTGTGCTATTCCAACTTCACTTCTGGATATCAGCTGCCAAGGATGTTCAGTGACACTCCGAGTGAAGCAAAAACTGTCCACCCTGGCCGCCCCAAAACAATGTCCGCCTGCAGGCTTTTGCTGACACTGTCGAATATTTCGAGTCACTTGACGAGGAACAAATCACCATCAAGACGCTTGTTCAGTACATGGAAAGCCTGCTCTGATGACACGGAACATGAAGCAAAACAGTATCAGGCACATGAAAGACAAACTTCAAGACCATTGCGGCACTGACATGTTTTTTCACAGTCTGGCAACGTAGGGGACATAATATCTCTGAAGACATCAGCAGACAAGATCTGATGAACTTTTACAAAGAAAAGAAGGAATCAAATACAGATGCTGAAAAAATGCGACTTATCAGAGCGGCAGCAAGCATTAAACGAAGTGACATTAAGTCGATGTGTTCGACTCTTTCCAGCTACCCCGATACGGAAGAGATAGAAACCATACCCAATTTCTTCCTGATTCTCTGGTTGAACTCTTACGACATATAACTAAGAGGGCTGAAGCCAAAGCCAAACTGTCAGCGGTGGGCCAGGCCATCATCCAGTGTACGAGCCAAACACTATTGTTGCACCACTACAAATAGGACTGGGTGTCCAAATGCACAGAGCGTTTGGGTCGCGTTTCCTGGTTGACACTCTCAACCACCTTGGCTTCTGCTGTTCATACTCAGAAGTCATGAAGTTCCAGAGAAACGCGGCCTGCACTCACGGTTTTGACCTCCCGCCTGTCACCGAAAAACACCACCATCCAGTTCATCGGGGACAATGTGGACCATAATTCCGCGACACTTGATTGCAGAGGGACCTTTCATGGCATGGGAATGCTTGCTTGCGGCAGTTACTCCTGGTGGAATTAAAAAGCCACGAAGAATTCCTAGGAGGGACATCAAGGCCCTTCTCCACATCGTCAAATGCAACTGTAAAGCAGATTGTCAAACCGCCAGATGCACCTGTCGACGACATGGGCTGGTCTGCACAACTGCTTGTGAACAGTGCAGAGGAATGAACTGCGCAAACTCTGTAAATTTCACTGACTGTGACGTGTGACCAATGTTCAGATGATGAAGAAGAAATGTGAATTCTGACTTTTTTACCTGTTCGCATGCGCGCGCGTGCGCGCATGTGTGTGAGAGAGAGAGAGAGAGAGAGAGAGAGAGAGAGAGAGAGAGAGAGAGAGAGAGAGAGAGAGAGGAGGGGGGGGGAGATTTTAATGCATATTATCTCTATTCCTTTATAAAATATGATCTTAGTTGAAAAACTAAGGATGGTTCCCACAACTTCAAAAAATTCTGTAACAAAGCAACATAAGTCACAAAGATGTTGATTGTTGTCATTGGGCTTATGTTTTCCAAATCTTTGCTTGAGGTGTGTACATACTTGTATGGTTCTTGAATTTTATTTGAGTAAATGCAACACGGATTTATTTTATTTTATTTATTTTATTTGAAAATTTGATTTTATTTCAGTTTATTTGATTTTTTTTCAGTTTATTTGATTTTATTTTAATTTATTTTATTTCATTTTAATTTATTTATTTATTTATTTATTTTTGCTGTTGCTCTTGTGATCTAAACTTCGGAGGGAAAGATATAACCTCTATATGCATCCCATGAATATAGTATACTTGCTGTCTAGTATACATTTTGCTGTGTGTGTATAACTGAATATTTTCTTGAATGTTATTTAAACACAGCAAGCACATTGCTAGTTTGTTTGTTTGTGACTCTTATCTCTGAACGATTTGAAAGCTATTTTCATTATGATGTGTAGAATTTACAATGTTCAAACACTAATGTTCTTTTTTTACCTTTGTCTTCTATTTTGCTATAAATTTCGGTTTAAATATTTTTTTTTTTTCTATTGCTGTTTCCCTAGGGTGTGTGTATGTGATCATGTGTGTGTGTGTGTGTGTGTGTGTGTGTGTGTGTGTGTGTGTGTTGTGTGTGTGAGAGAGAGGGGAGAGAGAGAGAGAGAGAGAGAGAGAGAGAGAGAGAGAGAGAGAGAGAGAGAGAGAGAATGTTTACTATTTCATAATTGTTATTTTTCGTGTGTTGTTATCATGAATAAAAATATGATCGGAGTTGAAATTGTTTGAGTGAAATGAATTACTGAAATATATATGTATGTCAAATTCCTCCCTTTGCTTCAGTTGTCAATGTCTGTACACTTTTAGTACCATTGTTTTGTTACATTATGACCTTTATCTGTGTGTTTAGTCTTCTCAATGGTCATCGTAAATATAAGCTTATGATGGTTTTTAACAAGAATATGCGGTCAGACAGTTCACCTAGACGATGCATCACCACTACGCTCACTCATATGTGCCTGCACTCACCCCCCCCCCCCCCCTATATTTTTATTCTGTGCCCCCCCCCCCCCCCCCACCCCCTTTTTCATGCTTAAATGAGAAAATACTTTATTAATTGCTGATTGCTATTTTCAAATATTTTCTGAAACATCACCTTGTACAGTATGAAAATAAGCTTTAGGTTTTGCTCAAGCGGCGCTGAATGCTAGAGCCAGAACCCAAAACCGCAATACTTGTTAGTGAGTGGAGATGTTGGGTTTTGGCTCTTAACAGACGCGCAGCGATGCTTGCTCGCGGCGCGCCAATTTCACCCATACACACTACTTTCAAAGTGAATTAAAACCAACTTTCCCAGCGTAAACTTGGTTAAAATAGTTCTGCGTATTCAGGAAAGATTGAAGTTTTCAATGCACTTAAAATGATTATTTTTAGGAATTAATTCAAGCAAACGGTATTATCCGCCAAAATTTTATCGGCCTAACACTGCAAATGCCCAAGACCGATGGGAATACTTCAGAGATGCTGTCTACAACGCCGCCATGTCCACCTTGACAAAAAGACCAGCAAGTCAGCTGATTGGTTCGAAGCCCATTTAGAAAAAATGACACCAGTCATCGAGGCCAAGAGAAACGCCCTGACAGCATACAAAACCAATCCCAGTGAGCAGAACCTCCAGGTTCTCCGTGCTGCTCGCAGCAAAGTCCAGCAGTGTGCCAGCAATGCGCCAACGATTATTGGCTTCAGCTCTGCTCCCAGATTCAGATCGCAGCTGACACAGACAACATAGGCGATGTATGACGGCATCAAGCAGGCATTGGGCCCAACGCAAAAAAAAACTGCCCCTTTGAAATCAGCTACTGGGGAGTGATTCAGGACAGAGAACAACAGATGGAGCGCTGGGTAGAACACTACAGAGAGCTATATGCAAGAGAAATGTAGTCACAGAAGATGCCCTGAATGCCATAGAGCGCCAACCAGAGCTGGAAGAGCTTGACAGAGAACCAACCATAGACGAACTCAGCGAAGCCTGGACTCTCTTGCCTCAGGCAAGGCACCAGGGAAAGACGTATTCCCGCGAAGTAAATGAAGTGTTGTAAAGTGACACTCATCACCGAGTTGCATGAGATTCTCTGCCTCTGTTGGAGTGAAGGCGAAGTACGACAAGACATGAGGGATGCTGACGTCATCACACTGTACAAAAACAAAGGTGACAGAAGCGATTGCAATAATTTTTCGCGGCGTATCCCTTCTTAGTATCGTTGGGAAAGTCTTGCACGAGTAGCACTGAAGAGGCTCCAAGTACTTGCAGAGCAAGTTTATCCTGAATCACAGACATGAAAGGCACCGTCGTCTTTGACGGCTCAACATCAGCTGCCTTCAACATACGGAGCGGAGTGAAACAGGGTTGCGTCGTGGGTCCCACCCTTTTGGAATCTTCTTTGCTGTGATGCTGAAACACGCATTTGGTCCTGCAGCTGAAGGTATCTACCTCCGAACCAGGACAGACGGAAAGCTCTTCAACCTCTCCAGACTAAGAGCCAAGACTAAAGTCAGGCTGAGGTGCCTGCGTGACTTCCTCTTTGCAGACGACGCAGCATTGACCGCCCACTCAGCCGAGGACCTACAGCGCTCATGACTCGCTTCAGCGATGCCTGCCCAGACTTCGGCCTTACCATTAGCTTGAAGAAAACACAGGTCATGGGACAGATGTTGACTCTGCCCCAGTCATCGGCATCAATGACCATGACCTGGAAGTCGTCCATGACTTTGTTTATCTGGGCTCAACTATCTCAGACACCCTCTCACTTGACGCCCGAGCTCAACAGGCGCATCGGCAAGGCAGCCACCACCATGACCAGACTGACAAAGAAAGCATGGAACAACAGCAAGCTGACCGAGCACACAAAGATCCAGATCTACAGAGCCTGCGTTGTGAGCACCCTCCTGTATGGCAGCGAGTCTTGGACTTTGCGTGCCCGACAAGAGCGAAAGCTCAATGCTTTTCATATGCGTAGCCTACGACGCATTCTGAACATCACCTGGGAGGACAAGGTCCCAAACAAACACTGTCCTGGAACGAGCCGGATGCACCAGCATGTACACGCTGCTGAAACAGAGACGTATGCGCTGGCTCGGCCATGTCGTGTGCGTGATGACGGACGGATCCCTAAAGACCTCCTCTATAGAGAACTTGTGCAGGAAAACGTCCCACAGGCAGACCACAGCTGCGATTCAAAGACGTGTGCAAGAGGGACCTAAAGGCCTTGAACATCGACCAGAACAACTGGGAAGCAACAGCCCTCAAACGGTCTACCTGAAGACAGACTGTGCAGAAAGGTCTCTCCCAAGTTCGAAGAGACACTCGCTCAGCAGCGCGGGGAAAAGAGAATGAGAAGAAAGGCTGCAGCCCAGGCAGACAAACCAGCGTCAGACTTTATCTGTGCCCTCTGCCACAGGGACTGTCACTCCCGCGTCGGACTGGCCAGCCAAACCCGTCGCTGTACCATAATAGAAACCTAGAGCGCAACTCCATAGTCTTCCGAGACTGAAGGATGCCTACCGTCAATATGTGACTTGGCCATAGCACCAAGACGTTATTATTAACATTCTTTTGTCAATCAGTGTATTTATAATCAAACCTTGCCGGGATAAGTTCCCAATTAGGAATGGGACTCGGGATAACGTGGGGCTATGGTTTTGTGATTAATTTTGGCAGATTTCAACAGGTTTGAGGAGTACGTAAGGATGGTTTTATTTGATCGTATTGTTTTTGCGCGTTTTGGAAAATCTAAATCGGATCGCATATCAAGTTCATCCTCATTTGAGTTCTGAACAGTAGAACAGCTTAGAATGTATTTAGCGCAAACTAATTTTCGATAAGCATCCAGGGGCAAAACGCCAGCTTCATGATATGTCCCTAAAAAGAAAGCGTAAAGGGGAACTCCCAGGGCTATTCTGTGTGCCTTGCAATCTGTACTTTGTAACTTTTTAAAAAGATACTTAGGAGCTGAAAAATATACTTCCTGTGCATATGAAATTCTTGTCCTGATCAGAGAATTTGATAAATGAATTAAAGTGTACGTATCCTGTCCCCAACTCTGGTAACTCACAACTTTAAGAAGATTAAGCTTTCCTTGCTTGAGTTTTGATATATTCAATATGTGTGTTCAATGATAATTTTGAAGTAAGATGTACACCTAAAAACTTTATGCAAGTAAGTGAACGTGAGTGTGTGTGTGTGTGTGTGTGTGTGTGTGTGTGTGTGTGTGTGTGTGTGTGTGTGAGTGAGTGAGTGAGCGCGTGCGCGTGCGTGCGTGCGCGTGCGTGCGTGCGTGCGTGCGTGCGTGCGTGCGTGCGTGCGTGCGTGTGTGTGTGTGTGTGAGCGAGTGAACGTGAGTGAGTGAGTGAGTGTGTGAGTGTGTGTGTGTGTGTGTGTGTGTGTGTGGTGTGTGTGTGTGTGTGTGTGCGTCTGTGTGAGCGTCTGTGTGCGTCTGTGTGTGTGCTTGTCCGTGTGTTTCTGTGTTTGTGTGTGTGTATATTGTGCACGCATGTGTTGTGTTTGTATTTGGGGTGGGTGAAGGGATGAAGATAAGAGGGTGGGAGGAAGGGCTGGGGAGGGTGGAGGGATATATTGTGCCTGTTACTTGTTAGCACTGCTCTTCCGACTCCAAAGATATATGCTAGAACTTCTCTCTCTCTCTCTCTCTCTCTCTCTCTCTCTCTCTCTCTCTCTCTCTCTCTCTCTCTCTTCACCCCGCTGATTACTATGTATTTTCGTGTGTTGCTTGTTTGCGAAAGTGTACAAGTGTTTGGGTGGGTGTTTGGGGAGGGGCGTTTTTCTTCGTGGGGATTGTTAAAGTGGAATCAGAAGTGTGTTACGTGTCTTTTATGTTATTTCCATTTTCTGTATTTTCAAACCTTTTGTGTTCAATATCTTTGGGTTTTTTTTTTCCGTTTGTTGTTGTTGTTGTTGTTGTTGTTGTTGTTGTTGTTGTTGTTGTCGTTTGTTCATTTTTCATTTGGCGAGGGCTTATCTATTACCCTCGATAATAAAGAATTTGAATTTGTCTTGTCTTGTCTTGTCTTGTCTTGTCTTGTCTTGTCTTGTCTTGTCTTGTCTTGTCTTTCTCTCTTTCTCACTCGGAAAACGGGTAATTGTCACAAATTGAAACAGGCGATGACGGCTTATTTGCTTGTGCACTGGTATCACCGGTATCATTGCGCGAGTTGTGGGCCTTTGAATAAAAGACTGCGGTACAAACGCTCGGACTGTTAAAAGCCAAAAATGACCTGTCATAATTAACCGTTTTCACTGCTCATGGCTGAGTAGAGTCAGAAGGGGGTGTTTTTTTCTTTGGGTTGGGATATGCGACCTCTGAACCGCGTCAGAACCCGTGAAAACAAATGATTGTGTTGACGTGACGGTTGCAGTTTTTTTTTGCTGTTTTTATCGATGATGAGTTGCTTTCTCTGCGTGAGAGAAAAAAAGCCATGATGGCCTTTTAAACTGAAGATGCTGTCATACCTCTAGCTGGCACACGCAGCTCTTACAAATGAAAGCATTTCAGGGGACCACAATAGCCCAGTTGGTGAAGCACCGGACTATTGTTCTTAGTGGTCGTCGAGTTGCGGGTTTAAATCTCCGCAGTGCCATTTCAATACAAGGAGGTTTTATTTGTTCTTTTTTTTATGTGTGCTTTGTTTTATTTATCTGTTTGTTTGTTTTTGTTTTTTCTCGATGTTAACATTGGTTCTGACTCCCTTTCCCCAAGTCTTTCCAATGAGACTGTAAATCGAGGTTCCCGTTAAGTGGACGCGCGCGTAACACCTTGCACACACACACATACTTCCTGTCCCTGAACTTCAGAAGAGAAGGCCAGTTTGACCATTGGTATGAACTCCAAAACCATTCTACAAGGAACAACAGTGCGAGGAGGCAGAAGGAGAGGAAGACAGAGAAAGAGATGGGAGGACAACATCAGTGCATGGACTGGCCTCACACTCAGCAACTGCCTAAACCGGGAGTGGAGGAAGCTGGCTCCTTCTGCCTCCTCGCGCTGTTGTTCCTTGTAGAACAGGTAATCATACAGCAGAGTAATTACATGTGTTTGTGGAGAGGTTAGCAGAGGCAGATGAGAAGACACGTACAACTTTGGCCCGAGAGATGGTCGGTCATCCTGAGTGCGCATAATTATAATGCTGGAGAATTCAGAGTTCAGAGTGAAAATGACATGGAACATGTTGAATCATAGCACGACGTTGAATTCTGTATCCAGTCGAACCTCGTTTTGTTTCTCTTGAAGCTGTTTAGAGTGTGCTGGAAAGAAAAGCAACCAGTGAAATTAACAGTGTGTAATTAGAAATAATTTTGCTCTCTCAACAACCCCTTTCGCTGCCAGATAGAATTACATTTATGTCCGGGCTTGGCTTTCTTGGGTGCCAACAGTCAGCAAGGGAATTCAGAGCAACAACTGAAATATTAGATATCTGGAAAAACGTGTGTGATGAGAGAGAGAGAGAGAGAGAGAGAGAGAGAGAGAGAGAGAGAGAGAGAGGCAGACACTGACATACAGACAGACAGTTTTTGATCGCGCTGTATCAAGCTTTGCATTATAATTATGTTAGTCACTGTTTGTTTGTTTTTTGGTTTCGTTTTGTTGTATCTTCTTTCTTTCCCGATTTGAATCATGCAAATCGTTCAGTACTCCTTAGAATATTGCATGCAAGTGCAAGTTAAGCATAACGTTTCAGTTGTAATGCTCGACTGCTACGTCTTTTGGTATATATTATCTTGATTTGACTTTTTTCCTTGAATTCTCTCTCTCTCTCTCTCTCTCTCTCTCTCTCTCTCTCTCTCTCTCTCTCTCTCTCTCTCTCTCTCTCTCTCTCCGATCTCTCTCTCTCTCTCTCTCCGATCTCTATCTCTTTCTCCCTCTCTCTCTCTGTCTCTGTCTCCCCCCCCCCCTCTCTCCCTCCTCTCTCTCTCTCTCTCTCTCTCTCTCTCTCTCTCTCTCTCTCTCTCTCTCTCATATAATTAGAAAGAGAATCAGAATACAAAGAAGAAAATGAGTTCATCTTTCCAGAGTTGCTTCCCTTTTCGGTCATTTCTGCCAGCTTTCCTATGAATTGTAGATACTCTGGGTTTTCTTTTCTTTTCCCCCCTAAATTTTTCAAAGTCGTGCCGTACAGTAGACAGCAACAGAAGTCGTCAACACTCGCCTTGTTTGCACTGAATAGTTAAGGATGAGGAGACAGACCGAAGTGTGTGTGTGTGTGTGTGTGTGTGTGTGTGTGTGTGTGTGTGTGTGTGTGTGTGTGTGTGTGTGTGTTTGGGTGAGTAAATGTG
>CM031625.1:2853202-2855702 GCA_018398815.1 Conus ventricosus | reverse complement strand
CTGTCTGTCTGTCTGTCTGTCTGTCTCTCTCTTCTCTCTCTCTCTCTCTCTCTCTCTCTCTCTCTCTCTCTCTCTCTCTCTCTCTCTCTGTCTCTGAGATACTTAATTAAACATACCGAAGATCACAATCATCTCGATCGCTGATCGTCATCCTCATCTTCGTCCTCTTTCTCCGTCGTCACCCTGGCCTTTCTAATCGAATTAAAAAAAAAAAAAAGCATGCAGAAGGACACAGCATGTTGAAGGAATGACATTACCGGCTGCTCGTCCAATGGGAATCTGCAGGGTTTAGTGTCTCCACCAGTCAGATGGCTTTTGGATGGCCCTTTGCGGGCCGCTGGGATTGGCGGTTTGGGGGTCTCGGTAAATCAGAAACCTGGCTGTATCGCTGTGTTTTGTGTGAACTAATGGCAGGGAGGGTGGATGGGGAGTGCGGATGGGAGGGTAGGGAGGTAAGGGAATGGCGGTGGGAAGGTTGTAGGGGATGGAGGGGGGAGTTGGGGGGGGGGGGGGAGAGAATGTGGGTCTGTCTGATGGTTCTGAAGCGTTTCATGCTGTTGGGAACAGGTTTGCTGGTAAGTAGTGTGCTTGTGGGTCCGCTGTCTCTCCCCCCCCCCACCCCTCCATCTTCAAACTTCTCTTTTCCTCCTGCCCTCTTTACAGCTTCCTCCTCCTCCTCCTGCTCTATTTCACAATCCTCCACCACCACCTCCTCCTCCTCTTCCTCTTCCATTTCACAATCCTACTCTTTCTCCTCCTGATCGACGTCGTGGGGTCGTGTTCGTGGTATTGTTTTTGTTGTTGTCCTTATTTCTTCCACTATTGCCCACAACTTTTTCTTCTTCTGCCATAGTGTATCATTATTACCAGTTCTTGATTTTCTTCGACTTATAGGTAAATCATCTTCGTCTTTCTCATACTGTCTGGTCTTCTTCTCCTTCTTCTTCTTCTTCTCCTTCTTCTTCTTCTTCTTCTTCTTCTTCTTCTTCTTCTTCTTTCTTCTGTTCCTCCTCCTCTTCCTCCTCCTCCTCTTGTTTTTCTTCATCATCTTTGCCTCTTCTTCTTCCTCCTCCTCCTCCCTCCTCCTTCTCCTCCTCCTTCTCCTCCTCCTCCTCCTCCTCCTCCTCCTCTCCTCCTCCTCCTTCTCCTCCTCCTCTTCTTCTTCTTCTTCTTCTTCTTCTTGTTCTTCTTCTTCTTGTTCTTCTTCTTCTTCTTCTTCTTCTTCTTCTTCTTCTTCTTCGTCTGCTCAGTCTTCTTCTTCTTCTTCTTCTTCTTCTTCTTCTTCTTCTTCTTCTTCTTCTTCTTCTTCTTCTCCTTCTCCTCCTCCTTCTCCCCCCTGCTCTTCCCCCTCCTTTCAGTTCACGCTGGTACACCCTTAGAATGAGTGTAAAATCGATCTTAACGGTGTAGTCTAATGCTGCCAGTGCGTGAACGAGTGAATAAACGATCGAATGAGCAAGTGAACAAATGAATTACTGTATGCCCACAACAACAACAAAAATAATTATAGTGATCCGTTTTGACGTCTGTCTTTGTGCGTTTCAGCGATGTGGATGTTCGAGGAGGGGAAGATGGTCAAGGAAGAACTGACGGACAGCGAGGCGGACCCCAACGGCGTGTCGGACTCCTCGGTCCCTTCCTCCTTGAGACCTGGTAAGATCGTCTTCTGTCTGTCTTGTCTGTCTGTCTGTCTGTCTGTCTCTTTCATATACACACACTCTCTCTCTTTCACTCTCTCTCTCTCTCTCTCTCTCTCTCTCTCTCTCTCTCCTCTCTCTCTCTCTCTCTCTCTCTGTTTCTGAATCTCACTCACACACAAACACACATTACACGCACTCTCTGTCTGTCTGTCTGTCTGTCTGTCTGTCTGACTGCTATTTATCTGTCTCTCTCTCTCTCTCGCGCAGGCACACACACACGTACAAACACAAACACTCTCTGTCTCTGTCTCTCTCTGTCTGTCTCTGTCTCTGTCTCTCTCTGTCTCTTTCTCTCTCTCTCTCTCTCTCTCTCTCTCTCTCTCTCTCTCTCTCTCTCTCTCTCTCTCTCTCTCTCTGTGTTTCTGAATCTCACTCACACACAAACACACATACACGCACTCTCTGTCTGTCTGTCTGTCTGTCTGACTGTATCTATCTGTTTCTCTCTCTCTCTCTCGCGCGCACACACACTTACACACACAAACTCTCTCTGTCTTTGTCTCTGTCTCTCTCTGTCTGTCTGTCTGTCTGTCTGACTGTCTCTCTCGCTCTCTCTCTCTCTCTCTCTCTCTCTCTCTCCTCTCTCTCTCTCTCTCTCTAATTACCATTTCTGTCGTTATCACACAACCCCCTGCGCTCCCCTTTGCAATAGAACGTCAAAAGGTCTAACTGGGCGTGCAGATCTTCATTGGTTGATCAAAATGTGTGTGGTGAAATATCTGGCGCCCATAGTACGCCCGCACTCTGTCTTCAAGCACTGACAAAGGTGGACTGGGGAAATAAGCAAAGCAAGAATATTC
>CM031625.1:2803202-2843202 GCA_018398815.1 Conus ventricosus | reverse complement strand
GAGAACGCCTCCCGTGAGACGAGGCGTTGTCGCTGAAGGTCCCGGACAGGGGTTAGGACCATCCAGCAAGGTCCACGTGCTCCTCACACTGCGCGGCCCCAACAGCGCAAGCTTTGGGTGAAGCCCCCGGGAGGAGAGAAACCGGAAGGAACTGGAAGGAAAGAAGGGTACTAGAACCCCGCAGTCAGTACGGTCTGAAATTTGCTGCTTAATCCTAACAGCCACTCGCATGGTGGGCGAGGGGAAGTGTTTGCTGAATACATTAGTAACACCAGCTCAACACAGACCTGAGCATAACACAGTAAACAAACCAAATGAGGAATGTTCGCTAAAGGTCTCCTCACACGAAGCAGGTAAGAGATTACATTAACAGGCTAAACAAACGAATAGCAATTTATATCTTCATCCTTTCCTCACTCACGTTCAACATTTCCCTTTCTTAGGAACTGAACTAATACAGCAACCATTGCTTTATAACTGCCACCACAATTGCAAATAATCATAATTCAATGGCACGATTATCCCCATATTTTATAGTAACATTTCAAAAATAACAATTTTCCAACCACGCATCCAAATGACTAATCACGCGTACGCACGCTCGCAAACACAAAACACTCGTTCCCCTTGCAAACACAAACAGACGGTGGCCGAAGAATACGAGACCGGCGATTGTGACAGGGGCGGACGAGCGAGACCAAGCAAGTTCCAACCCTAAATCACCAGGTTCTCCCCCATCCCCACCGACTACCGCATCACAGATGCATTGAAAGGAGAAAGAATTTTGGATATAATTTTGAATGGCCAGAGAAAAATGGTCTCAAACAATATTTCTTTTATAATTTTGAAACCAAAAGAAAACTGTTCAAAAGAGAAGAATTAGCCGGCTAACAAAAAAACAAACAAACCACGAAACTGATGCTTACCAGCTACCCGTGGGTGACCCAAAAGTGGCGGGTCAAGTGACTCTCTGCCCTCTGTCCAGTCGAGAGGATCAGCAGAGCAGACGCGGAAAAGATGACGTGACGTCCCTCCCCTACAGGCCGACTGCAGGGATGAAGGTACCGACCGTACCTTCGGCGATGTGGTAGAGAACCAGAACCGGAGCGGGCGCTCCCAGGGACATCTTCCGCTCGAGTGAAGAGAAAACCTGCCTAACCGATGGCAGCCAACATGCCACCCTACGTCACAGAGTGAGAATACCTCAAGCCTAAGAGGAATGCTGCACGTGCGGCAGGTAAAAAGACAGGTGAGAGGCCGATAGAGACAGCCAGTACAAGAGAAAGGTACCAGCCACCCGTGAACCTGCAGGATGAATTGCACGGACAGTGAAATTAGAGAGAGGGAGAGAGAAAGTAAACCTAACCTGAGCTGAACGACATTGAGGTGCAAACACACCACAAGCCACATTAAGGGACTGATACACGACAACAACAACGACAATAAATAAATGAACAATTCCACCACCCTAGATGGGCCAATCGTCATAGGACTCGTGACAATTGTCAACATGCTTTCTAAAGGTTAGCATTCTGTTGTTAGTTGATTCAGTTGGTATTTTTATTGAAGAAAACTGGTGAGGGTACTTGTTCTGATGTGTTGTTGTTGAGAGTGCAGATGGGCTTTTTGTAGGGTTGATGGACGATCCAGGTTCTTGAGACCATGTAGCAATGTTGTTGAACTGTTGCTGAAGTGCTTGAGCATTCTTTGATGTTTTGTAGATCCAGTTTCTTGAGACCATGTAGCAGTTCAACTGTTACTGTAGTGCTCAATTACTGTTACTGTAGTGCTTGAGCATTCTTTGATGTTTTGTAGATCAGGCCGTCGTGTGCAAACGACAACACTCGGGCATATCCGTTTCTGTTGAGGTTGCAAGGCCTGTCGTGTCATTGTACAAAACAGGGAAAAGAGCCTTGAGGTAATCCCATAGAAAGTTCTTCGTACGATGACGGTTCGTTTCCGGCAATTGTCTTGATGACTGCATAGTCAAGGAGTAGTTTCATGAGTAGCGAGAGCTGGATTTGTTGTAGCATTGTCTCTTTCCTAAACGTTCCTGTGTTATCGACTTTTTTTTTGTTGTATTGAAAAGGGTCCTTTTGATTCATTGTTTTAGCTACCTGTATGACGTTCGAGACTAAAAATGTGTAGTGATTCATTGTTTTAGCTACCTGTATGACGTTCGAGACTAAAAATGTGTACCTACCTACCCCCCCCCCCCCTTTCCCCCCACCGCTGGCCCACCCTCCCGCCGCCTTCACCACCTGTCTTAGCTGGTTTCGTCGTGGATATACGGCTAGTGTGTGTGATTTTGGCGTCACGTGGAGACATACCATAGTCTATAATTCTGCGGTGTTGTAGGCAGTGAGGTTTGAAAAAAGAATGTGCTTGCAGTCCCTAAGCAGCCAACGAAGGGTAGCAAAGGAAGCAAAAGGACATTGTGCAGAGGATAAATTTTGATTAAAAAGTAAGAACGTTATGGAAATAGTATGAAATGTAGTAGATAATCTTTAAGCCAATGCAATGAAGTATGAAAGGGAGATAAAAAGGTATGGAACAGTGTGAGTGCTTTGGTCTGCTGTTGAATAACTGAAGCATTATTAGGCGCAATTAACTGTGCAGAACAACCTTTATTTGAATCTTGTAAGAAATCCAAGCGTTGCGAATGGTGGAGAGAGAGAGAGAGAGAGAGAGAGAGAGAGAGAGAGAGAGAGAGAGAGAGAGTGAGTGAGTGAGTGAGTGAGACTGTGACTGTGTGTGTGTGTGACTGTGTGTGTGTGACTGTGTGTGTGTGTGTGTGACTGTGTGTGTGTGTGTGTGACTGTGTGTGTGTGTGTGTGTGTGTGTGTGACTGTGTGTGTGTGTGTGTGTGTGACTGTGTGTGTGTGTGTGTGACTGTGTGTGTGTGTGTGTGTGTGTGTGTGTGTGTGTGTGTGTGACTGTGTGTGTGTGTGTTGTGTGTGTGTCTGTGACTGTGTGTGTGTGTGTCTGTGACTGTGTGTGTGACTGTGTGTGTGACTGTGTGTGTGACTGTGTGTGTGTCTGTGACTGTGTGTGTGTGTGTGTGTGTGTGTGTGTGTGTGTCTGTCTGTCTGTCTGTCTGTCTGTCTGTCTGTCTGTCTGTGTCGCTGTGTGTGCGTGTGCGTGTGCGTGTGCGTATGTGTGTGTCTGTGTCTGTGTCTCTTTGTCGTGTGCTTGCGCGCGCGAGTGTGTGTGTGTGTGTGTGTGTGTGTGCGTGTGCGTGTGCGTGTGTGTGTGTGTGCGTGTGTGTGTGTGCGAGTGTGTGTCTGTGTCTGTGTCTGTGTGTCTTTGTTCGTGTGCTTGCGCGCGCGAGTGTGTGTGTGTGTGTGTGTGTGTGTGTGTGTGTGTGTGTGTGTGTGTGTGTGTCTGTGCGTTGGGAGAGAGAGAGAGAGAGAGAGAGAGAGAGAGAGAGAGAGAGAGAGGAGACAGACAGAGAAACTGATAATCATGAAATCAGTGTGATCGCTACAGATTTTTGCTGGTTTTCGTCTGAATGGTTAAGTGGTGGTGACTTTATTTCAGGAGGACACTGATATTGCGGTCGCGGCGTCCGGCAGGGGAGTTCACTCTAACCTTTACCATGTGCAGCACGGTACAGGCGCCGAAAAGCAGAAGGAATTACACGGTAAATGAACATAATACGTAAATAGATATGAATTAATCGAAACGTATGAAGATGATATATGTATTGACGCACGGTTTCTGTGGACACACGCAAACTCAGCGCAAGTGCATGTCGAGTGAGAAGTGTTCACTGACAGATATGTAAACAAGCAGACGAACTGCGGGAGTACGACTCTTGGGCTTGAAAAGAGCGGACCAGTAACTTGCAGTTAGTTGTAGGATCTGTTTCGTGGAATAGTAATACTAGTGACACACCAGTGCCAGGGCGTGTAGTTCATAGGAGACAGTTTAGCACGAGCACTGCGACAAAACAACCGTACACGGTTTACAAGGGCTTTGACGGTTCTGAAAGTACAGCTGATGGGGCACTAGACTGACTCTGACTCTGTGTGTGTGTGTGTGTGTGTGTAGTAGGTATATAAAAGAACTTTTCCCAAGTGTAAGGAAAACACTGTATATATGTATGAATGGTTTAGAACACATTTTCACGTTCTATTATAATAATGCATGGTGTATTATTATTAGACATGGAATCATGGTTAGTCATTTTTATTGTTTGCAAACGTGTTAAATGTAGATCTATCTGGCTTGCATCTGTGACTAACACAGACACAGACACACACACACACACACACACACACACACACACACACACACACACACACACACACACACACACACACACACACGTTTTGGAAAGGGTAGAAGTGCTATTGAACATTTGGTCTAACTTACCACTCAAATTAAACATCAGTTTTCCAGGAGAAAATACTAAAGGTTAAGATCAAGTATGGCACTCTCGTTTGCTTCATAAACTTAAAGAGATTGGATTATGATTTTCTTAAAGACTTCTTAGAAAAGAGATATATTAGAACAAAGGTAGGGAACTCTTACTCTACAAGAAGAAAATTACACATGGGCATTCCTCAGGGGTCTGTTATTGACCCTGTACTTTTCAATCTTCTGATGTACGATTTACCCACAAAAATTACTAAGAACATTGAACTAGTCCAGTATGCAGATGACATATGGATGAAAGTGACATTAAAAAAATGTACACCTGTCAGATCACAAAACTATATCAAAAAGTTATATCAAAAAGAATTAAATACTCTTTCTGCCTACATGACTGAAAATGGTTTGCCAATATCAACTGAAAAAACACATGATGTTATTTAACACTGGATCTGATTCAGTTAATATGCCTTTATTTCAAGTCAACGGCATACACATTAAATATACAAAAATGGTGAAATTCCTTGGAGTAAATTTAACATCAAAGTTGTCATGGAATTTTCATATAGAGCATATTCTAACAAAAGCTCGAAAAACTGTAAATCTATTAAAGATTATTAGCAAGCATGTTTGGGCTCAGGACACAATTACTGTTTTGCACCTGTCTACCGCACTGGTTAGATCAAAATTAAGGTATGCACAAGAGGTGTTCTTCAGTGCACCTAAATATTTACTGAAAAACTTCAAAGTATTGATTCCAAAGCATATAAGTTAGCCATGGGACTACCAGTCCATACCTCTTGTACAAAAGCATACAGTGCTGCTGGGATATTTCCAGTGGAAGAATATAGGAATCTTGCCTGCACCAAATTTGGTATAAGAAGTTCTTCTATAGACAAAAATTTAGGCCCTGAAATAAATATTTATAAGAAGTTCTTCTATGGACAATAATTTAGGCCCTGAAATATATATTTATAAGAAGTTCTTCTATGGACAATAATTTAGGCCCTGAAATAAATATTAAATCGGACACTGATTTTCCGAAAAGGGCTTAAAACATATCATCTCAAACGACTCTTTGAACAGATACTTCCTCCACTTTAGAATCCTGAGATATCAAGCTAACATCTATTGGGGAAAAAAGATCTATTGTGTCTCCTGTCCATCCGTGGAAACTAATACGAGCACATTTTGATATTGAGCATACAGATTTAACAAAGGCTGAAAATACTAATTTATTGTTATCCAATATCAAAATGCATTTGCATGATCACTGTTCCAACCATTTTAGGATATACACTGATGGATCATTAATCAATGAACATGCAGGTGCAGCATACATTATCCCAGGCCTTAACAAAGAAAAGTCTTATTATCTCGGGAAAAACAAATCTATATTCACGGCTGAGTTATTTGCTATAATTATGGCTTTAAAGTTTGTTGTTGATTGCCCTCAAAATTTATCTAAAGTTGTTTTATGTGTAGATTCCAAGTCAGTTCTTACTGCAATGAAGAATTTTAAATTAAAAGTTCGACCTGAGATGATAACTGAAATAAATAATTTAGTACATTTCCTCGCAGTCAGAGACACCGAAATAACATTTCTTTTGGTGCCCTCCCACTGTGGGTTATATTATAATTAAAAGGGTGATGTTCTAGCAAAGAGAGGAGCAAATCGATCATCAGATTCGCATTTTTTAAACTTCTCCATGTCAGTGCAAGAGTGCTATACTTTGGCAGAAAAAGTACAATTTTCTCTTTTTGATTTGATAGAAAGAGAAACTGGGTGTTTTGGTTTACACGATGACATGAAAAATATGCATGAAAAGTTAAGTAAGTACGATCAAAACATTTATCGAGACGACAGATAAGTTCCTTGATCTGTAGATGGAAATTGGATCGTTTAAAAACAAAGTGTGTCAAAAATATACATTGTATATGTGGTCATAGCATTTCAACTGATCACATTCTTGTGTGTAACTTAATGAAAAAATTCATTGCAAATACGTCTGTACAGCCTATTCAAAATATTTTCCTGTTAGCAAGTGAAACATATCTTTTCTTTTTGCACTTATTTGGCAAATACTTATTTTCACCACCGGCCCCTGGAGGTCTGCCCTGACAGGATCGGTCTAGAAGGGAATGAAGGGAGTGACTGACCTCACACGCTCCGCAAGAGAACACACAAGAAAGATTACAATACAATACACCATTTATTCACACCAATACACACATAGTCACAAATAAGCATTTCAACAGACACAACATACACATAGTCACAATTAAGCATTTCAACACACACAACAAACACATAATCACAAATAAGCGTTTCAATACACATTACATTCATTTGTTCCTTCTCGTTGTTCCCCCCCACCCCCTGCCTCTCCAAAGTTCACTGGGAGCATCATCTCCAATCGGGTGTCCAAGACGGGCCTGTTTTGAACAGTATTTCGGTGCCGACACTCTCAGCACACACCCACACCACTTCCAATAGCACGACACAGAGCTAACCGCACTCGCTTAGTTGCCACATGGGCTGCATTAAGTTTGAAGACAGCGTAGGACCCATCCTGTCGGACAAGGCGGTAGTCGTTGAAGGTCCCGGACAGGGGTAGGACCATCCAGTGAAGAGCGCGTGCTCCTCACACACTGCGGCCTCAAAAACGTCAGCCCCGGGTGAAGCCAGCGGGAGGAGAAACAAGAAGGAAAGGAACTGGAAAGAAAAGAGGGTACTAGAACCCCGCAGTCAGTACGGTTTGAACTATGCTGCTAAATCCTAACAGCCACTCGCATGAAGGGCGAGGGGAGGTGTTTGCTGAATGCATTAGTAGCACCAGCTTAACACAGACCTGAGCGTAAAACAGTAAACAAACCAAATGAGGAATGTTCGCTAAAGGTCTTCTTACACGAAGCAGGCAAGAGATTACATTGAATTAACCAGTTGAAGAAACGAATAGCAATTTATATCTTCATCCTTCCTTCACTCACGTTCAACATTTTCCTTTCTTAGGAATTGAACTTGAAGAGTACAGCAACCATTGCTTTACAAGTGCCACCACAGTTACAAATAATCACAATTTAATGGCACGATTATCCCCACATTTTATTGTAACATTTCAAAATAACACAATTCTCCAACCACGCATCCAAACGACTAATCGTGCGTACGCACGCTCGCAAACACAAAACACTCGTTCCCTTTGCACACACAAACAGGCGGTGGCCGAAGAATACGAGACCGGCGATTGTGACAGGGGCGGACGAGTGAGACCAAGCAAGTCCCAACCCTAAATCACCAGGTTCTCCCCTATCCCCACCGACTACCGCATCACCAGATGCATTGAAAGGAGAGAGAAATTTGGATTTAAATTTTGAATGGCCAGGTTAAAGATCGAATTAACCAGAGAAAAGTGGTCTCAAACAATATTTCTGTTATAATTTTGAAAACAAAAAAGAAATTGTGCAAAAGAGAAGAATTAGCCGGCTAACAACAAAAAAACAAACAAACCACGAAACAACTGATGCTTACCAGCTACCCGTGGGTGACCCAAGAAAGTGGCGGGTCAAGCGACTCTCTGCCCTCTGTCCAGTTGAGTGAACCATGTGGAAACGCTGACATCCCTCCCCAACAGGCCGACTGCAGGAATGAAGGTACCGATTGTACCTTCGGCGATATGGTCGAGAACCAGAACCGGAGCGGGCGCTCCCAGGGACATCTTCCGCACAAATGAAGAGAAAACGTGCCTAACCGATGGCAGCCAACATGCCACCATACGTCACAAAGTAAGAATACCTCAAGCTAAAGGGAATGCTGCACGTGCGGCAGGTAAAAAGACTGGTGAGAGGCCGATAGAGACAGCCAGTTCAAGAGAAAGGCACCAGCCACCCGTCAACCTGCAGGATGAATTGCACGGACAGCGAAATTAGAGAGAGTGAGAGAGAGAGAGAGAGAGAGAGAGAGAGAGAGAGAGAGAGAGAGAGAGAGAGAGAGAGAGAGAAGTAAACCTCACCTGAGCTGAACGACATTAAGGTGCAAACACACTACAAGCTACATTAAGGGATTGATACACGACAACAACAATAAATAAATGAATAATTCTACCACCCAAGATGGGCCAATCGTCATAGGCCTCGTGACACTTATGATCGATGATAATCAGTGGTGAGACGAGACAGAAGAGTTATATGTTTGATTTGTTTGTTTGTTTGTTTTAATCTTTGATTGAGTGGATATTCTATTCTTGTGCTATAGTTGTAGATGAGTTAATTCTTTTGACTCGTTGTGTTAACCGTTTTTCCCAGCCCCGATTTTTTTTCCCGTCTAATACCACGTAATGTGGAAAGACGTAAAACAAAACATCAACACCAACAACACATCACGTGTGCTCACACGCTTGTAAACAAGTCTAAATAGTGCTGACATGTAAGATGTGTTTGGTAATATGTCAATGGATGATACTATTGTGTGTTTGCTTCTTCATAAGTTTTCTTGGTTTAAACAAGTGCTTACAGAGGCTTGACTGTTGTGTGTGTGGGGTGTTGGATGTGTGACAGCCTGCGCTTATGCTACCAGCTGAAATGATATTCTGAACTGGAGTATTAACTGCTATGCATTGTTTTATGTTGTAGTTATCTTACTGATTTCAGTTACTGTTGTCTGTTATATATGTGATGGTGCTTGTTATTGAACTAAACATAGGTACAAAAAGAAGTGTACATCTGAAAACAGCTGGTAATGGGAAAAACTATTTTTCCTTTTCCACAGAAAATATGAAAGGTAGTTTTTTTCGACCTTTTCTGTGTCTTAAAGTGAAGCATCGGTGTTATGGCACACTCTCTCCGTGCCCCTACCCCTCCGACTATTCCTCCGCCCGCTCCTCACCTCTTCCTGCTCCCCCAGGCCCTCTCTTCACTCTCCTGCACGTCCACTACTCAACCTGCTCCGCTCTTCTCCCCTTCGCCTCAAAACTATGTTGGTTGCATTTTCATTCTCAGATTTCTACAGAAAGGGATGAGCAATACCTATCACATTACTTGATGATACTCGTGTGTTAATCGGGAAAGAGGAAGATTATCTCATGGAGCAGTGAGGGCAGTGCTGCAGATGGCAGCAACAGAGGAATGAAGTGAAAGCGACAGGAACGTGCTGACCAGGATGTATAGCACAGCAGTGACAAGTAGTCCATGTTTGAGATACATTTTCTCCTTATGCACGCTGATACGTTTGCGAAAACTCCTTATGTAGACAAGCAATTGTATGAGTTGATGATTTTTCTTGAACACTCTGATAACGGTTTGGAACAAAGCTCGGCGATCGTGAAGGGAAACAGGAGGAAAGAGTTTTAAAAAAATACAGCATGACTAGTCAGGTGATCCCCTACAACGTGGTGACACGTGCAATGGTTGGAAACCAGAAGGGAGCCTTCATTTGTGTCTGCAGTATCCCACAGCCCGTCTAAATTACATTGCTGTTGTTTGCTGTACAAAATTCAGGTCTCAATTCTCCTTTGACTTTGTATTTGTCCTAAGAAAGACCTTTATGTATACTTCAACGTTGTTACTGTTATTTTAAAAGTACAGTTGATGTTCCAGTAGAGGTGTACGTTTTCCTGTCATGAGTTTTTTTGTCTTGTTTACTGTGAAAAATGTTCCATTGCATCTTTGGACACATTGTGTCACACAATGAAGACTCCATAAACATATCTGAATGAAAATAACAAAAGCATTCCATTGTGTTCAATAGTGGTTTACATTACTTGATTTCTTCAGGTGACATTGTCATTTTAGATGAAGACGAGAAGTTTACAGACTTTCATTATATTCGAACAGTATACACAGATAGTCTGACTGTATAAAGACAGTACCCACAGATACTATGTGTATAACAGTGCCATAACCTTACTGCATTCCATACACAAAGTACAAAAAGAGTGCTACAACATCGTTGGGTTTCAGGTACACGGTATACACACAAAGTCTGTGTCTAAGAGTGCCAACTTATTGTTTTACATACAGCCGGTACTGCCTGTTGTGAACTTGTGAAAGAGAACCGATACACCTTTTCTTCACATGTGCATATATATGTGTATGCCTTGATTCATTGTGGTAAACAGACTGGGAGAAAACAGTTGTTTATTGGACACCTGACATAGCTCAGTTGTCTGGAACAGCATGTACCCCTTACAAAATTTGATAATTTCTGTCATTGGTACAGAGACATTGTTACAGTACTGATATGTGATGCCTGTAACTTTGTAACAGAAGTGTATGGCCCTAGTTAGCAGTCACTGATCTGCAGCTGTGTTATTTATTAGTCAGATAAGCATGTTCATAGTAGCGAAAAGGAGTGTTGGACATTTTGGTATAATGACAGAGGAGGAAAACAAGTTCTGACCACATTTCTTTCACTTCTGTTTCAGTGAGGAGTCTGACTGCACATTGTTCTGTGAAGAGGAATAGAAACCTGAGGTAAGCGATTTTGCTGCCAAGCTATGCCAAGCTATGAGAGTTCCAAATAAGTGACATTTCACATGTATATTGGAAAACAGATCTCTACATATTTAAAGAGTATGTGAGAGCACGCTGTCTTGGCTGTTTTTGGACATTGAGGCATGTGAATATAGCTAAATGAAGACGTGTTATGCTTTATTTTACAAATATGGATTTGTTCACACATGATTGTAGTTTGTATAGGGTTTCTGTGACAGTCATACGCCATGCCCACATCTTTAGAATGCATGTTGCAGGTTGTATGTTTTTTTTTCTGAACGGCACAAGTAGGATGTGTCGGCTGCAGTTGTTTTTCCATTTCCTTTTCAGGCTTATAAATTACATGTTAGAGGCTAAGACGGTTGAAAAGTGTGTGAGCCATATGTGATTCTGATATGCCATCCGCCGACAAGAAGTAACACTTCTCGAAGTGATGTTGGTTGTGACTTTGATTTCATCATGAAGTGACACATGTCCTTGAATAACAAAAGGAGGCAAACATTTGTGATGAACTCCGGAAATGTAAACTAACGTACTGAAATTGATTGAGTGATATTTTTTTCAGTAAAGGGCTTTAATTTGGAGATATGTAGCTGTCTGTAGCCTGTCACGGGCGGACTACTATTTGAATGTATTCATTGAGTTTTGATGGGCTGTTCGTTACGGAGGTTGACAGCAGCTAAGACTCGGTATGTGGTTGTAGAGGAGAGGGGGTAGCTCCTGTCCCATTCAGTTTGTGCACCGCCCGTGTGGATCATGCATCCCCTCAGTAAACCATCACATAGGAGTAGTGTGAGAGGGAAGCGGGAGACCTGGATGAAGGTTGTGTGTGTGTGCTGTCATTTCAATAACGGTGCAGGGAAGTGTCTTGCACGTGTTCTGTGCATAAAGTGTGCTGTTTATGCTTAGCGTGGGGTGAATGTGAGTAGGTGTTTGTGTGGGTGGAAGGGGAACCTTCTGCGCTATGCCAGTGTTCGGATCTCTTTCTTTCTTGCTTTTGCATTGCTGGTAAGAGGCCACGTCCTCGGTTGGTAGCCATATTTCTTTTTTCCACTTCGTCGTGGAGGATAGCGGAACCGGGCCGGAACCCTTCGCTGGGGGGAAGGCAGTCCACTCATCTTGGGAAGGATCTCAATCCTTGGGCACCAACACCATTCTTCAGTCATTCCAGACTCTTGCCTTCTTCGTTGGGGGTAGCGTATTTACTGGTGGGCTTTTGACTCTTCATAGAGGGAAGCTTGCCAGTAGTTTTCTTCTGTCTTCACACGCCGTTCTGGTAAATATATATGTATAGCTAAGGTGTGTTGTAATTTAGTTCGGTTTGAGAATTTGTATGCCAATATGGGTTTGGCATTTATTCGGTCAGTTCATATTTAAGTGACATTGAGGTCATTTATTAAGTTGGATGTTTAGCAATGGCTGTGTTTGGGGAGCTACTTGTATGCTTGACATGTATATCTAGTTTTACAGTGGAGTTGTTCATATTTGGATAAATGTTGGGAGTCAGGATATCCCAGAAGCGATACTTCAAGGATTGAAGCAAAGTATTTAATTTTATTTTATTTTATTTTTTTTCTTTTAAACATCAAGTCGGGTCCGGAACGGAACGAGTTGCCGCCGACTAACATTCAGTCGACTAGCGGAGATTTCCGATGTGGCGCTCCCGCCATTGGTTCCGCTCCTTGTCTTGTTTGTTTGTCTCTGTGTTTTTTTTTTTTTTATTTGGCTTCTTTTTAATGAAAGTATTTTATAGATAAAATGGAAGAATGTATGAGTGTTATGGAATGTCACTTGGTATTAATTTAAATGTAATGTGAATTTCCAAATGTTTACTGCATTGCAATTTGTAATATGAATGAGAATGTAATGTAAAATATAAGAATTATGAGAATTATAGTAAAGGAAAATAAGGAAAAGAGGAAAACAATGATTCGAGAACAGATGAAAAAAAAAGAAAATAGTGTTTGTAAAAGTTTATTCTCTGATTTTTTTTTAAATGGTACGTACACAGTCCACACATGCCCTGCATTCACACACATAATTTACAAGCGTCACGATTATGCGGCGAGGGACTGACATCCGCCGCAGGGCGTTCGTTCTGTTTTTCGTTTTTTTTCTTGAGTGGAGATGGGCCACAGTTGCTGACGTTGGGCGACCTGGAGGATGTTCCCGGAGGGAAGGTTTCCGGAGCCGAGCCTGAGGGGTGCGGGAGTCCGGCACAGGAGGTCGTCTTCTCGACGATAGTGAGGAGCACATCCAGTCGTGCTTCGGAATTTAATACGAGGAACACTCTGGGACAGTCATCAACACAAAGTTATGTGGCAAGTGTGTGTGGTGTATGGGCTGTGGATTTGTGTGCGTACGCTAGTGTAATTTAATATATCTAGTTATGCCCTGTTGGTTGTATTTGTTTCTCCTCTCTTCCTCTTTGTTGGGGGGGGGGGGGGGGGGGGGGGGGGGGGCGCGGTAGCTTTAGTTGGTTATAGGTCGGGTGGCAGTGAGATCTGGGTGGTGTGTTTTGTTTTTTTTTGTCGAAGTTCCCATTTAGTGGGTTATTTTGTCCCTTAGGGATAGTTAGCTCCTGATAGGGTCTCTATACTTTGGGTTGTTTTTTTTTTAGTTATTCGTTTTCCTGTCTTTCCCCCTTCTTCTTTGATAGGTGACCCATCTCATAAATGGAGTGTATGTGCGAGTGATTGAGGTGTTTATTATTATGTTTGAGTAAATTTGTGTATTTATAATTTAATAAATGTTATTTGTTCCGTAATTCCTGGAGTGGTCTGGAGGTAGTGAGTAGTTGAGTGTTGTGCCGCTTTACTCTTTGTCTGTTCCTGCCTCATTCCCCTGACAGGGTCTTTTACCCTTGACATAGCCATCCTTTCCCATTCTAATTTGTACAGCCTTCCTAGCAGTCTGTCAGTACACAGTACCATCAGTAAGATCATGCGGCTAACATTATCGAATAGAAGATGCCAGTTGTAAGGTAGGAACAGATGTCTTGGGAAATAACAGCAAGGTGCCTTTTCTGATTAGACTTGTACATTACCTTTTGATCGGAAACGTGTTGGAACATTTGCACCACTATACATTTTACAGGAATGAGAAATTCAAGGCAATTAAAAGAACTTCATGGGAAAGGGGTGTCAAACCGTGCATGGAATAGGACGACTGCAGGATGCAGCCGATTGAGAGAAGACCTTCAAGCATATGGACGACAAACGGGATGGCAGATCAACATCTGAAAGAAGATATGCACAGACGATTGCCACATCAACATGCAGGTGAGAGTGTTTTTTTTTACTTACGAAAAGATATAACAATGTATGCATTTTAACATTTGAGGTATTGGTTCCACTTCACACAT
This sequence comes from Conus ventricosus, assembly GCA_018398815.1. Lineage (NCBI taxonomy): Eukaryota > Metazoa > Mollusca > Gastropoda > Neogastropoda > Conidae > Conus > Conus ventricosus. The sequence goes on along the minus strand of CM031625.1, from coordinate 2,828,969 downwards.
GAAATTAATATGACTTCATATATCATGTGACTGTAATCATCTGTGGACAGATACAGTGATTTGGTACGAAGATATAGCAACATGGGCTTTCTTCAGCTGTAGTTCCATTCAAATGTTGATTTACACGAATCTGGGTAATGTATGACATGTGAAACAAACACGTTTTTTTTAAAATGTGAATGGTAGATAATAAAGCAACACTTGCCAGTGAGGGAAAAGAGATTTATGTGAGGGTACTAGGGGGAAAAGTCTTTTTTTTCCCTGACACACTACATCCTTTTTCAAGTGGCAATTTGTAGCTAAATGTAACATGTACATGAATTTGGCCCCATATGTTTATTGCTGAAGAATTAAGTAGTGGAGGAAAAGAAGTGCAGGCTAACAAGTCTTCCGTCACTATTGTGATTATTTGGGAACGATCTGAAGTTACCAAAAAAGGTGGAGTAGAGATGAAGACAATGTGAAGTAAACAGTAAGAAATTACATTATGAATATGAAAAACCTGCATGAGACAACCATCGTAATGTATCTGGGAGGCAGATGTACTTCTATTGCGTGCTCCTAGGCCTTTGTCCACACCTGATTTGTGTGAGCATTTTCAGGTAACATACAACGGGGCTCGCTATGAAGAAGTTGGCTTTATGCTTCCAGTGAACATGTTGCATCTGGGATAGCAGACACTGATTTGTATGATAATAATTAGGGAATGATATTTGTTTATGACAATCATGATAGACCTTGGATACCTTTTGGGGCAATAGTGGCTATGGGAAATGTGTACAAAGCCTTCCGCTACATTTACAGGAGGTCCTCTTATACGACAACTGCGTCATCGATTGATCGCAATTGAACGGCTACATTGTATGCTCGTACTTGAATGAGGTGGAAGGTGGAGAACACTTGCAGATTTTGGTGGCAGCCGTTTGAGACATTCATCGACATTCTACTTACAAGTCTTGTTGTTAACTAGCACAAGCACACACTCAGTTCTGACACGGGTTTGGGTGGTGTCGTATGTGCTATCTAATCGCCTTTAATGAATACAATCACTGACAATTGACATGAAAGAGGATGTACAGACATTGCTATAATGAAATGCAGTTGGCAGCGCACTTACGTTTTGATCAGTGAAGTTGTCAAGTGCTGCTGATCTCAACTGTTATGCAATTTGTGATATGTAGCAGTTCTGCGGGTTTATTTTTAATATGTAGGGGAGGGAACTGCATGTGGACATCGTTCGCATTCTGTGGTTGTCAGAAGCAATGACTTTGTTTTCTGAGGGTGATGCTACATATCATTGAATGCAGTCCAGTCCACAACATCAATGGCACTTTTTTGTATCTTGCAAGAACCGTTACATTAGTGGTCACTTCATGCTTCAGCTGTGCTTTTGGCAAAACCTTTGAGGGTCAGTGTGCTGCGGTCACTGTCAGTATTTAAGGCTGAGAGTACTGCATAGAATGTTTGTTTCTTGTCTGACTTCTTGACATGCTGTCTTGTATATTTCAGGCGCTTTACAGTATGCTAAAGGCTACTGTTCCTTGGTACGTTAGTGGCAACTTGATGTGTTTTGGTACTGTGCTGCTGAGTACGTTGTTATCTGCTGCACAGATTTGAGTGACAGAGGTTCCGTGTCTGTTTGAGTGGGCAGAGAACAAACAGTACGATGTCTTTCAGTGGGCTTAAGTCTGTCTTGTTGCGTTACAGGGTGGTGATCCTCTGTGCCACAGGTGACAACGACGTAAGGAACTAGTCGTCTGAGTCTCACGAACAAGGATAACTGGTTTGCACAAGTACTTCAGTCTACAGCACACCGTCACACCCGTACAGGCTGCTTGTCTTGCAATCTGAGGACCACATTCTTATTGTCAGAGCCACCTCCAAGTGGTCAGTGTTGGCAGAAGACAGAGGATGACCCGCTGCAAACGGTATGGTAAGGTCACTGTGAACTTACATTTTGTGTACACTCCTTTCTTTTCTGTGAAATCAGCAACAAGACAGCCTTTGCCTGACTTGACCTCACTTTAAAATGTGGTGGCCTGTGTTGAAGTTTGTAGTCGAGTTCTTGCTAAGTCTCTGCTTGTTGACCATTACCCCTTGTCTTCTTTTCTTGTTGACCATTACTCCTTGTCTTCTTTTCTTGTTGACCATTACCCCTTGTCTTCTTTTCCTGTTGACCATTACCCCGTGTCTTCTTTTCGACAGTGACACTGGCCTGGGAGGAAAAGCATGTCGTGGCTGTGTTCATTCTACTGCCATTCAGCATGACCACCTCACGTCCTCACAATTTTTAGCCAAAAATGCATGACAGTTGCTCCCACAGTCCCTGTTACTTTGATGCTGGGCTGTTTGGAAGCAGATAGATTGACATACAGGGAACGGGACTCCTTGAGGGTTTCCGGCTCAAAGACAGTCCCTGTTACTTTGATGCTGGGCTGTTTGGAAGCAGATAGATTGACATACAGGGAACGGGACTCCTTGAGGGTTTCCGGCTCAAAGACAGTCCCTGTTACTTTGATGCTGGCTGTTTGGAAGCAGATAGATTGACATACAGGGAACGGGACTCCTTGAGGGTTTCCGGCTCAAAGACAGGGTCAGGGTAAGTGTCTTGGGAAGTGAGCCAAGGAGATGGGCACGCATTTGAAGACTGTGAATGTTGGTATTGGATGGAAATCAACGAAAAGAGGTGAAATGATTGGTTGGCGGTGGTTTTCATTCAGTATGTACTATAACATGCGAGGTGAAATCAAGGATAGGCATTAGAACGTTAACATAGTGTACCGAGTGTCTTTGTGCAAAGTCATAACTGTGTTGTGCGGCCTGTACTGATGGGGGAGGGGCAGGGGGTGGTGGACAGTAACCGGCCCCGCCACTGTGGTCAGTGAGTGTGTTATCACACGTTGCGTTTGCAAGTCCTCGTTCACCGACTCTTGGCAAACCTGTTGTTAACCTGACTGTTATCTGCATTGTTGCAGACGTTCATTTTGTGAAGTTTTTTCTTTGGTTTTGTTTTGACAATATCTGCAGGTTTCACTGGGGTAGGTCTGGTGGCGCTGTCGTGCACTTTGTGCGTACACTTTTGTTGTAAATTTTGTGGTCCGATTTCTTGTGGATCGTTGACCTGTTGATGGCAGTATGTCTGTGAGCACCAATATATGGAAGGAATAACGTATACCTCCGCTGACGCATTGGTTATGGTGTCTATGGTGTGATTGGTATGCATAACTATATGCTCCAAGACTGTCACAGCTCTGTCCTCAGTCAAATATATGATGCGATGAGGCCCATGACTAAAACTGAAACCCACTTGTCTGAAAGGGAAGTAGGTCATGATGTCGGCTTGTTTCACATTAGGATGGTACATAACTGGTAGAAATAGTTTCACTTCCACCTTTTTACACACATTATAATATCACACACTTTTTGGAAACGTTATGTACAGTCAACCTACAGTCTTCCTCCTTGCATTACCAACGGGAATTTGGAGACCTTTGCGGTACATCACTGACAGTTATAAACAGGTCTGTTTCTGAGAAACACGTCGGCACTTGCCGGACTTTGAGGTAAATCAGTGAAACTGAAATGTTCCGTACTCGTCGGATGATGGGGACAGAGAGAGAGAGAGAGAGAGATAGAGAGGAGAGAGAGAGAGAGAGAGAGAGAAAAGAGACAGACAGACAGGTAGACAGGTAGACAGACAGAGACAGAGACAGAGAGACAGAGACAGAGAGACAGAGTGAGACACACACAGAGAGAGATAGAGAGAGACAGAGTGAGACAGACAGACAGATGGACAGAAAGAGAGAGAGAGGGACAGACAGAGACAGAGAAAAGAGACAGACATAGGGACAGACCGACAGACAAAGAGAGAGACAGAGAGAGAGAGGGGAGAGACCGAGAGACAGACAGACAGACACAGACAGACAGAGAGACAGACAGACACACAGACAAGACAGACAGACAGAGAACGAACGAACGAACGAAAGAATTTTTGTTTTCAGAGGGTAATGGAATAAGCATCGCGGTTGTATTTTTTCACACCCCAGCCCTCCGGAGCCAAAAGAAACTTCAGAAAGGAAAAAGAAACAAATATTGATTAATATGATATAATGGAAAATAACTCTTGAAAATACAACAGGACACAAAGATCTCAGCCTTTGTCAAAAGAAACGCGAAAAACAATCCTTTACTGTCGCTTCTGGAAACAGACTATAGTGTGGAGTCTGGCCCTGTGGTCAGGCATGCTGAAGACTGTTTCTTTATGTGCTTTCGTTTTCATCAGATTCGGCTGTGGTCAGTGTGGTTAGTGAGGCACGTGGAACTGCTATTGCGGTTGTTCAAGCTTCTACACTGTACCAAGACACAACTCGTGAAAAAGATGCTCCTGCTCAGAATACTGCTCACATCTCTAAACTGAATGGGTTGAAAAACAGAGCGCATCAAAGGTGCAACACACAGGTAAAAAAGCAAGATGCCGCGTCTCACGAAAAATGACAGAGAACGGCCATTGGTATGTTGTACGCAGGCTCGTCAGCCCAGGTGATCGCAGCCAGACTGAATGTCCACCACTCGACAATTTATCGACTGAGGAACCGCTATCTGGTGACTGGCTCCACAAGCAGACGCTCCACGAGCAGGCCGACCACAAGCGTTGACCGCACGGACACAGAGACAGGTGGTGCGCTCATTTAGGAAGACCCCTACCAAAGCGCTTCCACCACTGCCAGGCACAACAACACGTCGCCATCGACAATAATTCGTCTGCTGCGTCGAAACCACCTTTTTTGTCGCCGTCCATATCGGGGTTCGAGATTGACTGCACAACACAGACTCCATCGGCAGAACTGGGCCAATCAACACGCGAACTGGGCAGCAGAATGGAATGAAGTGCTGTTCAGTGACGAATGCCGAGTCTGCGTTGACAAGGTTGATAACAATGATCAGGTCTGGAGACCACGGGGTCAGCGCTTTAATGCCCGTCACATCAAGGAACACAATTTTTGGGGTGGACCATCAGTCATGATGTGGGTGGCCTGTACGGTCAACAGTTTTGTAGGCCCGGTTTTTTTTCAGCTGCAGCGAGGTCGGGAGGAGGGTGAATGCAGCACGTTACATCAATCAGGTGCTGCAGCCAGTTGTCGTCCCTTTCTTCCAAAGAAACCAGGCTCACGAGTTTCAACATGACAATGCCCGGCCACATGCTGCACAAGCCACGCAACAATTTCTACGACGGAATCAAATTCCCACAATGGTTGGCCAGCTTGCAGTCTAGACTTAAATCCCATGGAACAAGTCTGGACATACTTGAAGCGCAGCATTAACAAACAACCCCGCCGACCAGGAAACGCCGTCGAACTCCAACAAAAATTGTCCGACAGTGGAACAGAATTCCACCAGCTTTCCTGCAAGCGCTTAGTGGTCTCCATGCCGAACCGCTGCCGATTGGTCATCAACAACGCAGGGCGTCAAACCAGATATTTACAGCATGCACTATCCCATGTCCCGTCTGCTGTTACCTCGGTCCTTTTCAGGACCAATTCGAAATCCAAAACAGAGTTGATTTCTGTCATGTCCCTTGTCTCTCCAGACCCTCTCTCTCTCTCCCCCTCCTCTCTCTCTCTCCCCCCTCTCTCTGTCTCTTTCCCCCCCCCCCCCCTCTCTCTCCCCCTCTCTCTGTCTCTGTCCCCCCCTCTCTCTCTCCCCTCTCTCTGTCTCTTTCCCCCCTCTCTCTCTCCCCCTCTCTCTGTCTCTGTCCCCCTCTCTCTCTCCCCCCTCTCTCTGTCTCTGTCCCCCTCTCTCTCTCCCCCCCTCTCTGTCTCTGTCCCCCCTCTCTCTCCTCCCCCTCTCTCTGCTCTTTCCCCCCCTCTCTCTCTCCCCCTCTCTCTGTCTCTTTCCCCCCTCTCTCTCTCCCCCTCTCTCTGTCTCTGTCCCCCCTCTCCTCTCTCCCCCTCTCTCTGTCTCTTTCCCCCCTCACTCTCTCTCCCCCTCTCTCTGTCTCTTTTCCCCCTCTCTCTCTCCCCCTCTCTCTGTCTCTTCCCCCCTCTCTCTCTCTCCCTCTCTCTGTCTCTTTCCCCCCCCCTCTCTCTCCCCCTCTCTCTGTCTCTTTCCCCCCTCTCTCTCTGTCTCTCTCCCCCCTCTCTCTCTCCCCCTCTCTCTGTGTCTCTCTCTGTCTCCCTTTCTCTGTCTCTCTCTCTCTCACTTTGTGTCTCTTCGTCCCTCTTTCTGTCACTTTCTCTCTCCGGATACACTCATGCGTGGAGTGTTTTTATCGACTATGCATGCTTTGCACGTACGCAGACACCAAACACGGGAAATGTGACATTGAACTGTCTGCCGTCCAGGTCAGCTATGGTCCGTTTCAAACTAGCCTTTTGGGGTCGCTTCGTTGGAGATCGTTTCGCGTTTCTTTTTTACAAAGGCTATATGTACAGAGGGGAAAATCGACGGAAGGTGTGGGTGACGGTGGGGGTGGGAGTGGATGGGGTGGGATAGGGGACAATTAAGAATGAGAGGAGGGGTGATGGAAGTAAAGGAAGAACTAATAAGGAAAATGAAATATTTTCACAGAGCAATTATTGTACATCTTCGGGTAAAGTGGTGTTAGATCAGACAGAAAGCTTCAAGACTAAAAAGATTGGATTTAAACTTACTAGTGTCTGGTTCGTTTCTGAGTTTTTTCTGGGGTATTATTCCACAGCCAACCCCCAGAATAAGCAAGGCTTGATTGCATAAGTTAACTGACGGGAAAGAGAAATTTATTTTATGCGGCTGTCGATGATCATTAGAAGTAAATATATTCATTAAATACGAAGGAGCACTGCCGTGTAGTATTTATGCATAAACAGTGCTTTATTTCGTCTAGACTTGAAGGATACCTGCCCCGTTCATAATCAGGGTGCCCTAGGGAGGGTTCATCAATTGTTATTTTGACAGCTCTCTTATACATACTAGTCAATGGTTTAAAGCAACTTAAATTTCTCGCTAAATACTAGAGCGTCGAGGTATAATCAATATTTGCTTGAATATAAGATTGAAAATATATTTTCTGGGGAGATATCTAAAATTTTATTTTCATTTTCCTGAGCTGATAAGTTTTAACGGCAAGATTTTGGGAAAGAAGTTCTAAATGTTTCGACCAAGATAGGTTGTTGTCGATTGCTACTCCTCAGACTCTGTGATTAGAAACCTCTTTGATTTTTTTTCGTACCAGTATAAAGGATTGGCAAGTTTTCGGTTTACATTCTGACTTTTTTACCTTGTTGTAATCAATATGAATTTCGTTTTAGGAGGATGAAGAGACATGTGATTGAGTTGTGTCCATTTAACGAGAAGGTTGATTTTTTTTTTAATGTGATGGTAGACTTGCTGAGCATTAGAGTAATTAGTGTCAAGCAAACATTTCACAATGACAATCAAGGTTAATGGTAAATCTTTTATATAGAATTAGAACAGCGGTGGACCAAGCACCGAGCCTTGTGGTACACCTAAGTTATTGGGAAATCAAAGAAGATTAACAATCATTTTATAATACTAATTGTTACCCGAGAAAGGAAGGATGAAATGAGTTTTACAGTGTCGGGAAGTTAGTCGATAAATAGTTCACTTTCTGAGCAAAAGTTCATGATTAATGACATCGAAGGCTTTAGGAAAATCCACCAAGAGTACTCCGGAAAAATGTTTCTTGTTTATATTTGAAAGCATCGATCGACTATCTTGGTAACAGCTGTTTGACAATAATGATTCTCTCTAAATGCGTATTGATTAGGGTGTAGTACATCATTTTTATTACATGAGAAAAAAGACACTTTGCTATGTGTTGTTCTAATGGTTTGGAAAGAACTGATAGAATACAGATAGGTTGATAGTTAGAAGGATCAGCCATATTTCCTGATTTGTGCAATGATATGACTTAAGCTTGTTTAAAAGCATCAGGAAAACAATACTTATCAATGCAGATTACAGATATATCTGAGAGTTTCTGCTATAACAGATGCTGATAGCTGAAGAATTTTCCCGTCAATTCCATCAATTCCACGAGTTGCTGTCAGTTTTAATTGTCCAAGAGAACAGACTTCCTGAACATCTATGGCACCAATATCCAAAGCTGAATGAATGTTCTTATGGTGGCAGTATTTCAGTAATTGTTGTAGTAATTGTTGTTACTTTCTGACAAGAGAGAGAGAGAGAGAGAGAGAGAGAGAGAGAGAGAGAGAGACAGATAGACAGACAGACAGACAGTTAGTAAAAGAGACAGAAAGAAAGACAGACAGCCAGTGTGAGACAGTCACTGAGAATGAGAGAGAGAGAGAGAGAGAGAGAGAGAGAGAGAGAGAGAGAGAGAGAGAGAGAGAGAGACAGAGACAGAGAGAAACACACAGACAGAGAGAAACACACAGACAGAGACATACAGACACAGAAAGAGAGAGAGACTTTCTACCAAACGTTAGTAGGCATTATGGAAATGTGCACTGCATTTGGGAAAGGAACCAAATTAGAGCTTTGAAAAGTATTGAAGTACACTGGTTACTTGTAACAGCGTAAAGCAGAATATGTTGTGATAGTACATTACTATCTGTAGCATGATCAGTTTTTTACGTTGGATGTGAGGCAAAGGAAGAGAACAGAGACATTTGTTGATGAGAATGGAGTACAGTTCACGGAACATAGGACAGGAGGTCTTGACATTCTCCTTTCTAGTGGCTTTTGGCGAGGACGTCATGTGTCGTTACGGCTGTGGCATATTTGTGAGCTCCACATTCAGTAGGTATTTCACTTTGTTTCTGTAGGAGCATGACAGTGATTATTTGCAATTTGCTTCGCAATCTAAATGAATAAGGTAATTGTTATTTTATAAGGGAACCAGTCTGTGCATCTCGACGGTATGGCATGTCATAGCAATGACTATCCTCAAAATTGTTGATCGCAATGACAATACCAAATGTGTATCGCTATTGTCATGACAACACTACTAGGAAGCTCTGCAAACAATGTGAGTGACCAGTCCAGCCGCTTGGCTGATAAAAAATCCTAAGATAGACATTAATATTTTAAACCATCAATATCTTGATCTCACTGTCTTCACTGCACAAGACATCGTAGGTGACTCTCCTTCAGGTATTAAACCCATTGTTCTCGATGTGTGACTGTGCCGCATCGCATTCATTCGCACACACATCAGCTGATTGCAACAGTTTCCATGCATAAGTAGCGACTGTGTTCTACTGTAGGGCATACAAGTATGTACATTAGTATTTGATAGAACCACACCAGTAGGTGGACATCCTGTACTTGGATCATGATTATGTAGCATGTTACAGCAAACAGGACAGAGTAAGTGTAGTGAATAAGTTGCTTTCATGCATCCAGTGATTATATTGTACCTTGGACAGTAAACACTGATATATAGAATACTGCATTCCACTTCTGTTGTTGTACAGTCTATCTTTCCAGTACATAGCCTTTTTTTCTTCTTGACAGGTATCCTGATACGATAGGAAACCTGTGGGGCCAATAGAGACAACATCTTACAAACATTTAAAATGGTCCAGCATCGATCGCAGGTACGTCTTGGTGTCAAGTCAACAGTAGGAGCTGTGAGAAGAGCACCAAACAAGCTCAAAGGAAAAGGTTAGATACACTCAGCAGTTCTGTTTGTGTTGGTGTCTGATGTCCTCTGTTTGTTTGTGTTCATGTTCCTGTATGTCCTCAATACCAAACCCAGCAAACAAACAGAACATTCTATTCATAGATCCTTTTTTCTTCTGTGGAAGAAAGAATGTTGAATGGTCTGGCTGATTGAAGTGCAGGTGCAGAAGACAATAAATGCCAGTAACGCTCTCCTCTTTACTGTTTTTGGTTGGATATGGTGGGATAAATTCTTCAAACTTGAACAGGTTACAAGTGTTCTGCATCAGTAGAAGCACACGTCTGTTCGAGACTGGGCGGTTGGTTGGTGGCCCTTTGTGATATCCAGTCGCCTTTCACGATTGCAGTCACAACAAGAAAATAAATCAGGAATTAAATAGGATGTAAATTTTATTTCGCGTAAACCACTCCATCGGCTGCGCGTTTAGGTTTGACTGACTTAAAGATGTAGCAACCCTTGTGTTGTTTCTGCTTCCACTCCACCTTACTCCACGACCGCGGATTCGGTTAAACACATTGGGAGTATTGCGTCGGAAGGTTTTAAGTATTTATTTTAAAAGCCCCCAACTTTTGGCATCTAAACTTTCATTGGGACTAATTGCAATCACAATCTGCATTCACATACCATGATTTCTTTCTAACAGTAAGTTCAAATAACTCTGCAGGTCACCTTGTACAAAGAAATGTACATGGACAAAATGAAATGTACAAACAATTGTACAAGATTGTACAAGACAAAATATGACGCCTTTTGACTCTCACGTCTTGTTGATTAAAAACAAACAACAATCGGGACAATGCAAACAGAGAACAAGCAATAACATTGCACGTATGACAGCCGGCTTCACATGGTGCGTTGAATGATAGAGGCAGTGTGATTAAATTACTATTGTGGACATTACAACACAGATAGCATGATAACCATAACTATATCTGAAAAAACATGTTGCACTAATATGGATACGGAAGAGAGGTACTACTACATGTGACAGTACACAATAGTACTTGCAATATCCATAGTGGATAGATACATTGGATGGTGAGAAAGCTGTAGGCTTGAGGATGTCAAACAGCATGGTCTTTAACTGCACTATTTGTGGAGTTGATTGGTGGTGATGTTGAGTATGGGAAAGGGAAAGATGATGGCAATACTAATAATGATTGTAATGGTCATTAAACTAAGATTGATTGTAATGGTCATTAACTAATAATGATTCGTATGGTCATTAACTAACAATGATTGTAAATGGTTCTGACAATAACCTTTGATTTTGAAGAGGAGGTTTCCACTGCGATGAGAATGGAAAAGAAGATGATGGCATTCTAACAATGATTGTAATGGTCATACAATAACTTTTGATTTCAGGATGTATCACTGCCGATGAGATGGAAAGGAAGATGTTGGCAATACTAATAATGAATTGTAATGGTCATACAATAACGTTGATTTGGAAGGAGGTTTTCATAGACGCTATATAACATCCGCATCAGATTTGCGACCCGAGAGATTCTGTCCCTGATGAGAGTGTATTTAACATAAGGCTAATCATGGCTACGAATTACATGGCTTACCTACACATTAGCCTAATGCGCTGGTCACACTTTAGTACCTTACCTCTAACATGGTTGTGCGATTGATTGTGCCATCCTGCCATCACCACCACATCCTCCTCCCTCCCCCTCCCCTCGCCCATCCAACACCCACCACCACCACAACCACCATCACCCCTGCCCTCACCCCGCCCTTACTGAACCCCCTCCCTGACACCCCCTGACAGACCCCCCCCCCCCACTCCCCGTCACCACCCTCCCACCCTCCCACCCACAGCTCTGGCTCCGTCGCCAACCTGCAACCCGCACACACCCTACCCACCCCACACCATCCAGCTTGCTCCACCCAACCATCCCCACCACCCCACACACAGGCACTCACCGCCCCCCTTGGCGGAAACACCATCCCTATGGACCTCACTGCCCCCACACCTCAATTACCCACCCTGCCCGTTTCACGCTCACCTCCTATACTACTGACCTCCCCTCCCCTCCCACTCCCCCTCTCCCCCCCCCCCCCTCCCGCGGCTGCACGTCATACGTCCACTGCTACGAGTCCTCCCCCGCCCCCCCCCCCCCCCCCCCCCCCCCCCCCCCCCCCCCCACCCCCCCGGATCCATCAAACCCCGCCTACTCCCACCCGCACACATCCAAGTCACCACCCCTAGCAGTCCCCTTGTTCCCCCAATAATAGGAACATTCCGCTATCCCCGCAACCATCCCATCCCCACCCCAGACCACGCCCCCATGAACACAAACACCCAGCCCCGCCCCGCCACTCCCCGCCCACTCCACCTCCGCATGCCCGCCAACACCCACTCTCCACCCTCCACCCCGTCCTCCGGCCAGCAACACTACCCGCCTACATCCACCATCCAATCACTCCCTGGACCACTCTCCCGAGCGACGCACCTTGCTTAACCCCACCCCCCCCCATCCCAACCTGCTCACCCGACACCTACCGCACCCCCGCCCGATCCCACGGCTGCCTGCCCACCCGCCCCTCCATCCTAATGCTCCCAGGTGCGCCCCCGTAACTCACTGCCCAGCCTGCCACCTCTCCTTAAAGCCACCCGTCGCCCGCCCGCCCCGCCCGCCGCATCGCCCGCTCTTACGTGCTTTACTACGCCCACCCTGCGCGACCACCCCTGCTCTCCCCCTGGCCACTCATCCCCCACGCCACCAATCCCCACATCCATCTTCCCCACCCTCTACCCCCAACACCACACACACACACACACACACACTCACACACACACACACACTCAACACACACACATCCACAACCAACCCATAACCCCTCCTGGAAACTCTGCACCCAGCCTCCCTGCACCCAGTCCTCCGCCACACTCCCCCCCCCCCCCCCCCCCCCCCCATCTCTGCCCCTCTCCACGCAGCACAGCCAGCTACATGCCCCCTCCTGGCAACCTCCACCCACCCAGCTCTTCTGCACTCATGTCCTCCGCCATCCCACCTACTTCCGCCCCACATCTCCCCTCCGCGGCCGCCACGACCGCATTGCACCACATCCCCCCGCCCACTCTTCCCGCTGCTTCCACTACTGTCTGCAGCCACCACGACCACACGATCACCACACCCGATAGTATCGACCGCCTTACGACTCACCCGCCCCTACGCTGCGCCACACAGCCAGATACAACCACAACCCAACCTACCCACCACCCCTCCCCTCCCCCTAGCTGCCCATGCTCCCTTTGTCGACCGCCACTCCGGCCTTGCTCGCCATGCCACAGATCGAACCCCCAACCCCCCCAAGCCTTGCCACCACCACCCCAATGCCCCCCCCCCCCCCCCCCCCTCACTGCAAACAAACCCCACGCCTCCTCTGCCCTCCCCAAACCAAAGCCCACCCAACCCACCTTCTGTCCACCTCACCACAGCCCGCTTTCCCCCAAGCTGCCCTCAAGCATGCAGCCTTAACCACCAATGTCCCCACCTGTCCTACGTCCGCCCTTACCCTCCCCCCCCCACCCCCCCCCCCCCCCCCCCACTCCCCCCCCGTCACCGCACCTCGTTCACCCCGCCCGGTACATAACACCCTCCCAATAGCCACCATCCCCTACTTCCCACCCTCCCACATCCGCATAGTCCTTCACACACCCATCTGCCCAAACTCCTCCGCCCAGGCCAGTCACCACTGGCTTTGTGTTCTGTGTTGTAACAGCTTGTCTTACACGCAAATCTGCTAAGGGACTTGAGAGGACTTGTCATGTGATCCATTGATTCACTTTAAATCTGCTTGCTCGAGTACTTCTCACCCGGTTGAAACGCGTCATGTTTCACTTTTGTTCCTGGTTTGTGCATGTGGCCTGGTGGTCCTGGCGGAGGTTCGTATACCCTTAATCTTACATTTCGTGTCAGTTCTGCCTGCAGTCACCTCACTTTGAAACAACTCCTACATATTTTTCATGGAACCTTTTTTTTCTTGTTCATTCAATGCTCATTTTAACCTGAATAATTCCAAGTAAGAACAAACTTTTGTTTTAGGGTAAGCTTTAAAAGCTAAAGGTGTAACAATGGACGTGGTTAATTTATGAATTCCTCTTTTTGCATTTGGTCATTAACAGGAGGACATGTGTTGGTTGAGAATATTTCCTCATTTCTGTGTCACTGAGTTGAACGGATTCTTGAATTCAACGTGAGGTTTCTTCAGGCGGAGGAAAGTGAAACAAGCGTACTTACAGAATTACATGGAGCCGCCAGTCAAAGGAAAACATAAGAAATTTCAGTCCACCGGTTTTCTTCACGGTTGACATTGCACTTCATCAATCATGACACTTTCTGGATAATTGGAATCTGAGGTTGATGGGGAGAAATAAACACAAAAAAGAAAATAAGAGCAGCTGCAACAACAACAACCACCCAAATGCCACTGTACAACCCACAACCACTTGACAGCTGCAGCAACGCTAATGTTAATGATAACAGCAAGTAACAATGATGCCCATGCTGTGGAGGTGGTGGGAGAATGCAGGATGTGGTTACAATCTGGAACCAAGGGAACACAGCCTGTGTTTGGATAGTAAGAAGACAGAATCGATGTGGAGTTTCTTCCCTTTCTACTTATTCCACAGGACCAGGAACACCAGGATCTGTAGGTTGCCTTTTTTACCGTTCTTAAAATGCCCCCCCATACTTTTATTTTTTTTATTTTTGATAATTTTTGTTTTAGTTTTTTTTTTATTTTTGCGATGATGATGATTGTCAGTGATCGTGTGCATTGTTTTGCTTCCACTTTCAGTTCCATTCATGATTCTACTTTCTCACTAAAAGCATGAAGATGAACTGATTAGAGTGAAGATTTAAATTTCACTCAGTGTCAAAGGATAAAGCAAAAAACCGAGTTACAAAAGCACACACTCCTCGGAACGTGTATTTGAAAGTTCAGGGGTTGAAATGGACAAGTTTTCCTACATGGCCTCTGTCCATGAACAGTTATTTTTTAATATCGGGTAAGACCACCTCTTGCAGCGAGACAGCATGTGACAACGCGACGCATGGACCGATGAGTTTGGGAGAGTCGCTTGAGGGGATGGCGGCCCATTCGTGCTGCCGGAACTGGACCAGCTCTTGTTGATTGGCTTGCAGGAGGATGTTGCGTCGGACAGCCATCCCAACACATCCAGAGGTGTTCAATGGGTGTTAGGTCGGGCGAGGTTGGCTGGCCACGGCATACCTGACGACACCCCCTGCTGTTGGAGAAAGTTGTTGACGACAGCAAGCACGATGTGGAACGAGCTTTATGTCTCCTGCGGAACAGCGCCCGTTACCAATGGCTTGCAGAGTTGGTAGTGCCACAGGGTCAGAATTTCTCCTGTAGCGCTGCCCTGCAGATTGCAAGGACGTGGTGCAGGAGAATGCGGTGGTTTTTGAAACTGATGCACCTCCCCACATCATGACGACAACCACCATATCGATCGGCTCCTTACAGTGGCATCTGTGATCGTTCGCCGTCGCGTCATCAGTCGCGCACCCCTGCCGTCTTTGAACCTCATGGTGAATCGGGATTCTCTGTGAGTGGACGTTGGCCATTTGCCTCACAATCCACCTCACATGCTGTGTGCACCAGGCTGTACGGGCCACCCTGTTGGTGCAGAAGTGTCGTACGACAGCAGCAGCCCTTGACGCAAGATTTGACGCACGCACGATTCTGAATTGTCTGGTCGGCTGACATTCGTGTTAGCTTGCTGCTCTGAGTTGGTCTCTCAGCCCGCTGGCGGTGGAAGTTCCCGATTTTCGGCCGCAGAGACTGCGCCACTATGTTATCGGTTCTGGTCTTGTCGTTGAACTGGGTCTGCCAGTACAGGTTGGTTTCTGCACCCGTCCAGTTGCCAATGGACACGTATCGTAGTCTCTGTTTCACGGAGTGGCTCACTTTCCAGACTCTTCTTGCCACTTCCGTATTGCAATCATCCTGGAATCCATGCAGCACTCGTCATCGTTTTGTGTCATCAATTTCGTCTTGGTGGCATGGTATTTGGGCAGCTGGTTAGCCTTTTAAAGCCACTGGCGCCTAAAAGGTGGTGAACGAGTTATCAGTATTATGATGCGCTGTGCACGTGCAACCCATTTCTCGCGCATGTGATCCTTGTCCAGTATTAGGGAGGGTAGGCGAAAACACACAATTTTCCATGTCTTTTCGCGTTTCTCGTGTTGCTCAGCATGAACCTGGTGTCAAGCAGATTTTTTCAAATGCTTCTATCTGACATATGCACTGCTTTAGCAACACTGAAACACAAGTTATTTGTACGATTTCAACAAATCGCATCAATAAACCGAAGTTGTCGACAGCAGGTGAAGATCGGAGGGTGGCCCTTAACTTGTTTTGGGTTGGTTAGCGTCGCTGACTCCCGGCTGGAGGTCGTGGGTTCGATCCCATCAGAAGTCATTTGTGGGTTTTTCTGCCCCGTCGGCTCTACCCAGAGTTGAGTTTGCTGCGGACTCCAGTTGGGATTTACTGGGACCTACACAGTCGATTTTCATCCACTTAATGGATGGTTTTCTGAGAGTGTTGCTCCCAATTTCTGACCAACACTGTTTCTTTTACAGGTGTGTATCTCTCGGGCCTGGTTTGACGCCGGGTTAATTATGAAAGAAGCGTAGGGTACAGCCCAGTCATGTAGTCTCCAGACCGACATGGAAAATTCGTAGCATCATCTTAATCATCATCATTTCATTGATCAGCATTAAAGATTTTTTTTTAAAGTCTCAATTCTGTGGCCCTTCGTGGCCCTGCTCTCATGCTGACTCAATTTCGATGTTCTTCTCCACGTCTGTTGCCTTGGTTTGTTTCTGTAGGGGTCGCCGGTATCGGCGAGTCCATGGGGGCTGTTGTTGAACGGACGTGGGGGGGGGCGGCATGGGCGCGCTCCGGAGGGGAAGAGAGCACTCTCGACCGATTCATTACGGAGAACTAATAAATTCACCAATCCTTGCTCAACCGCCCTCAACCAGTTTCGGGTGGTTGCCCTAGGCTAGGTAATTATTAGTTATCTACTTGTAAACCCTAACTAAACAAACATACGGTGTAGATTATCGTTTACACACTAATTTACTAAACTTTCAGATTTTAGTTTTGCTTAATCCAGTGTTTTTCCCGATCTTTCAGTACAGCATTTTTCGGCATCCATTCATCAAATGGTCTCTGTCTTTAATTGTTCTCTAAAGTCTTTTAAAATTCCACACATTATCCTAGCATGATAATTCTTATAAAACGATAGTAGATAGTCAGACAGACAGACAGACAAACATTAGGCAATGGTGGGGAGGGGTAAGGATGGCCGGATCAAACCATGATCTTTAATACTCATCGTCGGCCTGCTTAAGGAAGGAAATTTGCCACACGCCAGATTATGCACAGGGACATGGAAATACAGAGACCCATCATTAGGCTGACACCTGATTACTTAATGTGTGTTGTTGGGTCTTATGACTTGGGCAGGTGCAATACCACGTGACCGGACATGGACGAATCTCGACCCAACGCCTAATCAGCGTTCTCAGTTTAGCATGGCTTTCAATGCAGACGGACGTGTTTTGTTCACAGCAGGAACAGCTTTTGCTATAGATGATCATGTTGTTTTATTACAACTGTATGGCGGAGTATCTAAAACAAAAGAAATCAGGCGGGCCAGTTCTTTACCTCCTACAGCCCAAGAGTATTGCTTTTTTGGAGCGTGAGGAGAAAGAAAAAACGAGAACCTACTATTGATGAACTACACAAGCACCTTGAAAGCTTGTTAATTCAAGTCAGAGATTTAGCTGATATATTTGAAAGAGTATGTTTGTTAACTTTGAAAGCTTTTACCTTTTGAGAAATGATTACATTTTTAAAAATGGTGCTGTTTTATTCAAAATGTCCAATATGTTAGTGATAGGTGTACTACCTGGCAATTAAGAGCCGCCAAACAAAACACTAACTCCGACAATGCCGGTCCTAACCCGATGAAAAAAGAGGATGAGTTAAACTCTTTGGGTAAACTCTTTGTGAAATAGGCGAGAGGCGTGTGCTGCGGCGAAACAACCTTGCTGGACTGTTACTATATATGGCTGTTCGCGCGTAGTTCCAAAGCCAGTTGTGTAGATAACTGCCTGCAGATCTCTCAATGAAAGCCACAAACGCATGTGTGGGTCTAAAAATAGTACCGTTCCGCATGTGAAACGGTTATTAGCCTGCCTGCTGTCATTTCACTCCTGTCCTATGAGCACTGAAATAGTCGCGCTACAGGCTGTTTCGCGAATTAGGTCAATAGTGTTGTTACTGGTTAATTATAGTGGGGGTGTTAGCAACTGTTCTCTATTACCAAGTCACAGTGCTTATTTGCTTGGCTTAGAACTAGGCAGGCGTACGTATATAATCTAAATATAAATAGTATTGCACCCACCCACCAAATCCCGATTGTATGCCCTACGCATGCACATAACCCACACACGCACGCAGAAGTTCTTATAAGTCCTTACCAAGTGTTTAATCAAGTGTCCTTTAAAGTTCTTACTCAAGTCACCTTAAGTTCTTACGCAAGCCACCTTTAAGTTACCTACTTAAGTCCATTTAAGCAACCATTAATTAGTTCTTAATTAAGTTCTTTAATTAAGTCTGCCTCCTCAAGGTCTTAATAAGTTCTTGATCAAGGTCACCTCAAGTTCTTTACTTAAGTCACCTCAAGAATTGTAATTAAGTCCTTCCTTTAAGTACAGACAAGTTCTTATCTAGTTAACTTATAATTATTTTATTAAGTTCTTAAAGTATTATTGCATTTGAAATGGTTCAAAATGATCTTTTTGTGTTGGCGGTTCTGCATGCTTTTTTGTTCGGCTTCTGTATTTAGGGTTGGAGATTTTTTGACTGCTTTGGTTTTTGCTGTAGTTGTTTATATATTTTATAACGTTAATAAACCACCCAGCAACTAAAAAAAACATTGGCGCTCAAAGTGACAACTGTTTTAAGATTCAATATTCCATGAAGACTTTGGTGTTTTAGGCCTTGAATCAGCTTGCTCTTGTTCTGGTGGTTTTATAGCTGGATTGAAACAACTGCTGCGGCTCTAGCACTTTTTCATTATGAGTTTTATTCTGTGATTGTAACATTAATTTTGTTGTTTGTTCCACTCTGCTTATTTTTTCCTGCTGCACACGCCCAGGATGAGGAGCCTATTTTCTGGTCACTTTCTCCACCTGATCTGTGTTTTCTGATTCTGATGATTTTCTGGCTCGGTCATTTTAAGGGAAACAAAATCTTTGATTTAAAGTAATTATTCCCATGATTACTGGCGACAATAATGTTCCAAATCTGTAATACAGATCACACCGTTAGAGACTATAATGACTTTGTTAAAACTGGATCCTGTGTTAAATCATACATAAAATACTTCGTTCAGATTCAATGGGCGCAAATCTACTAACTAGTTTGTGTACAACTAAGAACGTTTGGCCAACGCTTTTACCATTTTGACCCAGTGGGCTTCATACCTGTTGTGATACTTTACAATGTCTTGTGGCGACATTTGTTGAATCTGTTTATGGAATTCATTTCCGAAGGGTACTAGTTTTGTTTTTCCACATGCTGCCAAAGAATACAGCTTTCTTTTTGGGCTATAATAGCTTGTCATCAAACCTGATCATTTATAATATAAGTTCAGGAAGGTTTAGTGATCATCGTGTTCATGTTTTGTATTATTGTAATTTTTTTATTTTTTAAAATTGGAGCACGAAAAAACTGTTTACCATACCTTGTATGCCATTCTGCTGATTATTGGGGGCCTAAGGTAGGATCAACCAATGCTTCGGTAAAAGCCTGTTAAAAATAAGTCCGGCAGATCTTGGCAAACTAGACTTTGAAGACTCAGCAAAGCTGATTGCTATTAGTACAGCTTATTTGTACGAAAGATTTTTTAGTTAAGCAAGGATAATTCCAGACAGTTTATATGTAAAAATAAAAAAAATACATTTATAAAAATGGCTTCACTGAATGATGATTGGTGGCGCTAGTGGGTTAATGCGCTTGCTTTTTAGCGGAGTAATTACTGCGTTTTTAGTAACTGCGGATGACAGCGAGAGGAAAAAGACATAAACAAAGCTATGGAGCAACTTGCCGCAGCGCAAGATTACTATGAAAAGCCGAGAATGAGCAGTTTAGATTTTGAGTAACGATTGAACTGAAAAAAAACAGGGACATGCCAGCTTACACATTTAAAGATGTTGATCAAGAATAAAAAATATTATCTAGTAAAGGCAAACAATCGAACATGCCACCCACCAAACTTCAGCGACTTTTATAAACCAATCTGAAAAACAAAAGATGCCAAGAAATATTGTTTATTGTCTTTGGTATGGGGGGAACTGTTGTGTATTTTGTTGCTCATAATATTGGCTGAATAAAAATGAACAAAAAATCTATTATTCGCCCAATAAGGATATAGGAAGGGAATAACAGCAATCAAAAAAGCTAAGCCAAGCAGTGGGAGTCAGTGAACCAACAGCAAAGGATATGGTTATCTACAAGCGATTTTGCAAATTTATATACCAGCGCCTAAACGAATACAAAGACCGCACTTTGTGACACAACGCCAAACGAACCCACCAAATGGATCTTCTATATTGACCCCATGATACGATTAGACGAAAAAGTTTTAAGTACGCACTTACAGTCATGACATAGCTTCAGATACAAGATGCAGAACCATTAACACAAAAGAGTGCTTTGCTGTTGCGGTTGCTATAAAACTAATTATCACGAGGCCCCGTTAACTTATCCTCGCATGATTCAAGTCGATGATGGAAAAGAATTTAAAGACCAACGTGAATCTATTATTGTTTAAAAACAGTAGAGTTACCATAAAGAGCATTCCAGGAGTTTCACAGATCACAGGCTTTAGTTGAAAACTTTAACAAACAGTTATCGGAAAGACTTTTCATACTATCAGTATCATAGAGAGCTGATTGACAATTCTCGCAACACAGAATGGGTTAGAAGAGCTGCCATCAGTTGACGTGCATTTAATATTGAAGAATTTCAAATTAACAGGTCTATAACCAGTACAAGCAATTCAAAAAAACAAACATAATGCTGTTGAAGAGACGCCAGTCATCAGCAATATTACCAT
The DNA here is from genome assembly GCA_018398815.1 of Conus ventricosus. Lineage (NCBI taxonomy): Eukaryota > Metazoa > Mollusca > Gastropoda > Neogastropoda > Conidae > Conus > Conus ventricosus. The sequence continues at coordinate 2,808,150 of CM031625.1, read as the reverse complement.
TTGGTTTGAAAGTAAGTACCTTTTTTTTTAAAATTTTTTTATTTTTTGGGCACGGGGGGAAGAAGACAGACGGGGGGGACACTCACTAGGGCAAAGATCGGTTTGGGAGTGTTGTTGACCCATATGAAATAAATAGAATTGTAAAGATGAATCGCCTGTGTATATATGTATTATTTACTGAGGAAACTGACACAACAAAAACAACCAGCCCCAAAGCTCTTTTGTGAAGGCAGAACTGCAAATAATCCCTCCAGACACAGTTCGCTTTAAAATGATTATTTACGTAAATATATTTCAGTTAAAATGGAAGTTCCACAAGAAAGAATGTTACATGGAAACTGAAATGGAATCAAAAGAGGTAGCAAGAATGTTAAATCGAAGAGTACTTTGGAATTAATACGAGAATCTTTTTTTATGATACGAGTTCGACTATTAAGAATTAATTATGCGAGGTATTCATCGCGCACATGGCAATGCATTCCAGATCGCCTAAGCCAAAATCATATTTTGACTATCAAATATGGGATAAAGAATATTTGAAATGAATAAAAAAATTCGAGAACATCAAGCAAAATAATAAATAATTTGGTCTGAATTGGATAATGATATGATTGAGTTTCTAGATAAAGTTCAGGAAAAATATGAGACCCGAAATAAACGCGAGCGAAGAATATATATAATTATGCTGTTCTCCAATGCCAGTGCATATGATAACTAGGATTAACAAATACTCGTTTTGTGTTTGTTTATCTAATGACTTCTTTGTTACAACAGTTTGTGTGATTCATGTAGATTAGATTCGACAGTTTTTACGTTGTCATGACGAAAAGTTTTTATGTCAAACAATGCTTCTTTATAGTGTCATGGGATATGCTTGACTGCCGCGCTGCCGAGATATCCCCTTTGCTTTTTGATGGTTTTTTCTTGACACGTAAACACTGTACTTTTTTACCTTACCCAACAAACTCCTTAATCACCCCTCTCAGATAATTCATCCATCATCTTTTCCTAAAACCTTTTGTTGTTAAAACAGTGAATGCAAAGGCGAATCTTTAGGATAATCAGATGCGTCGTACCTCGTGTTTAGCTACTTCTAATTCCATGTCTTTATGATATCTTCAGTAGGATATCTATAACCAAAACTGTCTGCATCAGTGTAAAGTTACTCTGGACTCAGGAACAAGGGTTAAAAGTAGGTCATAAAGAAATTCTAACTCAAAAGCTTTGATAATCTAATAACAGTAACCCAATAAAAAACGGGCTTATCAATTTGACTTTCTTGTTTGTTTATCATTTATACCAAAAAGTCATCATGAAATCTTCTAAAGTCATGATAATTTGGTTTAGAAATCAGCCTTAATTGCATCGGTTTTTCTGGTGCCCAATTGAATCTTTATTGCTTGTGCGGATTCTCCATAGTCTTTCCGAAAACAGCTGTTGTTCATCAGCTTGAATAAAGCTTTTTCTGAAGCATCTGTGGATTTAGTTTCTGAGATCAGTGTTCTTCATTATGTATGGTTTCTATGGAATGTTATTGATCAAAGCAATTACACGATGAACAGCTGTCAACTTCTCAAACCATGTCTTAAATAAAATTGTAGAAGTCTGTATGGCCAGCAGACATAATTTGTTTTTGCCACGAAGATTAGGCACAAGTTTCGGCGGGTTCTGTTTTTGCCATCTTTGACTTTCTGCTGCTAATGTAGTCATTATGCTGGTCATGGAGTTCCTGCGGATATTCTAAGTCACTTCTAGAATAAGACCTCTTTACGATCAGCTGAAAGAGTATGCAGTTTACAAATTCTTGAATGTTTTTATATACTCCAGTGTACATTTTAAAGTTACGTAATGGAAGTGATTGCGCCATAAGCAACATACAGATTGTTGCATCTAAATAATGGATAGTTAGACCTATTTACTTTGATCATAATCATTAGGCTATTTGTTGTTTGCTTTAATGTTTTGGTGCGACGCCTACCTAATTCTCCGCGCAATCCGTTTTAGTCATCTGAATCATTGGCAGGTTAGACAATAAATCAATCTGGACTCTGTAAACTTTAAGAAAGCATCCCAACTCATCACGGAGCGCTTCCCATATAATGCGCAGGATCCAGGCTGTAATGTTTCATGCAGGTCTTCTATAATTTCCCAGCGTCGCCAAAAACATACATCGGCCATCAAGTATGATCTTGATAGGTCTCCCATTGTTTTACTCTAACTTCTGCAGCTATCTTGGAGCATGCTGGTAATCGGAAGCACTGATGTCTTTCCTCGAAGACTAGAAAAGAACGCACCCTTAGGAGGAAAGTGTATCTTCTTCATACTTTCCCAACTGTTCATGATATTCATAAGGGTAAAACACCCTTTTCTAACAAGTGTGGATCAAATTATTCTTCCGTTATTGGGCAGGATTTTAAGGAACCATTTTTTATAAAAGGGGCCCAAGGTGACTCTAACGAACCCATATGTGCTGCATAGAGTCATAAAAAGACATGTTATTTAAGTGAAAACACATGTACTTTTCTGATGAATGTGCAATGCATGTTACCCTGAAGGTTGGTTATGCTTGCATTATAGTGAGAGTCGTAACCTCGCACGTTGTGAAGAATATAGGCAGCTTCATGTCTTTGGTTCTCAAACTTTAGTTGAAGATTGCAGTGTTGTGGCGCTGCTTTGAACTTTCACTAATGTGTTCTATGAGTCTCTTACAGTTGGATTGCTTTTCTCTGCTGTGCGTCTCACTGTTAGGACATTAGTTCTAAACCACAAAGTTCAACAATGTGTGGTGATTCTTCTGCTCTGGTTTCAGGCATCATCTTGATTTCAGATAGTTTAGATTATTAGAAACAGGCGTCGTTACGCACTTGTGCATGCGTTTTAAGAAGTCTTCTGCGCTTTAGGCCCTCTATTATATTTGGCTCTCGAATGGTCGCCATCGACCCCCCCCTGAAACAATGAAGGCAATATGAACAAATTGATGATTACTCATAAAGGACAGTTTTGGAAGTTTTCTGTGGGGTTGGTCCTTCATAATGGAACAAAAGGATTGAAGTTGCGTAAACAACATATGGTGAATTTTGCAGCCGTTTCCAGTTCTTAAAAAAACTTACTGCCTTCTTTCAGCGTTATTAGTTCTGTTTTACAGTCATGGGCTAATCAATGTTTTATATGTTCAAGCGCGGCTTGTACGGATGGAATTCTTGTTGAACATTTTCTACAGAATCTTGTTTGTGCCCATCTTTATGAGAGTATGCTGATTAGGTCTACTCATTGTGAGTATCAATTGAGTAATGTTGAGAACATTATGGAGTAAGTCCACATGGCTTTTGTCTGGATCACCTTATTTGTTGGGCTGTCTTTAGAACTCTAATAGGCACCAAATTTGTTTTCTCAGACCATGTGTGTACATTATCAGTTATTGTTTGTTTTGTTCTTCAAAACTGATCAATTTTGATCCACGCTATAACAGGAAAGGATATTCACTAAAGTTAAGATATTGAATGTAAGGTTCATAGTTAGATACTCTCTACTGCGTTTTTTTTGCTGGGCGTAATGCAGCCTTGCAAGACACACACATACACATTTGTTGTCTGAATTCTTTTATGTTAGAACTGCTCTTTTTGCGACTAATGTGGAGGTAGTGAAATGTAAGGACTGGCCTACAATCGGCTCATACTTAGCTGTTTTATCTGATTCTCTAGGACTTCGCCCTCTGACCAACCAGAGCTTCATTTTGGCTTCTTCAGCGGCTTCATCAAACCGGTGAGGCAGTTGGTCTGCCCAAAACCAGGTGTTAAGTCATTATGAGAAAGAATAGTCTGTTGTTTATGTTGAGACACAGACTTCTAGATTTTTTCATTTATTGTTATATAGTCGATTAAAACAGCTAACATTACTTTAAATGGGGGTTTATTGTTAGTTTACCTGGAACTTGAGATATGCATATGAACAACACTTGCCCGCACGTTTGAATGAATCAATGATTCTAAATCAATATCATTCAGTACTCTTGACAAACGCTCTACTTTAAGCATTTCCTTCAAACGCAATTCATCTGGTTTCTTATTCTTAGCCATGTTGAGTTTTCTTTTTTAATTGAAAATATTTATTTAAATTAAAATAAAACTTGATCAGATCAATATCACGGTTTTTTTGTGCTTGGACTCATAAACAAAAGTATGAACGCCCTTTGGGTTGTTAATGTGAGCTGTTTAGAACAGAGTTTAATGTCTCGTTTACTTTTTTTAAACATTCCATTTTTATTGATCGGTGTCTGGCTGTTGAGACAAAGTTGTCCGAGTCCTTTCTTTGCAGAAGATCAAACTTTTGTTTTTGTAGTCCTCAAAATCAGTCTGTAAACGACTAAATTCTTCACCGTGATGTTTGAGTCAGCTAGTGCTTTATTTATGGCAGTTGAAGGAACTAAGTTTAGCCATTATAGTTGAACCATGGTTGTATGCTTTTGGAGTTTAGTTTTTATTTTTTGCTGGCGTTACTTACAACTAATGAGCAAGGCCAGGAGCTAAAAGACAAACCACTTGAGCTATAAGCTTGCGGGTGCACCTACGCCGTTGCTAAAGAGGCCTACACTCGTTCCTGCCGATAGAGCACTTATATTTTGATGTTCCATTATTAACCATATGTACTGCATTAAAGGCAGCAAATACCTTCGTTTTGGTTTTGCTGTATTTTGAAAGGGTCCTGCTCTATTTCTTGTTGCATTATGTGTATTGTTAGGTTAATCTGAAGGTTTTTATGTTAGGGCTTTCTATAGCAGCAGAGTTGCCTACTATCTCTTCTTTAGGTACTTTTGGATAATGCTGAACAGACATGCTTTTTAATAAATAAAAAAATAATTTAGTATTGTATATCTTCTAATCTGGTTATCTTGAATATTCGCTGCGCATCATATATTAAAAACAAATATACATTAAGTGGTTATATCGAC
>CM031625.1:2769782-2802202 GCA_018398815.1 Conus ventricosus | reverse complement strand
CCCCTTAAAGAACAACAGTTAGTAGCCATCAGTTTTTTTATTTGTTTTAATAGAGTGCCTTGCCTCGTCCTTAACATTAATCCTGTTATTTGGTGGCCTTTTCAGGATATGTTAGCACACATAACTTTAAACCAATTTCTCCAGGGCAAACCTAGAATTACCGAGCCTTTTGTCATTGGGTACGTTAAGGGCAACGTTTGTTTGGTTGGTTATATATGATGCGCATATTTTTTATAAATTTTTTAAAAAATTCATTTTAAAATATGGAATATTCCATTTTTAATTTTATCGAAAGTGCACACTTACATTGTGGTGCGTTTTATATGCACCAAATATTTTGACTTTTGCGATCTAACCATCGCAGTAGACTGATGTATACGGCTTTCAAGTTAGACTTGTAAACCCGATATATAGATATTTAAATCCACCAATTAAGAATGATAGTGTGCACCAATCAGACTTGGTCATCCCACCATCATGGCTTTTTTCCAGAATCAGTTAAATTTTTGCCAATTTACTTGCGAAATACTGGCTGTGGTGTTTCATATGCATAACCATGTAAACCATCTAATCTTTTAGTAGGTCAGTATTTTAACTTTCTGTTTAATTACCAGTTATAGGACCGATACTTAATGAACTAAAAGTGCTCACTAACGACAATGCGTTTTATCCATTTTTAGCCCAATTGGACATATAATGACTTTTGAAAGAATCTGCAAATGTAATTTTTACCATTGATCCTTCGACTGATTTTTAGACAAAGTTAGTCCGCAATTCATGAGGGTTCGGCACATTGTATTTGTGGGGTGAAACGTAGGAATATACTTATGACTAACTGGCCTGGCCACTCCTCTTTTCACCAAAAAACATGTTCGATTGGGGTCCTTTGATCAAACATCCCTAATGACTGGACAAACAATTCTATCTTAGTGAAAGTGAACAGGTTAAACTATGCCTGATGTCGAAAGGCTTAATGACTCCATAGGACATACGTTGGTGCCTATTTGGAGCACAAAGCACAGGACCAAGTCTAGAAATTAGATCAGTCTACTGGGTTTGATGCTAGAAAAATCATTTTCTAGCTAATTTAGAAGATCGCTATTAACTCTGCTGTCTGATTTGACTGCCGCATACAAAGGTATCAGCGTTCTTGCTCATGTTTGCGTCAAAGGTTGACTTTGGTTGTTGGCCATGGATTTATTTGCTGACCTCTGACCTTTGGACTACAGATTGGCATGATTCTGATTATAACAATGAAATATCCTCATTGTGGAGACGTCCAAAGACATCTAGGGCACAATAAATACTTAAACCAAGACCCGCTCCATCCATTTTAAAAAAGTACCTAGCCTGAAGGAAAGCGTTCCGCTTTTAAGCGCCACACAGCCAGTATGCAGACCCAAAGCCAGAAAGCTCCCCTCAGCCAGAAAGCACTCAGCTGTAATGTGCCTCACATCTGACCAGTCACACTAGCGAAAATGGTCAGCCCGTGTTGTGTTTGTTACTTTTCTGGTTTAGTTGTCTTTATTTCACTCTAAATTAATTAATTCTCCAGCTGCTAGCACTTCCTAAACGTCAACAGATGGTCAGCCATATATCAGCATAACTTTGCCTATTGTAGACAAATCCCATCTAACAAACACTGCCTATTATTGCAGGGCAGTGCTTCAAGAGTTTGGCTGCTAATCTTCTTTTATTAGTTTGCTAGAGGATGCAATTGTTTTCTAATCAACTTTTTACCAGGCTGGGGCGTTGGAGGAGCTACTGCCCTGTTGGGGCACTGCGGTTAAAGCATAAACGATTGTAGAGATTGCAAAACCAACAGATGTTAATATGTAACTTTCCCGCGCTCACCTAGACTCATCATCGCGACCCAAGGCCCTAGCAGACCAACCCCCAGCGAGTTTTGCATTATTATTTATGCGACAGCCTCGATACATGGTTATATTTTCATAAAAGTATTTGTTTATTGTTCTCTCTTACCTGATCTTGTTTGTGATGCTTGATGCGCTCTGTGAGTTGAGACAGCATGATTTCACTAGGCTGTAATTTGTAGCTTTAAATTCACTGTTTTTTTGCTGTATATTCTAGCCTTTTCTTCCTCGCCTTTAATCGTTTTCATCTGCATCAGCAGTTTATTTTTTTCTCTTCAATTTCTCTATCAAGCTCGCCAAGTTATGACCAAATTGTTTGTTAGTTCGCCCCTTATTGTTCGTAAAGTCCTATTTATGCCCCAGGATTTCAACGCTTAGGACAATGGTGTATCGTCAATCTGTTTCTTAACCTCGTTCTCTTTAAAACTCGTTTCAATTTCTGCTATTAGTTCTTCTGCTCTTTTATTGTCGATGCCCCACTGCTTATTGTCGTTTAATTCTTGAAGAGGAATGTTTTGTATTTTTAGATTGTGTGGCTCTCTTGCCAATAGTTAGGTAAAAGGACTAATGACTTTCGGCATCATAATATCAATTAGGTTTAAAGTGTTCTGCCTTAGCAATAGGGAGTTTTCGCTAATTGTGATTAGTTTTATAAAAATCTTGTTTGGGTTTTGCAGTTGATAGAACTGTTAAGCGGTCTAACATGCTCCGGTTCTTATATACTAATTGCCAACCATATTCCTCAAATAATCGTTGGGTTCAACTACTTCTGGTAGCTCTCGTCATATGCTTTTTTAGAATGATGAATTCCTTTCTCGCATTGTTCTTTTCGGGCTTTAGGGTGGTGAAGTAACCTATCCTTCTAGTTCTTGCGTGATTTACGGAGTGAAGAATCCATCTACTTTTGGCACCTTTTACTACTTTGGGCCGCGCTTATTCATGCTTTTCTTGCCAATGTGGGGACTAGTTATTCATTTCTTCTTCTCACCAAAAGGATCATCGCGTCATAATCTTATTCCATATTTTTTATTATTCTTACTTTTTTGTTTTATAAAAAATGACCTCATTCGGTTGTGACCTCGATCCATACAGAAAGAGAAGGAGCCCCATGGCGTAAGAGGTATATGGCCCAGACCGTTTACTAGTGTAAATACTCCTATCACAGTTCAGCCGGGACAAACTTTTAAACAGGTATGTTCCTGATCTTGGCGATGGCGATGTTTGTATGAAAGGCTCCGATAATACTTTCATTCAAAATAGATATTAATTCGATAGACATAATGCTATGTTGTTGCTCAATTTGGGCTAGGGCTATTGTTAATCAATATGGCAATTGTCTGGAGGGCAGTGAAGTCTTTGTTCTAGGCGAGGAAGAATTTTTTCCCTTTATTCTGATTTCAATGGCTGCCTAAAAACGAAACGAAGAGAGAAAGTTTATCATGGAATACAAAGACCAAAGGTTCACATAGCACAGCGGCTTAAAGCGGAGGATGCAAAGAATGATGTTACAAGATGAGGCTGTAGCAGAAGCATTTGGCAACTGATTCCTGCATCCACTCTAGATTTTGAGCTGTTATAGGAAGATTATGTGCCATTTGACATAGGTGGCACTAAAAGAACATTCATTTCTTATGTAAATGACATTTAATCCTTAGCGATTCTGTTGTTCTGTCTGTATGACCCTTTAGCTCTTTATTACTCAGTTAGAGACATCTCTCTTGAGTTTGTTGTTGTTACTAACCACCGAACTGGCTTGTTCACTAATTATTTTACCCAGTATAAAGTAAAACGGTTATTTATTATGAAAACGTTATACACGCATTACAGAAAATAAAAACAAGCGAAGACACTCTTTGGAAACATATCATATAAATCAGTCTCTGAAGTCTTTTAAAGGAATTTTGTTCTTTGTTTACTGAAGGAACAACTCCTTTTCAGAGAGAATCTGTAGGTTTTATATCCAAAAAATGCAGAAGGTTGACTGCAATAAATGGCATAGTCTGATCAGTTGTATTCTGGGCTCGGGACTTTTACATCACACAACAATTTGATGAAATAAGATAGTTTTTGCTGGAGTAGGGCATAGGATCCTGACCAGTTGAAATCGCAGTATGTAAAAAACTTCGCAGTTATGATGTAAGTTTCGAGACTACTTAATAAACAAAATATGGGCTGTGGATGGATTTTTGATCTACATTTTGACAAACAGGTTGTTTGGAAGTGCGCAGATAGGATAGGGAAAGGGTCGGTATAAAAATTAAATATTCCACAGAAAGCAGACGGTAAACGGCCCAATACAAATGCATGTTTTTATGGTTTGTGTGTCTCAGTTTTACATTGAAGAAAACAGGCTAAAGACGTGGCTCATTAAAATGCACAGAAGAAATTTCTAATAAACAACAGATGGATAGCTTTGAAGTTTAATCCTAACAGATCGCACTGTTCTCTTATCTGCGGGATTACTGGTAGTGTGGGACAACTGTTCTTCGTACTTGTTTTGTTAACAAACTATTACAGGTTTCATTACGGCTCTTTGTTATAGTATGCACAACCATTTTGTACAAACAAGTCTTATCACAATGAAAGTAGTTTATTTGGACAGTCGAGATATATATTTTTAGTTGATACTAGCGCACAATATATGTGCGACTGTTTAGAACATTAATATAAACTATTTGAGGGAACTGGAAAACGCTGTTTATGATTGATGAATGTTCGGCGGGAACGAGACATTGTTAAAAAAAGAAAAGCCATGTCAAAAGCTAGCTTTAGTGGACCGCCTCGACCTTAGTTGTTCCTGTGTGGCTCTTAACTCAGAAATACAATGCGTTTTATAAGACTTTAAGATCGCTGTAAAATCGGCTTGTATTATTTTCCACTAAGACAGTAGATAGTTTTTGAAGAATGTTTAAGTGTTATAATTATAAATTAGGGGACAATGTGAGCTAAAATAATAAAAAAAGAGCAGTTAGATTATATCTCAATCACGTTATGCTATGCTTACGGACTGAACCATCCAGTTCAATAAGTTTGGTTTATTGGTAGATTGTTTATTTTTTGAATTGATTTTATCATTTTGTTTTTTTTATTTTTTTTATTTTATAATGTATGTCTATAGGGCCAGAACCATTAGCAGGAGCTAGCTACCTAAATGCACTTCAGTTAGAGCTAAATGGACAACTAGCACGATAAACACACTGAGTTTGTTTTATTAGGAGTGCAGGAAATCAAGTTTCCCCCCCTTGGATTTGAATATACAGATGTCGGGGTTACAAACGAACAGAATTGAGACATAAAACGGCAGCTGCATCCTGCCCTAGAAGAGTTAGAAAAATATAAGAGCAAACGATTTTGGGAAATCGCTGGAATACAAAACTTCATAAAGAGAGTATGTTGGGCGTTGCTTCCTGATATTGACTGGAATTAATGTTTGAATAACTACGGAAGCCCCTATGTTATAATATGATAAGTAACAACAATTTTAGAAAAGCCTTATGCTGGTTCCAATTCTTGTTAAGCTTGTCCAGGAACACAACAGAAAAATTGCTGATTTGATATTAACTAAGCGTGGTTCTGTTTATGTGCTACAGAGAACAGAAGACATTAGCTGAAGTTGGGGGTGACACCAGCTCGGCCTTAGAATTTACACCAAAAACTAGAATCTCTTCTACGGCAAATGACGATGTTTTTCGGCTTATTTATTTTCTCCGAGGGAGTGGCGATATTTGTTGCCAGAATCATGAGTTTATTAGCTGGAATTACAAATAAAGGCTGAAAACTTGGATGCCCTTTTTAGCTCCGTTATTCGTTATTACTAAAAACAGGAGCATGAAATAAACTACCTTGCATTCATACGTAAGGTTACATAAGGGTTGACAAAGTCAAACTAACTGTTCTTGACTTTATTTTTCATTATGTATCGTTGACATTTATTGAGTTTTTTCTCTGTGATGAAGTGCTTCCACGAAGGATTTCTTAGAAGATTTTGTATAGATTATTTTAATATTATTATCTTATTTAAAATAATGGAGGTTCAACAGTTTTCGGTTAATGCAAATAACTGAACTTCTATAAGGAAATAGAAAGCCGGACTTGGTAATACGTATAGAGTTACTAGAACGAAATATGCTAAAGCTTTATTTTCTTTACTTTTGAGTTACTGCATCATCTGCCCCTTCGAATTCTATTTTGTGTAGCTAGCGTAAGTGCCTGGGGTATTCCATTTCTCGGACATTGCTGTTTTAGCTACTGGGCGTCTGGTGAGCTCAAGCCTCATTTAGCATTTAGGGGTTGGGGGGCTTGGTTTAGGTGTTTTAGGTGCATGGTCTATGGTTGTATGTGGCCTGTTTTAAAATAACGTTATTAATCTCCTTATATTACAAAAGCACTCTGCCATTGTTCTGCCCCCCTAGCAAGGCCAAAAACTTTGTTCATTCTAAGATTTAAGCAAACTCATTAAAGGATTGGATAACATTACGAACGTAGAATTTCAGTAAGCTTTATGGCTGACAAGTGTTGATTATAGAAGACTGTTATATTGAACGTCTATAGGTGTGGAGTAATGACGCTTTTAATAACATACATGTTAGACACTGATGCAATTAAACAAAACAATTGTGAAAAACAAAACATGTATCGGTTAACCCAAAAATAGGAAGCAAAAAATTAAGGTTAACATTTTAAATACAGTTTAACTACAAATAACTTCTCTATTTTTTTTGTTTAACTCATGTGCTTGGGAAAGGGAACTTCTTGCCAGTCCTTCAAGAACAAACGATCTTTTAGGAGGCTGGCATTTTAACCTCTTTAGACAGTAAAGTTGCTAACGCCTAGACAGAAAGTGAGTATTCATCTCTTAAAAAATGTTTCTTTTTTTTAAACGTACACGCAGAGGGTCCATGTTTTCATAATTCTTTCAACTTCATTACACTATCTACGCTTATGGAGTGGGTCTGTGGCTTAATTCTAACTTCGCACCTCTGCACTCTCCAGGAGCTTACAAGTATATTACTTTTAGTCCAACCGGTAAGTGTTTTTTAGACCCTGCAAATCTTCAGTTATGCTAATTTTTTTAAACATTATATTGACGTTTTTTTTAATGGTTTAAGGCCTGTTGATTTATAATTCTTCTTGTTCATTGGCACGCTACAGACATGATGGCACTCCTTACCCTTCTGTGTTGCGTTCTCTGATATACACTTGTTGTTATCTGTGTACTATCGTCGTGTCCACTTTTTATTTCTTCTGTGTTTTGGTTAGGATTAAACTGGCGTTCATGCTTGATTTAGTATTATAGTTTTCTACTAGGGATATGTGACTCGATGGTTTTGGCCTGGGAAATCCCTCTTCTTTACACTGTAACATGATGTTTTATAAAAGAGGTTTACAGAGACCTTTATACATCTTTACTCCCTCATCATCCTGGATCAGCATTTGGATACTTTTAATGGGACGACCCCCCCCCTTCTCTCGAAGTATTATTTGTTGTCAAAGCACATCATGCACACAAGCCACGCTGTTGAGCTTTTACGTTTTATAGGTTCAGCGGCCGTTCTTTGTATTTGAAGCCACATGTCAAACTGTAAGAGGCATTACTTAAACTTTCTTTCTTTCTATACTTGTCCTTTGTGGAAGATACAACTAAGTCTTTTGGTGGGTTGTCATTACTGGTCTCAATTTGGAAAATGAGTTAACTATTTGGCCTTATTATTCTTCTTTTGTGGCTGGCAGCTTTTATTTTGTCAAATTGCCTGTTTTGTAAGCCAGTCTTTCGGCTCTGATTCTGGACACTCTTAGCTGCTTTACATCAGTTTCTTCAAATAGCACGGTCATTTTCCGTTTCAAATACCCTTTAGGGTGAATAATATATTTTTGTACTTTCGTTATTGTACTTCGCTATTGTCCATAAGTAGGCTGTATTTTAATTGTATTTTTAATTGTTTTTTAGATTGTTTGTGCATAGAATATAAATTGACTCACTTTAGAGCCCACAATTAAAACCAATTTTATATATTTCTGTTCTTTCCTGACGGTTCTTTAAAAGTAAGACACAGTTCTGGCCGGCGCGTTGCTGTTAAGAAAATTCTCTTTCCTGTCTCTTACGCTAATACTCACTTCATTGCTCTTCAACGTCTTTACATGTGTGCTCTGCATGGCCATGTTCTCTTAACTTTTTTTTATTAAAGTCTAAGTGAGCAAATTCGTCTATTCCTGTAAGCGTCTCTTGCCGTCAGCTGTATATCTTATATTGCTTGTTATGGCGTTTCTCATCTCTTCTTCGGACGCATTTTTATAAACTTTTTATTGCTTTCCAGAGAAGGCCTAATGCGAGATTATCTATTAGCCTCACCCTTCAATCTTAAATATATCCGCATTATTTTTCTTATAATCAATATTTTCTTAGGATTTACTCTTTTATCAATGAAACTTAAATTTTTCTGGGATAATCCCCTGCTGTAACAAGAATAGTCTTTTGACGCAATACCTAGCAGGTAATTACATCTATACTCCTTATCAACGTCCTCAATGTCTGAACACTTCCTAAATCAGCCGGCTTCTCTTTTAAACATGTTTTTTGCTAAACTCGCTTTAGCCCAGATTCTAAGCCAGCTATTACTGCAGAATGGTAAAATTCGTATTGATATTCTTTTTTTCACTCATCTTTTTATTTACTATAAAAAATAATTTAATTAATTCTTATTATGAATGGTGTCTATGTGCTTTTAATTAAGATAATACTTTTGATTGTTAAAGCTAAAAATAAAGCTGCAATAGTTTTGGGCACGATTCCTTCTATCTTTCCCATGTTGGGCGGTTTTTATTATTAACTTTAAATTTTGCAAGTTGTGTCTGACTATTAAAATCGACATACGATAGGCACAGACATAATTAACATAATTTATATCTCTGGTTTTTAAAAGTATTTTATTTCTTTATTGTTTTTTTTAAAATGGATTGTGACGAACTATTTAAGGGTTGAGGAGCTATAGCAGACTACTCCGTATTTTAAGGAACAATGCAATAAAGAGAAGATTATATTCCTCTGGCTGCTGGTGGGTAAGAGGAAAACTAGACAGTTATTTAGGTGTTGAAACTAAGTTGACAGATTCAACAATTGTCCACTATCAGACATTGATGTAAAGTACTACGTAGAGTACGAAGGCAGTTAGGGTCAAGAATGGTTAGATCAGTGGGTCAGACATATGTTTACGTCTATTATGACTAGTATAGAGTAAGTAAGTATAGCACCGGTTGATTCGAAGAAGATTTAAATTTTCGACGTATCACAAGTTCCAGTTTTAATACAAGTACCTAGAATAACTTATTGACATGTGGTCATGTACTAACTAGAGATTTGGGGCGATGTCTATGTCACATTCATCATGGGATTAATTACTCTTATTTTTTATCTAATTTCTTTTTAATTTTTTTTCATCTTTTTTTTTTTCTTTAATCTTTTTATTCTTTCTTATTTTATTTTTTTATTTAATTTTTTTTTAATTTTTTATTTTTTAACTCATTATTAAGTTTTGATCATATTATATTTAATCAGCAATATAACAAAATGAGCAAATCAGGAGAGAAGAGCCACTGGACAATCCGCAGGAAGCTGCCAATGTAAAACAAGTGAATGTACCACAAGTAAATGTGCCGCATGTGGGAGTAATGTTACTAAGTCTAAATGTCTGGGAGTGTTGAGGCGGGCGCCGTTAATCCTGTGGAATGGATACAATAACTGGTGAAAATCAAATCACAATCTCAGCAAAACAAAAATTTATTAGATAGTTAGTAATTACAACGTCGAACGCCACCATCAACAACAATCTCAATTATCATCAAACATCAATCAACGATAAGACGTATTATTATGTATATTGGGTGCTGCTGTTGTTGCTGGGGGTGGTTTTTTAGACATACAAATACCTATCGCATATCACTTTTCAACAATGACTCAATAATCCCCACAGTATAAGAAGAAGACGCCGCACATTCTGCAAAACACAAGCGCAACATCCTTGCAGTAGACCCATTTTCTATGGGAATGTTTTTAAGAAATAGATAAGTACAAGTTAAGATATAGTTATAAGTTTCAAGTTATGTTAGTTATAGAAAGTACTTTTTATGGTAGTGTAAGTAATAATTATATGTTCTTGTTTGTACTAGGTAGGTTCTTGTTAGTTACTAGTTTAGTTTTATGCTGAAGTTTTCTTATGTAAGTACCTTAGTTAGCGTTCTTAAAGTTAGTACTCAAGAGAAGTCAGTCAGAGGTATACTGTTAACACATATTGAGATTTTTATATCTCTGAGCGATGTAAATATCTTTGTTCTCGACTCGCACTCCATGTTATTCTGCACAGATAATCCCCCCCCGTTTCAATCATAATGATTTCGTCAATATTTTGTGTTTTGGCGGTGTAATTGTTTTGGATAACAGGTGTTAAATTTGGCCAAATAATCTACATGTGTTGGACGTGTTTTGTACTGGTAGTATTTGGGGGTTTTCAGGGCTGAATCCACCTTGGGGGGTCAGTGATTCCAACATATTTACATTCTCTTGTGCTAGAAGATCACGTGGCAGAGGTCCTCTCTGTGCTTGATGTGCTAAGAAGAAACACGTGGCTAGTGGAGGTCTCCACTCTAGTGGCTTGATGTGCTAGACGTACACGTGGACTAGAGCAGACCTTATGCATGATGTGGTTAGAAGAAACACGTGGCTAGGAGTCCTACCTCGTGAATGAATGTAGCGAGAAAGTACTCGTGGCCTAGTGGACACCTCCTCTGTGCATGTGCTAGAGAAACACGTGGCTAGTGAGACCTCCTCTGTGCATGATGTGCTAGAAACCACGGTGGTAGTGAGGACCTCTGATGCATGATGTGCTTGAAGAACAAGCTGGCAGACGGCGTCTACCAGACCCTAACTGGCTCTAGCGGGTTGTCAGGCTCCCGGGCCCGCAGTGGCAGGTTGGGCCTCAGTCGGCCTCTCCACCGCCGTCACAAGGACGGACATCAAGGGTGTAGGACTCAGCTACGGCCCACGACCCTCAAGTAAAGTGGGCAACCAGTCCCCTTTTAGAAGAGTGTACTCAACTTTACCTGGGTACAATCTAATTAATTCCTTGTTTTTCATGGCTACCTATTCTTTATCCTGCAACGACTATCATTTCATACTCATTTGGCCACATCACACTCCACTAGAAACTTGGGTCACCATTAGCATATATCTTTCTTCAACACTACATCTTTCTCTTTTCCCGGAAAAACAAGACTAAACAGATCGGTTTTTCAATACAACATTTAAGAATCTAGTTTTCAATTTGGTGTATAGGCATTTCCAACACTTGACCCTCCGCTTCAATAAACCATTGGAATAAAATTCATTTTACCCACAATTAATGATTACTTTTCTTCAAACCTATATATGCCTTCGTGACTGCAATAATGTTAATTTCTTTTTTATTGTAATTACGACATGTATGTTTTTTTTTTTTCAATAAAATGGCCCCACGGTATATTTTAGAAGGTTTCTCTTTTTTCAACGAGTTCATGTCTTTCATAATATATGTAAGGGAAAAGATTTCCACTCTCTCCTTGTTCTTCCAGACCAATTCTATTCATATTCTTATCAAGATGTGAGTCATAAAATACTCATCCACATCAAAAATGAAATTCATTTTATATGAAGTCTCTGTCGTTTAACTTGGGTGCTTATTATCCATAGTAATCAAAATATCCTCCCTTCTTCTTGCAGGTCACTTTTTTAAGATTAAAACAACTACTATTCATCGTAAACTTCATAAAATAGTTAAGTAAGTGGTATACAGAAATCTTTTTTTTTTCCCTGTGAACACCTACTACCTTTAACACTCACTTATTCTATTCTTGTTTCCGACATCGTTTCGCGTTTTGCTACCTTTCAAGTCATAGGATATACAGGACACAACAAATATCTTTTGTTTCCAAACAATACCTTCACAGTGCGCTGAGAAGTTTCAGTCTTCCTCCTATACGGGATGACAGGTTTTGGTTTGACTATATAAAGAACATTGAATGATATATACCTGATGCCACCAAAAAAAAAACCGGATGGAGTCATATTCGGCCTTTTTGGTCGTTGTTTGCGTTGCCGGAATCTCTGCTGAGAGTGACCTAACGGTTCAGCTCACCCGGCTTGCTTTAATAGTGCGCAGGTGCAGCAGCTGTCAAGGTAAACTTTTCTAACAGCGCTTCCGGACAAACTTCCTTCCGTTATAGCATGGTTGCATGTAAAATATGTGACTGGAATCGGAAACGATCAGTCACAATACATCTCCCCTACCTCAAAAAAAAAATACCAATGGTCCGATTGAGTTTTTTTTACTAAGCGGAAAGTTAATACTACTCTGGTCACAAAATTCCAGGGGGAAAAAAAACATGAACAGGGACGTCAAAACTGGGGATGTACATCAAATCCAAATGTTAAGGAACAGACTGGTTCTCAAAGAACGTGAAAGAAAGATCAGCCGAAAATGTTCAAATGTATCCTGGAACTGGTTCCACTTCGTATCGTGAATTCCTGCAGAGACAATGCCCATCGAATAATTCGGGAATTCTTTAACTAAAAATTTTGACGCTTCGAAGGTACGTCAAAGGTCTCGATGGTCTGTTTGCGTAGGATTAACCTGAATCCAACAAAGGTATTGGACGAACTTTGAAACCAGGATCATGACAAATGGCTAAACACTCTCGTTCGATGGTACTGTATGACTTTTCACGTTCCAAAAAAACTTGCGGTACTACCAAAACATTCTGGGTGATGTACATCATCTCCTCTGCAGTAAGGTACCAGCACATAGCCCATACAGAATATACATCCCAGTTCGCCGATCATAAAGGGCTTACATAAACTGAGGTTACACAGTTAATAAAAGCGTGTTTGACGACAAAATACTCTGAATATTCTGAATGCTAATGCACATTCAGGGTGTCCATATGTAAATAGATCTTCTTGCACGACCTACATCCTTGACTTTAGTCAGTTGAGTGGAGCATCAAAGTGGAAAAAAACTGGGAACATATCTCCTGTAGATGCTAAGCAATCCTTTGGATGACTCAAAGTGGAAAAATGGGAAATATCTCCTGTAGGCCAGCTAAGCAAACCTAGCAAAGATCTGAATTGCTTTCGAAAATTTTGGTAGTACGGGTGGTAATTCTCTGAATCTTATCTATCTTTTTCTGTTCAGGACGCATAGTACACCTTCCATCGTTTGTCCAAGATAATTCAGCTGTAATGGAAACCCCTACCTCGATGTTCGTGGGACGAGCTGTGAGGTTGAAAGACCATAGAATCGAAAGAACACCTTTTCACTTGACGGAACTTGTGAATCCCTTGAATCACTATGATCCAGTATATCATCAATGAAATCTGGACGGCCTTGAGCTAACTGATACCAAAAGCTAGTATGCGCATCATGCGTGCAATAAACAGCACGGTGCTGACCAAGTCCGATGGGACATCCTTACAAACTGAAAAAGAACCATGTGCGTTGTAAAAGCTTGTATTTTGGACGGTCCTCGGGCATTAACAACTTCTGCCAATATACCATTGCTAGATCTATCTTTTGTAAAGAACCTGTGCATCAGATAATCTCAGCAAACAATACTTTCCTCAGTCAGGAATGGGCTCAGCATCGAAGGACGGTTAATCTTATTCACGCATAGTAAACATCCGGAATATACCACCCCACCATGCCCAAAACAGCACACTCCGACACTGTACCATCTTTCAGAGTGTGTGTCTATTGTACAACTGGGGAGGCATAGCGGATTCGATAGAGTTCAGTGTGATACCGGGTTCCATCTCATGTTGCCTACTTCTCTTCTCCATCAACTATCCTGCAGAGAAGGCGGGATCGTCTAAAACACTTTTTTTGTACACTGGAAACATCATTTGGTTGAGGAATCTCTAATTGCACGTTGGCCTGTGATTAGGAGCCAGGTTTCTGAGTACGATATATCATGAAAATCTCACAATTGTCTCTTCGTTTATCTTATCATTGCTGTCATTGTCGCTATTCAAATCTGCTACTGAATCGTATCTTCATCTTGCATGAAGATGCCATGGGAACAGGTTAAGTGGGCTATTGGTAGTGCGTCATCGCTGTCTTGATCATCACCAGACGCTGTTTACGCGACTACAGGATATTGGTAGAATTTAGAGCGGGGTTCGTACAAGGAACACTTTCCTGGAGAAGTCTTGGAACGAAACGTCTTTCTTGCTCCTAAGATCTGAGAGGCGCTATCTATGTCCCAAGGTACTGACTTTTCCTGTGTGGTACAATGTACATGACTTATTTTCTTCACGTGAAGATGCTAACTGGAAAAACTTTGTCTTCAAACGACTCATCCTCCTTTTGTTTCTGAATCAGATCAGAACGGGAAATATTTCAACATATCAGGGATTGACACAGAGGTTTCTTCTCTACCAATGTTTTGCTATAGTCAATGGTTACGGCAGCTTAAAGAGAGGGGTTAATCACTCAATCACTCCGAAGCTATGCCTTCATAGACACAAGGAATTTGAACACTCTGATTGAGATATGCAGATAGGAACACAGCGGTTAGAATCGCCTCTCAAAGTTGGGACAACTTGGACAGGAACTGTAGATAGTGGGAATTCATAACACGTCATCCAAAAAGAACGGCTCACACTGTAGTACCTAGCATCTGGTATCCCGCGATTAATCGCGTCTCTTGCCAACACACACAGATGGTGCTCCTGTTTTGTCAACGACAATACAGACCTTGAGTGCCATTGACAGAAACAGATTCTAAGTCTCTAACTTCCCTGTGAATTCACCGCAGCATAAAAGCGATGGGGAGCGAATATCGAATAAGAAAGCTGTAGAATGTTTGTCAGCTGACTTGTCGACATCAGTTGAACTGTCCAGTCACAAGGGGCACTTTATCCGGCTTGACTAAGTGTACAATCTTGCATGGGTTTCTATCTGACTTCCAAGGACATCAGTGGAAGCCACATGTGCCCTGTTCTTTTTACAAAGTAAAAACAGAAACACTGGACGTGGACTGGGAAACATGTATTTCCTGTGACCTCTGTTAATAGAATTAGGGGAGTGCCACGACCTCGGTTACGGTTTACAACCGCCTCTTTTAGCTGGCGGTGATGTGATTATGAACAGGATGTGGGGCAATATACCTGCGCCTCTATCTGATGACCACGGAATGAGGGGGTTATCTGTACTGTCCCTGAATATCTTGGGAATCAGAAGGGCAAACATATTTACATCAGCGTTTTTTGGAAAGGAGCTTAGAGGGTTGGGCTCGCCTGTATGACTCGGCTGACTTGATCAATAGCATCAAATATTTTTTCTTTCTTTTTCACACAGAGAAAGTAGCCAAATCAGAAAACACATTATAAAAACTGCTGTCCTTCGAATAAGATAAAGTGGACCTGAAAAGATTTCTCAACCTTGGACATCGAAATCAACGATTCAAGAAGGCTTAAATGTCTTCAACAAACTTTCTTTCAAAGCTCATAAGAAACCACATTATTATTCTGCCAACTGTGATTATAAAAGGTGAGAGGATGAACCTTCATGTAATGCAGGAATGAGATAAGGACCCATAGACTTTAGACCAAGCATTAGAGAGCGAGCATGGGTTTCGAACCTGAACGATACCTATCAATGTCATCTGTTCTGTCTTTGAAGGGAGGCAATTTGGGAAGGTTTTAGCGACGAGGGGGTTAGAATGGGTACGCTTGACTTTGACTTTGCTTGCCTCAACTGAAAATTACTCCCGGACGAGGAAATTTCTAATGTATTCTTTTGCTTCTTCTGCCTTTTTTTTTTAAACTTGTAAGTTGATTTACCAATCAGTGACAGCTGATACGGCCCTTCCTTTGCGCTAGACTGGGCGATAAGCAACATCTTTCATTACCTGTCCTTCAGATTCGCAACTATTCTTCTTATTCTATTTTAAAATTGAGTTGGTGTTATCATTGATTGTTGAGGCGGGGGGGGGGGGGAGGGGGGGTTATGACAGAGGATTGCAATTTTGGAGAGAAAAAAAAGTAAAACGCATTATGAATCCAACAACCAATAACATGAAAGACGCGCGGCGCGCGCAGCACGCACGCACGCTGCAAGCACGCATCACGCCCATAATATGAAAAGTAAGCGTTTATAAGTTTACAGCCCCGTTATACAAGTCGGGGACGGAATAGAATCCGTGGCATCATCAACATCATCCTCATCAATCCTCATCCTCAAGACCATCATTTTTGTCCCTGAAAGTGTGGGTGGGGGGTTGGGGACAGAAGATTTGCTAGCGAATTATGTGGTTGTCATTGTGTCTGTGTGCAGACTGACGAAGAACCTACGCCTGTCGTTGTTCCTAGGGGAGTCTTCCGCTGGGGCACCCTGAGAGGCAGGAGTGGTAGAGCTGGGCTGACCTGGGATTACAGCAGGTTGGCTTTCACTTAGGCACACAGAGAGGAGTAGTGTGAGATGGGGAGGTCCTGGGAACAAGGCTAGGCTTTCATTGGCTTTGAGGGGCTGTCCTCTCCCCTGTTTGTGCGCCAACCAGATTGCATTCGCCAGCGTGCATAGACACGCACCACTCGGCACGCGCGCTTACGCTCAGCACGTATGCATTCTTCACATTGTTCGTTAGCACGCACAGCACGCACGCACGCACGCACGAACAACTCACTCTCCTTTTTAGGTTCACAGAAAACACCTCAGATTCTCTCTCTCTCTCTCTCTGTTGGTCTGTCTGTCTGTTGTCTGTCTGTCTCTCTTCTCTCTCTCTCCCAATCTCTACTCTCTCTCTCTCTCTCTCTTCTCTCTCTTCTCAATCTCTATTACCTGTAATTGATATCGCTCACTAAGAGTGTGTGTGTGCGTGCTGCGTGCGTGCAGTGCGTGCGTGCGTGCAGTCCCGTGTGTTTGTGTGTGTGTGTGTGTGTGGGTGTGTGTGTGACGTGCGATGCTTAGAGTCGCCGCAGGGCACGCGCGCGTCTTTGCGAGCGTGTATGTGCATCGTCTGTCTATAGGTCTAAAAGTACTGTTGTATGTATGTATGAGTCTGTGAACGCAGCACGTGCGTTTGTATATGTGTGTCAAATTTCTGTGTCTATGCGCGTGCGGTGTGCGTGTGTTTCGCGCGCGTGTTTGCATATGTTGTATGTGTGTGTGTGTGGGCGTACGTGTGGGCTCGCGAATGTAGTTGTGTATCACGTGTGTTGTACATGCGTATATTGCGCGCTCGGTGTGCGCGTTTGTATGCGCGGCATGGTGTGTTGTAGTGGTGTGTGTGGGTGTGGTGTGTGTGTTGTGTGTGTGTGTGTGGTGTGTGTGTGTGGTCTGTCTAGTCTGTCTCTCTGTCTATCTTCTTGTCGATCCATGTATTGTCTGTCTATCTGTCTGACGCTCTGGGTGCGATGCCGTGTATCGTGTATGTCGTGTATGCGTGTATGTGTGTGTTGTGTGTGTGCGCGCGCTGCGCACATGTGTGTCTATGCGCCCCAGTGTGTGTATGGCATCTGTTTGCTCTGTCTCTTTGTTGTCTTTGTGTCTCAGTCTCTGTCTCTGTCTCTCTCTCTCTGTCTGGTCTCTGTCTCTATCTGTCTGTTCTCTCTCTCCTCTCTTCTATGTCTCTCTCTCTCTCTCTCTCTCTCTTCCTTCTCTCTCTCTCTCTCTTATCTCTCTCTGCCCTTCTCTCGTCTCTTCTTTGTGTTCTGTATCTGGGTTCATGCATCAGATTGATGCTCAGAATCATGGTTACCCCCCCCCCCCCCCACCCCCAACACAAAACCGTCACTTTTTTATGTCACATAGTATCTATCTATCTCTGTCTCATACTGTCTCCCTCCTTGTTTTATCTCTGTCTCTCTCTGTCTGTCTGTCCGACCGTCCGTGTGTTCTGTCTCTCTCGGTCAGTCTATCTGTATGTCTGTTCTGTTTGCCTGTCTGTCTGTCCTCTGTCTGTCCCTCTCTCTCATCTCTGTCTGTGTCTGTCTGTCTGTCTTGTTCTGTCTCTGTTTGTCTGTCTGTCTGTCGGTTCTGTCCCTAATCTCTGCCTGACACATGTCCCTTGTGTCTGTCTGTCTGTCTGTCTGTCTGGTCTCTCTCTCTACTCTCTCTCTCTCTCTCTCTCTCTCTCTCTCTCATCTCTGTCTCTTTGTCTCTCTCTCTCTCTCTATCTTCTCTATCTCTCTCTCTCTCTCTATCTCCTGTCTCTCTCCTTCATCTTCGTCGGTCTGTTGTCTGTCTCCCTCTCTTTCTCTATCTCTCTCCTCCTCTCTGTCTATCTGTTCTCTCTGTCTGTGTGTGTGTCTTGTCTGTCTGTCTGTCTGTGTGTGTCTGTCTATCTGTCTGTCTGTGTTCTCTCTGTATTCTTCTTCTGTCATCTCTGTCTGCCTCCTTTGTTGTCAGTCTGTCTGTTCTGTCTGTATATCCATTCTTAAACTTGTCAGAGGCCTTTGTTCAGTGAGGAGTGGCTTTCGCTAACTAGCTGTATTGGAAAAAGAATGACAAAGAAACAGATTGGACAGGAGAACATTTGTTACACGGGTTGTAAGGGAAGGATTCAATACCAAATTGAATGTTTCTCTAGCAACAGTTTGTCTCCCGATAATATTGCTTATTGCGATTAAAAACCATCGTAGCTTTCTGACAAGCAAGTCGGTGTGCCGTCGTGACGTGAATCGATGTTCTGAGTAAGTCGGCAGCCGCTGCATCATGATTTCTTTCATTCTTAATTAAATTCAATAGCTCAGATTCTTCACAAAGAAGAGAAAACATCACACACACACCACACACACACACACACTCACAACACACACACACACACGCACCGCCACGCACGCAAGCACGTACACGCCCCAGCACGCTTACACACAACGGGCGTACGGAAGCACAGTCGCAAGCGACGCAAGCACGCATGCACGCACGCACATCACACGCCACGCATAACCACACACGCACACACACGCCGGCACGCACACGAATGCATACACGCATGCTCGGGCAACGCAAGCACGGCCACGCACACGCACGCACGCACGCTGTACACGCACGCCGCACGCAAGGCAGCACAAGCACACACCACACCACTCACACACACAACACACACACACAAACAGAACATACTCACGCGCCACGCATGCACAGCTAGACGCACGCACGCACGCAGCACGCACGCACGCACACACGCGCACAATCACACACACACGGCGCGCGCGCGCAACCACGTGCACGCACGCAAACCACGTGCCACGCACGACGCACGCACCGCACGCACACACCACACACACACATACACACAACGCCACCGCGTACGCACGAATTGCCACGCACGCCACGCATGCACGCACGCACGCACGCACGCACGCACGCCGCAGCACGCTACAAAGCACGCACGCACACGCACACACACACTCACACACACACCACACACACACACACACACACACACACAAACACACACACTCAGACATACACACGCGCGAGCTACGCACGCCGCATGCATGCACGCACGCACGCACGGCAAACGGGTCACGCATTCACGCACGCACGCATCACACACGCACGCACGACGCACACGCACGCACGACACGCACACACACATACACACACACACACACACACACACCACACACCACACACACTAACACACACACTCACACACATACACACACGCGCGCTGCGCACGCTCGCACCCGCAACGCAACAACGTAAACGCCACGCACGCACGCACGCACGCATACACACACACACACACACACACACACACACACCACACACAACCACACACACACGCCTGCGCTACGCACTCTTGCACGCACGCACGCACGCATGCACAGCACGCACCGCACGGCACGCACGCACGCAACCACGCAGCACGCACGCATGCACGCAAGCACGTACACGCACGCCGCACGCATACACACACGGCACACACAGCACACACACCACCACTCCACACACACACACACACACACACACACCACACCTATACACACGCGCGCGCTGCGCACGCATGCACGCACGATGCACGCACGCAACACGTACACGCCACGCACGCAACCACGTCACGCACGCACGCACGCACGCACAGGACACACAGACACACGACCACAAGGACACCGCACACACGCACACACGCACACACGCACACACGCACAACATACACACATACACACACGCGCGCTACCCGCACGCAAGCCCGCCACGCACGCACGTCACCAACCCACGCTCCTCTCTGCCACTCACTCCACACACACGCCACGACCGCCACCCACACCCACCACACACACAACCCCACAAAACACACACACACACCCCCCCCCCAACCCACACACTACTCACATACAGGCGCTACGCACGCATCGCACGCACGCAAGCACGCAGACAAGCTGCACGCACGAACGGAATGCCACGTTCCACGTATCGACCCGGGGCACGCTTTCCACACACGCTCACAGCACGCACGCTCGCACACACACACACACACACACACACACACACACCACAACCACACACACACAACACACACAAATTCACACAGGCGCTACGCACGCACGCACGCCTCGCACGCACGCACGCAAACCAACGTACAATGCACGCAACGCACGACACACACACACCAAACACACACACACACACGCACACGCGCGCGCGCGCGCACACAATACACACACGCGCGCTACGCACGCATGACACGCACGCACGCACGCACACACACACATGCGCGCACGCACGACACGACTCACAAGCACGACCGCACAGAAACTACACCACACACACACACACACACACACACCCACACACACATACACACACACACACACACAAGCGCGCGCACACCGCAACAGAAGCAACGGACAATAGGGAAAAGCAGAACGGGGAAGAAGGCAGGAAAGGGCAACAAACGAGGCGATTTACGTCCGATTGTAATTATATCTGTTTATCAATGAAAGGATAGGACTTTTTCTTGGGTGTCGTGTGCTGTGGGGGGGGGGGGGGGGGGGGGGGGGTGGGCCCTGTCGGGGGGGGAAAGTCACTTCGGAGAGGTGACCCACACTCTGATTTCCAATTTCGTTGTACCAGAATGCTGTGGGATGAAGGTGCTAATTGAGGTGTCACCAGAGAGAGTAAGTGGCGGTCGGGAGTGGAGAAAGGGAAATAGCCACAACGAAAGAGGTAGGGGTGTCGAAGTAGAGAAGGAAGGAATGTATACAGACATACAGACAGACAGAGACAGACAGAGCGACAGAACTCGGTAGACTGGGCAGAGTGAGAGAGAGGACAGACAGACCAAGTATAGACAGAATGTACAGTCAGACAGACAGAACAGACAGACCTGACCAGGACAGAAGATAGAACAGATGAAAGAGAGAGACAGGACTAGATAGACAGACTATCTGTCTGTATGTACAGCTCTGTCTGTGTATCTGTCTGTCTCTCTCTCGGTGCCCATCTCTGTCCTATCTGTCTGTTCTATCTGTCTGTCTATTCTGTCTGTCTATCTGTCTGTCTATCTGTTCTCTGTCTGTCTGTCTGTCATTCTGACAGACTGTAATGACGGAGAGAGAGAAAGATGATCGACAGACAGACAGACAAGAATGACAGAGATAGAGAGAGAGAGAGTGAGGAGTGAGTGAGAGAACAGACAGTAAGAACAAGACAGACAGACAGACAGACACAGACGGGGCAAGATTGTGAGTCAGAAGACGACTGACAGATTAGACAGAATGACAGAGAGAGAAGACAGATAGACCTGACAGAATGACAGACAGACAGACAGGAAGAGACAGACAGGACAGAGAGACAGAAGAAGGGACGGAGAGTGGAGTGAGAGAGAGAGACGACAGAATGACAGACAGAAGACCGGAATGACAGAGAAGGTAGAGAGAGAGAGAGAGGGAGAGGGAGAGAGTGAGAGAGAGAGACCTGAGAGACGAGAGAGAGAGAGAGTGAGAGCGACAGACAGACGGGCCAGACGGGGGCAGGATTGTGAGGACAGACAGACAGACTGGACAGAGACTGACAGAGAGGACAAGACAGGATAGAAGACAGACAGACAAAACGAGAGACAGGAATGACAGAGAGAGAGAGAGGAGACGGACGAAGAGAGAGAGAGAGAGAGACCAGAAAGACAGAAAGACAGTATGTCAGAGAGAGAGAAGGGAGAGAGTGAGACGAGGAGAGTGAGAGTGCACGGATATTTTGTGACGGTGACTTGTTGATGACTGTTGTGTGGTGTGTGTGCCCCCCTTCTTTGTGCATTCCGTCACCCCCCATCTACACGGCTGCATTTATGTAATTCTATATTAAAGAATCTGGGATCTAAAGGGGTGGTAAAACCATCTCGGTAATGTTTGGTGGACTGAAGATTGAGATTGGTTAATTAATAATTATCTTATGATACTTATATAGCGCATATTCTCGGCTAGAGGCCAAGCTCTAAGCGTTTACAATATACACTCGTTTACACAACGGGATGTCTAACTGGGTAGTGCCGTCTGAAGAGATGCCTGCTGCCGGCGCTTCATTCAGTCTTTTTCCGTGTCATCCAGTCAGTATCGCTTCATTATCGATCACTCATTTTCCGTACTTCCCATTAATTCTTTCCATTTCTCCGCTGGGTGCATGATTGTGTAAGTGTCAATCACATACCTACAGCCAAATGAGCCTCTCTTCGATAGTTGTGATGGGATTTTTACATGTTTGGAAGAAGTTATGCGTGCGTTCACACAAGGAACCTTCGGTTTATACGTCACAAATTCGATCGGACTGTTTGGGAAATGGAGTCAGAAACAATGTAACTCCGGGGAAAAAATTCCCTTGGACTGAAACGCCCCGGCGGAGGTTCGAACCAGCACATCCCAGGATCACACAAGGATTACGCAGTCAGGCGCTCTACCAATGGGGTCTATACCGGCGATAAGGCAGTTAATGAGAATATATCGGTTATTCTAGGAATACGTGCCACACCAAGAAAAGTGAAGTAAGAAAATGGTAGTTGAAAAATTTAAGGAAATGAAACACTCAAATTTTACATAGGTAATAGGGTTATGGAACAAGCCAACTATAAAGGATGATTGGGGGATAATTTTTGCCAATAAGAAAAAAAGCATTCGATCCCTAAAGATAGTTGATGGTATGGAAAGAGATAATAATGATAAATATATGGTAAAATGATGATATCCCAGAATATCAATTCTGATAATTACATGTTTAACATCATCCCATAGATAAAGCATGAAGCTTTTGTAGAACCAGTTTGCTTAAGAAAGCAGGTTTTTAGATGGGTTAGGGTTTGAGGTTTAGAGTCCTAGAGAGGTTAAAGATCTACTCATTGTCTTTTTGATGTGTTATTATGACACAAACGACATCTAACGACCCACCAATTATCATTTAAAGAGGTGAAAGATCGCCTATCTTTCTATAACACTAATCTAAAAAAAAAATAACAGCTGTGGGAATTGACGCCATTTTCTAATGTAATGATTTTAAAACATTTTAAAGAAAATGGATAATCATTTTAACTTCTGTTATATTTGAAAACATGCTGGTGCGCAGGTCATTTGCCTCAAGTATGGAAAGAAGCAGTAATAGTACCGTTTTCTCTAAGGTAAGGTTAAACCGGAAAGAAAGTATAAATAGTTACAGCACCTGTTCATTTAC
This sequence comes from Conus ventricosus, assembly GCA_018398815.1. NCBI lineage: Eukaryota > Metazoa > Mollusca > Gastropoda > Neogastropoda > Conidae > Conus > Conus ventricosus. Next base: position 2,778,639 of record CM031625.1, on the reverse strand, counting down.
TTCTCATGTCTGTAAACTTTATGAAACAATTGTTTTTAAAAAGACTAATCTACTTTCGTGAATGAACCAATGTGCCTTAATATTTGTTGGTGGTTTATCCTCAAAATTTTTTAAAGTTGTTTTATGAGTAGAGTTCAAAGTCGGTCTTACTGCAAATGATGAATTTTAGTTTAATTGTTCGTCATGAGATGATTACTGCTCAATTAATAATTTTGTTCATTTGCCTCTCAGTCAGAGGTCACTGATATATCTTTTCTTTGGTTGCGCACTCCCTCTAGCAGGTTATAATGCATATGAAATTGGTTGATGTTCTGGCAAAGTGTGGAGCAAAACAAATCATAGTTCGCATTTTTGAACGTCTATATGTCAATGCAAGGTGCTATTCTTTAGGGCAGCCAAAAAGTTACAATTTTCTAATTATGTCATTTGTATAGAATGAGAATAACCTGGGTGTTTTGGTTTACACGATGAAATGGAAGTATTCATGAATTGTTAAGTATGTTCGTTCATAACATTTGGTCGTAGACGACAGATAAGTTCTTGATTTGTTGATGGATTATGGGTTTTCCTGTTTAATAAATTGCCATGTCTAAAATTTACATTGTTTATGTGGTCATAGGCTTATCAACTGATCCATTTAAAACAAGTATGTCATAAATTTTACATAGCTTATCATATCTGATCTCATTCTTTTGTGCAAACTTAATGAAAAATTTCATTCAAATACGTCTGTTAATCCAAGTCAGAATGTTTTGCTGTCACTGTCAGCAATGAAACGTATTTTTTTTCTTTTTCTTTATCCTTAGCTGTGATGTCCATTGGCAAATATTTGTCAATATATAGTCATTCTTGTGGTGTTATTGAGACAGAAGAGTTACTTGATTCGGGTTTTTTTTGTGGGTTTTTTTGTTTGTTTGTTTTTATGTTTTTCAATCTTTGATTAAGTGGATTTTCTACTTTTGTTATAGCTGTAGATCTGTAGATGAGTTAATTACTTTTACCTCAATTTGTGTTAACCTTTTTTTACCTCACCCTCCACCCCACCCCCCACTAATACCCCATTGTGTGTTAACCTTTGTTTCCTCACCACCCACCCCCCCCCCCCATCCCCAAACCCCCTTTTTTTGATTTCTTTCGTCTCTAATATCACGTAATGTGGAATAGACGTTTAACAAAAACACATACAGCAGCGTGTGTCAAGTGTGAATTAACTGTCGGAGGGTTTGTTCTGAAAATTATTCGACAACCGAGATACAAGCAATTGTAACATACTGCTTCTGATGTATGGGGTCTGTTAGACAAGGCCCATATGGAAATCGGTCCACTTATAAAGCGTTTATATGCATGTACCTTACATGCAGCAAACACAATGGTTTATGGTGATAAGTGGATGTTCACCACCTATTTGTTGGTGAAATATGTTAAATACTGGTTGTTTAAGATTAGTTTAGCTATGTGTTTCCTTTGGCTTTTTATAGGACGTGGGCATATAGTTCACAGTTTATTTCTGAATTCAAGGATCGTTTTTTTTTTTTTTTAAAAATGATTTACGACACTGGCCATAAAAGAAAGATTATATTCTCTGGCTGCTTGTGGGAAAACTAGACAGTATTTAGGTGTTAAAACTAAGTATTGAACAGATTCAACAATTGCCCACATCAACTTTGGGAGAATTTACTACGCTAGGTACGAAGCGCAGTTGGGGTCAAAAATGGTTGATCAGTGGGCCCAGACAATGTTTGTCTATATGCTAAGTAGTAAGTAAGATAGCACCGGTTGATTCAGAAGAAGTTTTAAAAATATGACTTTATCACAAGATCCAGTTTTAAACAAGTCCCTAAAACTCTTGCATGTGACATGTACTACAGATTTGGGACGATGCTATGTCCATTCTCATGGGTTTTATTATTTTTTAATATAATTAATTTTAAATCATATTAAATTTAATCGCAATAAAAAAAATGAGCATCAGGAGAAGAAGGCGCCACAGGACAATCCGCAGGAGCAGAATGTACCCAAGTGAATGTACCCAAGTAAATGTGCCGAAAAGTGAGTAATTTTAACTAAGTCAAAAAGTCCGGGGCCCTTGTTGAGGCGGGGCGTAAACGGTTTGAATGGAACAAACTGAGAAAATCAAACCAATCGCAAACAAAAATTATTAGATAGTAATCAACGTCCCCGCCACCAACAACAACAACAAAATTAACAACAACACAATCAAACGATAAGACTTTAATTATTATGATTTTGGGTGCTGCTGTTGTTGCTGGGGGTGGTTTTTTGCATACAAATACCTAACGCCATACCTAACAACAAGCCACAAACCCCCACAGTAAAAAGAAAAGAGCCGCCTTCTGCAAAAAAAAAAAAAGCGCAACCTCCTGCAGTAGACCCCTTTTCTATGGAATAGTTTTTAAAAAACTAGATAAAGTACAAGTTAAGAACTAGATAAGTTCATTTAAGTTAGTTTAGAAAGTACTTTTTTAAGGGTAAGTGTAAGTAAATTTATAAGTTCTTGTTAAGTACTAGTTAGGTTCTTGTTAAGTACATAGTTAGGTTCTTGTTATGTTTCTTAAGTAATTACAAGTTAGGTTCTTAAGGTTAAGTACAAGCAAAGTCAGTCGAGCGTACTGTAAACCATTAATTTTTATATTCCTGTAGAGAATGTAAATATCTTTGTTAAACGATCGCCCATGTTATTCTGCACAGAAACCCCCCGTTTCAATATACTGATTTCGTCAAATTTGAGGTTTTGGGGTTTGTTAATTGTTTTGGAAAACAGGTGTTAAAATTTGGGCCCAAAACTGACATGTGATGGACGTGATTTGATGTGAAAATGGGGGTTTTCGGGCAGAATCACTTGGGGGGGGTCGTAAACCCAAAACATATTTACATTTCTCTTGTGCTAGAAGAACACGTGGCAAGAGAGACCTCCTCTGTGCTGATGTGCTAGAAGAACACGTGGCTAGTGAGACCTCCTCTGTGCATGATGTGCAAGACGAACACGTGGCTAGAGAGACCTCTATGCATGATGTTTTAGAAGAACCGTGGTTTAGTGAGACCTCCTCTGTGCATGATGTGCTAGAAGAACACTTTGGCAAAGAGAGACCTCCTCTGGGCATGTGCTAGAAGAACACGTGGCTAGTGAGACCTCCTCTGTTGATGATGTGCTAGAACACGTGGCAGAGAGACCTCTGTGCATGATGTGCTAGAAGAACACGGGGCAGCGGCGTCTCCAGCCCAATTTGGCTCAGGGGGCGGGAAAGTCGGTCCCGGGCGCAGTGGGCAGGTTTAGGGCACTCAGGCGGCCTCTCCACGCCGACACAAGACGGACAACAAGGGGGTAGACTCAGCTACGGCCCCCGGGACCCTCAGTAAAGTGGCAACCAGTCCCCTTTAAAAGATTTGTACACTTCTACCTGGGGAAACAAATTTAACTACCTTGATTATCATGGCTACTATTCATTACAATCACGACTACATTCATACTCTTAGCCACATCACACTCCACAGAACTTGGGACAACATCGGGCTATTCTTTCTTCAACACAAACAACTTTCTCTTTTCCGGAAACACAGCACTACACAGGAAACGGATTTCAATACAAACATTCGAATCTAGTTTTCCAAATTGGGTAAAGGATTTCCACCTAGACCCTTTTCAATAAACCATGAAACAATTCATTACACACAATTAATGATTACTTTTCATCAAACCATAAATGCCTTTCGTGACAGCAAAAATGTTCATTTCTTTTTCTTGTATACGACAAGAATGTTAATTTTATTTCAATAGTCACGACATTTTAGAAGGTTTCTTTTTCAAACGATTCATTCTACTTCAATATATGTAAGGAAAGATTTCCACACACTCTTGTTTACCAGCCCACAACTATTCAATATTCATATCAAGAGTGAGTTTAAATACTCATCCACATCAAAAATGAAAATCATTTTATATGAAGTCTCGGGCGCTCACTCTGGGAGCTTATTATCCATAGTATCAAAACTCTCCCTCTTCTTGCAGACCATATAAGAATAAACACCTCTTTTCATCATAAACTCATAACTATTTAAATTTCAGAGTAAACAAAATCTTTTTTTTTCCCTGAGGACCATTTCCTTTAACACTCACTTCTTCTATTCATGTTTTCCGACATCGTTTCGTTTTGCTACCTATCAAGTCATAGGATAACAGAAAACAACAAATACTTTTGTTTTCCAAACAAAACCTTCACAGTGCGCTGAGGAAGTTTCAGTCTCTCCTAACCGGGAAATAGGGTTTTGGTTTGCTAATAAAGACACATTGAATGATAAATACCTGATGCCACCAAAAAAAAAAAACCGGATGGAGCCCCTCTTCGGCCTTTTGGGTTTGTTGCGTTGCCGGAATCACTGCAGAGATTTGCCTAACCGGTTCAGCTCACCCGGCTTTAATAGTGCGCCCGGTGAGCAGCAGTCAGGTAAACTTTTCAACCGGCTTCCGGACAACTCCCTTCCGATAAGCATGGTTGCATGAAATTTGTGACTGGACGGGAAACGATCCGTCACAATACTCCCCCTCCTCAAAAAAAAAAAAACAATGTCCGAATGGTTTTTTACTAAGAGGAAGGTTAAACAACTACAGGTCACAAAATTCCGGGGGGAAAAAAAACAGAAAGGGGACGCCCAAAACGGGGATGTACACAAACCAATGTCTAAGGAACAGATGGTTCTCAAAAGAACGTGAAAGAGATCAGCGAAAATGTTCAATGATCCTGGAACTGGTTCCACTTCGAACGAGAAATTTTTTGCAGAGACAATGCCCACGCATAATTCGGGAATTCTTAAAATTTGACGTTCGAGGTACGTCAAAGGTCGGGTGGTCTGTTTGTAGGATTAACCTGAAATCCCCAAAGGTATTGAAAAGAACTTCTGAACAGACCAGACATGGCTAAACACTCGTTCGATGGTACTGATGACTTTTCACGATCCAAAAACTTGCGACTCCCAAAAACAAAATGGGTGAGTACATCATCCTCCTCCTGCAGTAGTACAGCACCTAGCCCAACAAAACTAGCATCAGTTTGCAGAAACAAGGGCTTACCTAACTGAGGTAACAGTAAAACAGGTGTTGACGACAAAATACTCTGAATCTTCTGTAACGCTACTGCACATTCAGGGGTCCAAGAAATAGACTTCTAGCACGACCCAACAACCTTGATTAAGTCAGGGGGAGTGGAAGCACTCAAAGTGGAAAAACTGGGAACATATCCCTGTAGAAGCTAAGCAAACCTAGAGCACTCAAAGTGGAAAAAACTGGGAACATATCTCCTGTAGAAGCTAAGCAAAACCCAGCAAAGATCTGACTTGCTTTCGAAATTTCTTTGGGAGTAGGGGGGAAATTCTCAAATCTTATCTATCTTTGGGTCAGACGCATAGTACCACCTCCAACGATATGTTTCCAAGAAATTCCAGAGAATGGAAACCTACCTCGATTTTTGAGGGACGAGTTGGAGGTTGAAAGACATCAGACACGAAAGAACACCTTTCACATGACGAACATGTGCATCCCCTGAAACACTATGAACCAGAATTTCATCAAGAAACTGAAGGCTGAGAACTGATCCAAGCTAGTATGCGCATCATGCGTGCAAAAAAGCAGGTGTGACACAAGACGAAGGGCACCTTACAAACTGAAAAAGACCAAAGTGCGTTGTAAAAGCTGTCTTTGGACGGTCCTCGGGCTTAACAACTATCTGCCAAATCCCTTTGCAAGATTATCTTTGTAAAGAACTGTGCATCAGATAATCTCGCAAACAAACTTTCCACGTCAGGAATGGGCTCAGCATCGAAGACGGTAATCTTATTCAGATAACGGAAATCAAGCAAAAGCGACATGTACCATCTTTTTTTCCCGACTAGTACAACTGGGGAGCATAGGATTGAAGGTTCAGTGATACCGGGTTCCAACATGATGCCAACTCTCTCTCAACAACCTCTCCAGCAGAGAAGGGGATGTCAAAACACTTTTTGTAACTGGAACATCCATTGTTAGAGGAATCTCTAATAGCACGTTGGCTGAAAAGGAGCCAGGTTTCTGAGTCGGATATCCTGAAAATCCTCAAGACTCTTCGTAACTCCTTATCATTGCTGTCAAAGTGCTATCAAACTGTACTGAATCGATATCTTCATCTGGCATAGAAGATGCCATGGGAACAGGTAAAGTGTGTATTGGTAGTGCGTCATCGCAGTCTTGAACAACACCGACTGTACGCGACTACGGATCAGAAGAATTTAGGAGCGGGGTTCGAACAAGGAACAATTCCTGGGGGAAGTCTTGAACGAAACGTCTTTCTTGCCAAACTGAGAGGCGTATCTCTGACCATGGTATGCTTTTCCTGTGAGGTAACTGTACCTGACTTATTTACTTCACGAGAAGATGCTAACTGGAAACATGTCTTCAACGACTCATCCTCCTTTTGGGTTTTTGAATCAGATCAGAAAGGGAAAATTCAATCATCAGGGATCGACACAGGGTTTCTTCTCTACCACATGTTTAGCTCTAGCACTGGTAACGGCAGCTAAAGAGAAGGGTTCATCACTCACATCACTGGAAGCACTGCCTTCACAGACCAAGGAATATTACCTATGATGAGATATGCGATAGGACACAGCAGGTTAGATCGCCCTCAAAGTAGGGAACAACTGACAGGAACTGTAGCTAGTGGAAATTTATCCCACGTCCTCCAAAAGAAAACGGCTCACTGTAGTACCTAGCATTGGGTATCGGAAACTGGTCTCTTTCCAAACCACAGATGTAGCACCAGTGTCACGCAATACAGACCTTAGAGTGCCATTGACAGAACCCGATTCTAAGTTCAAACTTCCCTGTAATTTACCTGCGCCAAAAAACGATGGGGAGCGAATAATCGAATAAGCAGCAGTAGAAGTTTGTCAGCTGCTTGTCGACAACAGTTGAAAATGTCAGTCACAAAGGGGCACTTATCCGGATGACTAAGATTACAAATCTTGCATGGTTTCTACCTGACTTCCAAGGACATTTGGAAGCCACATGCCCTGTCTTTTTACAAGAAAAACAGACAACACTGGGAGACTGGGGAAAATGTTTTCCTGATGAACCTCTGTTAATGAATAGGGGCGAGTGCCACGACCACGGTAACGGTTTCCACCGCCTCTATTAGCTGGGGTGATGTGATTATGAACAGGATGAGGGGCAAAATACCTGCGACCTCTATCTGACTGGACCACGGAATGGGGGTCTTTTCGACTGTCCAGAAGTATTATGGGAAAAAGAGGCAAAAATATTTACATCAGCGTTTTTGGAAAGGAGCTTAGTGGGATGGGCAGCCTGTATGACTCGGCAGACTTGATCCCTAGCATCAAATAAATTTTTTTTTTTCACACAGGAAAGTAGCCAAATCAGAAACACATTATAAAAACTGCGTCTCAGAATAAAAATAAAGAGGGCCCTGAAAAGATTTCTCAACTTGGACAACGAAATCCAAAAGATCAAGAAGGCGTCAAATTTCTTCAAAAAAATTTCTTTCAACAGCTCATAAGAAACCACATTATTTTCTGCCAAACGTGAAAAAGCGTGAGAGCTGCCCCTTCAAGTAATGAGAGAGAAAATGACCCATAGACTTCTGAACCCTAGGAGCGAGCTGGGTTTCAAACCTAACAGTAACTATAAATGTCACTGTTTTTTTTTTTAAAGGGAGGCAATTTGGAAAGTAGGACGAGGGCTTTAAACCCCTGGGTACCAGTACTTTGACTTGGCTATCCTCAACTAAAACCCCCGACAGAAATTTCAAAAATGATTCTTTTAGCCTTCGCCTTTTTTTTTAATGACTGTAATTTTTTCAATCAGTGCAGCCCTGATACGGCCCCTTTGGTAGCCCTGGGCTAAAGCAACATCATTTTTACCCTGCCCTTCAGTCGAAACTATTCTTCTTTTCTTTTTTAAAATTGAGTTGGTGTTATCTGATTTGGGGGGGGGGGGGGGGGGGGGGGGGAGGGGGGGTTTATGACAGAGGATGCTAATTATGGAGAAAAAAAAAAAAGAAAACGTTAAGAAAATCACCAACCTACCAAAGAAAGACGGGGGCGCGCGCGACGCACGCACGCACGCACCCCGCACGCTGCAGCATAATAAAAAGTAAGCGTAAAGTACCCCCGTTATACAGTCGAGACCGGAAAAGAAACCGTGCATCTCTCCATCATCCTCAATCACCTCATCCTTCGACCACTTTTGTCCCTAAAAGTGTGGGTGGGGGGTTGGGGACAGAAAGCTTGCTAGGGGAATAATGTGGTTGTAAATGTGTCTGTGTTGCGATGCAAAACCCTAGCCTGTGGGTTTTTTCCCTGGGGGGTTTTTCGCTGGGCCACAGGGGGCGAAAAGGGGCGGGCTGCCGGGATTACAGCGGGTAGGCTTTCACGGGGAAACACAAAAGGGGCAAGAGGAGCTGGCTGACCTGGGAAACGGGTGGCTTTTTTTTGGCTTTGAGGGGTCCTCTCCCGTATGGGCCAACCATATTGCATACCCAGCGTGCTAGACCGCACACTCGCTCGCGCGCTTACGCCGCACTATCAACTCACTTTTGTCGCACCACCACGGGCCACGCACCACCCCAGCCACACACCCCTTTTTAGTTCACGAAACACACAGATTCTCCTCCCTCTCTCTGCTGCTGTCGCTGTCTGTCGTCTTCTCTCTCTCTCTCTCCCCTCCTCTCTCTCTCTCTCTCTCTCTCTCTCCCCTTCCTCTCAAATCTCTACCTTTAAAATGATATCGTCCTCAGGTGTGTGTGCGTGCGTGCGTGCGTGCGGCGGCGTCCGTTGTGTGTGGGGTTGTGGT
>CM031625.1:2744782-2764782 GCA_018398815.1 Conus ventricosus | reverse complement strand
CTGATTTATGTATTCCTAAATTAAAGAATCAGGGATCTAAAGGGGGTAAACATCTCGGTAATGTTTGGTGGACTGAAGATTGCGATTGTAATTAATAATTAATTATGAATACTTATATAGCGCCTATTCTCGGCTAGAGGCCAAGCTCTAAGCGCTTTACAATCAACACTCGTTTACACAACGGGCTGTCTACCTGGGTAGTGCCGACTGAAGAGCTGCCAGCTGGCGCTTCATTCAGTCGTTTTCCGTGTCATCCAGTCAGTATCGTTCAATATCGATCACTCATTTTCCTTACTTCCTTCATTCTTTCCATTTCTCACGCAGGGTGCATGATATGTGTAACGTGTCATCCATACCAACAGCCAAACTGGCCTTCTCTTCCGAAAGTTGGTGATGGGATTTTACATGTGTGGAAGATGTTATGCGTGCGTTCACACACGGAACCTCGGTTTATAGTCTCATTCGAAGGACTGTATGGGAAATGGAGTCAGAACCAATGTTAACTCCGAGGGAAAAATTCCCCTGTACCGAAACGCCCCGGCGGAGGTTCGAACCAGCAACCCCAGGATCACCAAGATTACGAGTCAGGCGCTCTACCACTGGGCTATACCGGCGATAAGGCAGTTTAATGAGAAAAAAACGGTTATTCAAGGAATACGTGCACACCAAGAAAAGTGAAGATAAGAAAATGGTAGATGAAAAATTTAAGGAAATGAAACACTCAAATATACATAGTAATAGGGTTATGGAACAAGCCAAAAAGGATTATTGGGATAATTTTTGCAAAAGAAACGCATTCGATCCTAAAGATAGTAGAATGGTATGGAAAGAGATAAAAATGATAAAAAATGGAATGAAACTCCCAGAATATCATTCTTGATAATAACAAGTTACCATCATCCATAGACAAAGCAGAAGCTTTTGTCGACCAGTTTGCTAAAGAAAGCAGGTTAGATGGGTTAGGGTTAGAGTTAGAGAGGATAAAGAATCTACTCATGTCTTTAATGATGTGTCTGATAATGACACAAACGACATCAACGCCCCAATTACATTACAAGAGGTGAAAGACGCCATATCTTCTCTACCTAACAAAAAAAAAAACAGCTGTTGGGATTGACGCCATTTCTAATGAAATGATTAAACATTTTCCAGACAAATGGATAATCATTTTACTTAGTATATTTAAAACATGCTGGAGCTCAGGTCATTTGCCACAAGTATGGAAAGAATCAGTAATAGTACCGATTCACAAGGAAGGTAAACCGAAAGAAAGTATAAATAGTTACAGACCTGTTCCATTAACTTCTCATGTCTGTAAACTTTATGAAACAATTGTTTTAAAAAGACTAAACTACTTTCGTGAAATGAACAAAGTGCTTAAAATTTGTTGTTGATTATCCTCAAAATTTATTTAAAGTTGTTTTATGCGTAGATTTCAAGTCTGTTCTTACTGCAATGAAGAATTTTAGATTAAAAGTTCGACCTGAGATGATTACTGAAATAAATAATTTAGTTCATTTGCTCTCAGTCAGAGACACTGAAATAACATTTCTTTGGGTGCCCTCCCACTGCAGGTTATACTTTAATGAAAAGGTTGATGTTCTGGCAAAGAGAGGAGCAAAACAATCATCAGATTCGCATTTTTTGAACTTCTCTATGTCAATGCAAGAGTGCTATACTTTGGCAGCAAAAGTACAATTTTCTAATTTTCATTTGATAGAAAGAGAAACTGGGTGTTTTGGTTTACACGATGAAATGGGAAGTATTCATGAAATGTTAAGTAAGTACGATCAAAACATTTGTCGTAGACGACAGATAAGTTCCTTGATCTGTAGATGGAAATTGGATTCCTTTAAAACAAAGTATGTCAAAAATATACATTGTATATGTGGTCATAGCATATCAACTGATCCTTTAAAACAAGTATGTCAAAAATATACATAGCATATCAACTGATCACATTCTTTTGTGCAACTTAATGAAAAAATTCATTCCAAATACGTCTGTACAGCCAAGTCAGAATGTTTTCCTGTCACTGTCAGCAAATGAAACGTATTTTTTTCTTTTTTTTAACTTAGCTAGAAGTCCAATTGGCAAATATTTGTAATATATGTCATTCAGTGGTGAGATGAGACAGAAGAGTAACATGTTTCGGGTTTTTTTTGTGGGTTTTTTGTTTGTTTGTTTTTTTGTTTTTCAATCTTTGATTAAGTGGATTTTCTACTTTTGTTATAGCTGTAGATCTGTAGATGAGTTAATTCTTTTACCTCATTGTGTTAACCTTTTTTACCTCACCACCACCCCCCCCCTCCCTACCCATTGTGTTAACCTTTTTTACCTCACCACCACCCCCCCCCCCCCCTCCCTACCCCCTTTTTTTTTCTTTCTTTCGTCTAATATCACGTAATGTGGAAAGACGTAAAACAAAACAACAACAGCAGCGTGAAGAGTGAATTCAACTGAGACGGGTTTGTTCTGAAAATTATTCGACACCGAGATACAAGCAATTGTAACATATGCTTCTGATGTATGGGGTCTGTTAGACAAGGCCCATATGGAAAAGGTCCACTTATAAAGCGTATAATGCATGTACCATTACATGCAGCAAACAAAATGGTTTATGGTGAAAGTGGATGATACCCCTATTTGTAGGGGCATATTTAAATACTGGTTTAAAATTAGTTTAGCTATGGTATCCTTGCTTTTCAAGGAGTGGGCAATAGTACACAGTTTATTTCTGAATTCAAGATCGTTCAATTTGCTGTACAAGATCAAAGCTGGGCAACCAACACACACACACACACACACACACACACACACACACACACCACACGCCAACTACCAGACTGCACACAGCACGCACACCCCCCCCCCCCCCCCCCAGCACACACACACACACACACACACACACACAACCACAACCACACACACACGACGTCACAACACACACACGAGACACACTCACCACACAACACACAACATACACGCAACACACACACACACAACACACACACACACACCACAGACAACACACCCCACAAAAAACACACGCACACAACACACACACACACACAGCCCACACACACACACACACGAACAACACACACACACACACACACACACGTCACCACCACCACCACACAGCACCACGCACGCACGCACGCCAACGCACGCACACGCACGCACGCAACGCAGCCACAGTCACACAGCACGCGCACGCACTCACGCGCGCGCGCACGCACCGCGCGCCGCGCACGCACGCACGCACGCTCGCACGCACGCACGCACGCACGCACGCACGCACGCACGCCGCACGCACACACACACACACACACACACACACACAACACACACACACACACACACACACACAGCACGTGGGGTGACACGCTTGTAAACAAGTCTAAATACTACTGCATGCAAGATGTGTTTGGTAATTTGTCAATGGATGATAATATTGTGTATTTGCTTCTTCGTAAGTTTTCTTGTTTTAAAGAAGTGCTTGCAGAGCATGACTGTTATGTTGTGGTGTTGGATGTGTGACAGTCTGCGCTTAATGCTACCACTGAAATGATATTCTGAATTGGAGTATAAGTGCTATACATTGTTTTAGTTTTAGTTATCTTGTTTTATGTTGTAGTTATCTTACTGATTTGAGTTACTTTGTCTGTTATGTATGTGATGGGCTGAAAATTATAGTTTGAGGTCGTTGCATTGAGAACGTCGTTTGTGTGTAATTGACTGAAGAGTGGAAAGATATATTTGGCATATTTTGCATGTTATGGGTGGTTATTGAACTAAACATAGTTACAGAAAGAAGTGTACATCTAAAGTACCTGGTAAGAGAAAAACTATTTTTTCGTTTCCCGCAGAATATGAAAGGGAGGGTTTTTCGACCTTTCTGTGTCTTAAAGGAAGCATCAGTGTTATGGCACACTTTCTTCGTGCCCCTACCCCTCCGACTATTCCCCCACAACACTCCTCACCTCTTCCTGCTTCCTCAGTGTCAGTACACAGTACCATCAGTAAGATCATGCGGCTAAACATTATTGAATAGAAGATGCCAGTTGTAAGGTAGGACAGATGTCTTGGGAGTAACAGCTAGGTGCCTTTTGCTTAGACTTGTATGTTACCTTTGATCGGAAACGTGTTGGAACATTTGCGCATCTATACATTTTACAGGAATGACAAATTGAAGGCAAATGAAAGAACTTCATGGAAAGGGGTGACAAACCATGCGTGGAATAGGACGACTGCGGAATGCAAGCGATTGATAGAAGACCTTCAAGCATATGGACGACAAACCGGATGCAGATCAACATCTGGAAGAAGATATCCACAGACGATTGTCACATCAACATGCAGGTGAGAGTGTTTTTGACTTACGAATTGATATAACAATGTATGCATTTTAACATTTGAGGTATTGGTTCACTTCACAGTGAGCACTGCTCATGAAATTAACATGACTTCATATATCAAGTAACAGTAATCATATGTGGACAGATACATCTGATTTGGTACGAAGAAACAGCAACATGGGCTTTCTTCAGCTGTAGCTCCGCTCAAATGTTGATTTACACGAATCTGGGTAATGTATGACATGTGAAAACAAACACTTTTTCCCCCAGTCAATGGTAGATAATCAGCAACAACTTGCCAGTGAGGCAAAACATATTTATGTGAGGTTACTGCGGGAAAAAAGCCTTTTCTTCTGGAAAATCTACTTCCCTTTTCATGTGGCAATTTGTAGATAAATGTAACATGTACATGAATTTTGCCGCATGTTTATTGCTGAACAATTAAGTAGTGGAGGAAAAGAAGTGCAGGCTAATAAGTCTTCCGTTACTACTGTTATTATTTAGGAACGATCTTAACTTATCAAAAAAGATGGGGTAGAGGTGAAGACAATGCGAGTAAACAGTAAGAAATTACATTATGAATATGAAAAGCCTTCACTACCTGCATGAGACAACCATCGTAGTGTATCTGGGAGGCAGATGTACTTCTATTGCGTGCTCCTAGGCCTTTGTCCACATCTGACTTGTGTGAGCATTTTCAGGTAACATACAACGGGGCTCGCTATGAACAAGTTGGCTTATCTTCCAGTGAACGTGTTGAACCTGGGGAAGCAGACACTGATGTGTACGATAATAATTAGGGAATGATATTTGTTTATGACAATCATGATAACCTTGGACACCTCTTGGCAATAGTGGCTATGGACAATGTGTACAAAGCCTTCCGCTACATTTACAGGATGTCCCCTTATACGACAGCTGCGTCATTGATTGATCGCAATTGAACGCTACATTGTATGCTCGTACTTGAATGAGGTGGAAGGTGGAGAATAGTTTCAGATTTCGGTGGCAGCCGTTTGATACATTCTTCGACATTCCACTTACAAGTCTTGTTGTTAACTTTGATACATTCTTCAACATTCCACTTACAAGTCTTGTTGTTAACTAGCACAAGCACACACTCAGTTCTGACTCGGGTTGGGTGGTGTCGTATGTGCTATCTAATTGCCTGTAATGAATACAATCACTGACAATTGACATGAAAGAGGATTACAGACTTTGCAAAAATTAAATGCAATTTGCACGCACTTACGTTTTGATCAGTGAAGTTGTCAACTACTGCTGGTCTCAACTGTTATGCACTTTGTTATATGTAACGGTTCTACGGGTTTCTTTTTCACAGGTAGGGGAGGGAACTGCATGTGGACATCGTTCGCATTCCATGGTTGTCAGAAGCATGACTTTGTTTTTCTGAGGGTGATGCTACATATTATTGAATGCAGTCCAGTCCACAACATCAATGGCACTTTGTTGTATATTGCAAGAACCGTTACATTTGTGGTTACTTCATGCTTCTATTGCCCCTTGTCTTCTTTCCTTGTTGACCTTTACCCCTAGTCTTCTTTTCGACAGTGACACTGATCTGGGAGGAAAAGCATGTCGTTGTGCTTGTTCATGCCCTGTCATATATGGCGGTTTAACATATGAGTCACTTTCTTCACATGCAAAAGGATCGTGGTTGCTGGTTTTTTCTTCCAAGTCGTTGATTACCTTATCCTGGGCCGTAAGTACTTCTTAGGTTGACTGGCGTCGGTGATGACAGCACTGCAATTGGAAACGGCGCGAATCAGTTGCTTTGATGGCCGAGGGGTAGGTGATGTCATCCTTGGCAGCTGTGGAACAACACTTTTTTTTACGTGCTTATATATTGTGGAACCAGCCTGCTGTGTGCTTCCTCTGCATCATAATGATATGATACGACAGTGACAGGCTTGTGAGGAAGCCAGTTCAGTGCATTACGTTTTAGGATATTGCCTCTGATGTGCAAATGGATCACGGTTTGAATGGTTAGAACACACATATATATGGTCTAATCAGCTTGGAGGAAGTGTCATGAATGCTAACTGGTTAATCATGAAGGCATTGTTAGGCCTCTTGAGAGAGGGGATTGTTGACCACAGCTGTGTCTTGCGAAAGAGGGACGGTAACATGGGTTATGCCTATATGTTAATTACGGCACCAGTAACTCTCATTCCCACTCCACCTACGTCCCTCTTTCTTTCAAACCTGTTTGTGCATATGCTTGCGTTGGTCTTTGTGTACATTATGTAGGACAAACAATGTCATGAGAGCTTTTCACAAAAGAGATGTTTTACAGCGATGGTGGTGAAGGAAACTGCAGGCAGTTGCAGTAAGTACAGTGAAGGCCCATCCACATACATGATGAAAAAGACACCGTAAATGAGAAGGTTCACCATTGTCTTTATTTAAATTAACACTTCAAACACATGCTAAAAGCAACAGACTGACTATGTTGCCACGCAGTTAATGTAGTTTGGTCACGGGAGAGAATTAAGTGGGACGGTCAGTGGTTGTAATCGGAGGCATATGAACACACTACAACTCCCTGGACAGTAAATGTTGGCATGATTTGTGGTTCACAAATTGTCAAACTGATCGTCTCTTGTTGTTATTTTCCTGTGTTTGAGGTAACAGTCCGATTTCTCTGTGGTGTAAACTTTCTGTACTTATGAAAAAATGACTTTTCTTAGCTTCGGTTTCAATTTCGTTTACAAGACAGACAATATGCCGGACTTCATACTGATTACATTACATTCTACTGCCATTCAGCATGAACACCTCACGTCCTCACAATTTTTGGCCTAAAATGCATGGCAATTGCTTCAACAGTCCCTGTTACTTTAATTGTGGGCTGTTTGGAAGCAGATACATTGACATACAGGGAACGGGACTCCTTGAGGGTTTCCAGCTCAAAGACAGGGTCAGGGTGAGTGTTAAGGCTTGTCTTGGGAAGTGAGCCAAGGGAGGGAAATGTGCACTGTGTTTGGGAAGGGAACCAAATTAGAACTTTCAAAAGTATTGAAGTACGCTGGTTACTTATAACAGCGTAAAACAGAATATGTGGTGATAGTACATTACTATCTGTAGCATGATCAGTTTGTACGGTGGATGTGAGGCAAAGCAGAGAACATAGACATTTGTTGATGAAATGGAGTAAAGTTCAGGGAACATAGGACAGGAAGTATTGACATTCTCCTTTCTAGTGGCTTTTGGCGAACACGTCATGTGTTGTGACGGCTGTGTATATTTGTGAGCTCCACATTCAGTAGGTATTTCACTTTGTTTCTTCAGGAGCATGACAGTTTTTGCAAATTTGCATTTTGCTTCGCAATCTAAAGCAATAAGGTAATTCTTATTTTATAAGGGAACTAGTCTGTGCGTCTCGACGGTATGGCATGTCATAGCAATGACTATACTCAAAATTGTTGATCCAAATTACAATACCAAATACGAAATGTGTATCGCTATTGTAATGACAACAGTACTAGAAGCTCTACAAACAATCTTCACTTCACAAGACATCGTAGGTGACTCTCCTTCAGGTATTCAATCCATTGCTCTCGATGTTTGACTGTGCAGGTGAGCATTCATTCGCACACACATTAGCTGATAACAGTTAAACAACAACCAGTTTCCATGCATAAGTAGCGACTGTGTTCTACAATAGGGCGAAGAGTGTGTACATTAGTATTTGATACAACCATACGAGTAGGTCGACATCCTGTACTTGGATCATGATTATGTAGCATGTTACAGCAAACAGGCAGAGTAAGTTGATGAATAAGTTGTTTTATGCATCCAGTGAATATATTGTATCTTGGACAGTAAACACTGATACATAGAATACTGCATTCCATTTCTGTTGTTGTACAGTCTGTCTTTCCAGTACTAGCCTTTTTTTTCTTCTTGACAGGTATCCTGATACAGATAGGAAACCTGTTGGGCCAATAGAGAAACATCTTACAACATTTACAGATGGTCCCAGCATCGATCGCGGTACGTCTTGGTGTCAAGTCAACAGTTAGGAGCTGTGAGAAGAGCACCAAACAAGCTCAAATGGAAAAGGTTAGATACACTCAGATAGTTTGTTTGTGTTGTGTCCTGTATGTCCTCAGTTTGTTTGTGTTCGTGTCCTGTATGTCCTCAGTACAATACACATGCAAACAAACAGAACATTCTATTCATAGATCCTTTTTCTTCTGTGGAAAAGAATGTTGAATGTCTGAGCTGATTGAAGTGCAAGGTGCAGAACACAAAAATGCCAGTAACGCTTCTCCTCTTTACTGTTTTTGGTTGCATCTGGTGGGATAAAGTCTTCAACATGAACAGTTACAAGTGTTCTGCATCAGTAGAAGCACACCGTCAGTTCAGACTGGGCGGTTGGTGTGGTGCACCAATGTGCTATCCAGTCGCCTGTCACGATTGCAGTCACAACAAGAAAAAAAATACAGGAATAAATAGGATGTAAACATTTCGCGTAAAACCACTCCCATCGGCTGCGCGTTTCAGGTTTTGACAATTAAAGATGTAGCAACCTTGTGTTGTTTCTTTCCTCCACCTCCCACCCTACTCCACGACCGCGGAATCGGTAACACATTGGGAGTATTTGCGTTCGGCAGGTTTTAAGTATTTATTTAAAGCCCCAAACTTTGCATCTAAACTTTGATTGACTAATTGCAATCACAATCTGCATTCCACATACCATGATTCTGACAGTAAGTTCAAATAACTCTGCAGGTCACCTTGTACAAAGAAATGTACAAAAGACAAATGAAATGTACAACAAATGTAATGTACTACGCCCACCCTGCCCGCGACCCCCCATGCTCACCCTGGCCACTCCCCCCACGCCCACCCAATCCCACATCCATCTTCCCAACCCTCTAACCCCCAACACACACACACACACACACACACAACACCACACACACACACACACACACACACACACACACACACACACACACACACACACACATCCACAACCACACCCATAACCCCTCTTGGAAACTCTGCCCACACCAGCCCTCCCTGCACCCCAGTCCTCCCTGCACCCCAGTCCTCCGCCACACTCCCCCACCCCCCTCCTCTGCCCACCTCTCCACGCCAGCACAGCCACTACCATGCCCCCTCCTGGAAACTCCACCCACCCAGCTCTTCCTGCACTCCTGTCCTCCGCCATCCCACCTACTTCTGCCCACCTCTCCCTCCGCGGCCACCACGCCCGCATTGCACCACATCTTTCGCCTGCTTCCACTCCTGTCTGAAGCCGCCACGCCCACACTGTATCCCCACCACCGATCGTCGACCGCCCTACGCTCACCCGCCCCTACGCTGCGCCCACACCAGCCAGATACATCCACCAACCCAACCTACCCACCTACCCTCCCCCCCCCCCCCCCCCAGCTCGCCCATGCTCCCCCTTTGTCGACCGCACTCCGCCCGCTCGTCCATGCCCACAGATCGAACCCCCCCCCCCCCCAAGCCTTGCCCACCACCCACCCCAAAGCCCCCCCCCCCCCCCCCCCCCCCCTACAAAAAACCCCACGCCCTCCCTCTGCCACTCCCCAAACCAAGCCTACCCACCCACCCACTGACCCCTCACCACGCCCGCTTTCCCCCTAGCCTGCCCACAAGCATGCCAGCCCCTAACCACCCATCCTCCCCCACCTGTCCTACGTCCGCCCATACCTCCCCCCCCCCCCCCCCCCCCCCCCCCCGTCACCGCACTCACACACCCCGCCCGGACCAACACCCACCCCAAAGCCACCTCCCCTCCCCCCAACCTCCGCAACGTCCATCCACCACCCATCAGCCCTAACACCTCCGCCCAGGCCCAGTCACCACTGGCATTGTGTTCTTTCAAGTACCATCCTTTTCATGATACGCCCATCCTGCAATGACATTGAGAGGACAAGTCAGTGATCATTGTTTACTTTAAATTGCTAGCTCGAGAACTTCTCACAGGTTGAAACGTGTCATGTTCCTTTGTTCCTTGTTGTGCAAGAGGCATGGTGGCCTGGCGGAGTTACTTCAACTTAACTTACATTTCTGTTTCAGTTTCCGCCTGCAGTGACCTCACTTTGAAACCAACTCCATTCATCTTTTTCATGAACCTTCTTGTACACTCCAATGTCATTTTACTGTAATCCAAGTAAGACAAACATAAGTTTTAGGGAAAGCATATGTGAAACAATGGAAAGTGTTAATTAATGATTCCTCTTTTTGCAATTGGTCATTAACAGGAGTAATGTGTTGGTGAGAATATTTTCCTTCATTTCTCTGTCACTGAGAGAACGGATTCAACGTGGGTTTCATTCAGGCAGAAAGTGGAACAAGCGTTACTACAGAATTAATGGGCCGCCAGTCAAAGGAAAACATAAGAAATTTCTGTCCACCAAGTTTTCTTCACGGTTGACTTATGACCTTCATAATCATGACACATTCTGGAATGGAACTGAGTTGAAGGGGAGAACATACACACAAAAACGAAAAGAGCAGCAGCAACAACAACAACTACAAAAGCCACTACAACCACAACCACTTGAACAGCAACAGCAACGCTAATGATAATGATAACAGCAATAACAATGATGATGCTGTGGAGTGGTGGAGAATGCAGGATGTGGTACAATCTGGAACCAAGGGAACACAGCCATTTGGAAGAATGAAGACAGAACGATGTGGAGTTTCTCCCTTTCTACTTATTCCACAGGCCCAGGAACACCAGGATATGTAGGTTGCCTTTTACCGTCTAAATGCGATGCTGACGATGATGATGATTGCTCAGTGATCGTGTGCATTGTCTTTGCTTCCACTTCAGTTCCATTCATGAATTCTACTTTCTCACCTAAGACCAAATTATGCTTGCAGATGGAAGACGTGAGTGACCGTCTGCTTATACTTTCTTTCCATTGCTTTGCGTGTGGTTTGTACTGCCTTGTTCCTTCTTTCAGGCCCAGTAATTCTGCTTCTGCTACGGACAGACGTTTCTATGGTGGTTACAGTTCGCACTGGCATGAAAGAATAATGTTTGTAACTTCCCAAAGACCAGCCGCCGTGGCGAAGTGGTTAGCTCGCGGACTCCTGGCTGGGAGGTCGTGGGTTCGAATCCCATCAGAAGTCATGTGGGTTTTTCTGCCCCGACCGGCTCCTACCCAGAGTTGAGTTTGCTGCGGACTCAGTTGGGAAGACTGGGACCACACAGTCGAGTTTCATCCACTTAAGGGGATGCGTTTCTGAGAGTGTTGCTCAGTTTCCTGACCAACACTGCAGGTGCCTGTATCTCTCGGGCCTGGTTGACGCCGGGATATATAATGAAAGGAAGCGTAGACTACAGCCCTGTCGTGTAGTCTCAGACCGAAATGGAAATCCGTAGCATCATCTTAATCATCTCATTCTCATTGATCAACATTAAAAATTTGTTATAAAAGTCAATTCTGTGGCCCTTCATGCCCTGCTCTCATGCTGACCTCAATTTCGATGTCTTCTCCACGTCTGTGGCCTTGGTTTGGTTCCGTCGGGGTCGCCAGTATCAGCAGTCCATGGGGGCTGTCGTTGGACGGACAGTGGTGGCGCTCTCCGGAGGGAGAGCTCACTCATGCCGGCTCCGCGACTAAGAAATTATTGTCGTCAGTATGGGGCTTAGTAGGTGGTGTCCTGCGTCTGTTACATCAGAACAGGCGCCACTGAACACCACCGAAGTGACTCGGCGCAGTGCAGTGTCTCCTCTGGTGGGTTGCCTCTTAACGACTTGACTGCTCCTTGTGGGTTGCTGGTGCTGGGGCTGAGGCGGGGCCGACCGAGCTGTGGCTGTGACGGGGAGTCGGAATGAGCGGCGTGGGTACACTGCCTCTGAGGTGGCGCAGAGGTTGGGACAGCAAAAAATAAATAAAAAAAAAAAAATTCCCAGAAAACTTAAAATGGCCACACTGGAGAATACATACTCAAGCTACTTCTCCATGCCCAGTTAAACCAGACCCCCTTTCTTTTCTATGCAGACCATAAGCGGAAGCATTTGGCCTTAGAGGCAAAGTGTTTTGTTCAGCTGAAAAGCAACAAGAAATTGAACGTGAGCACGAGCACGAGCAAAGGCATCAACCCACTGCCTACCGCAACGACCAAGATCGACCGCGACATTTCTTCCTTCTGAGTACCAGATGGATCAAGATCGACCGCTGAAGACTAGGTCCACGACTTTCATTTCACTTTCGCATATCCACGAGTGCAATCACGACAAAAATCGTTCTGTGCGGCCGTTTTCGGATGCCAGTTTGTTTCCGTTTGTAACAGTTTTTGCTAGAGTAGTTTTGCTGCCGTGTTTCTTTCAAAGTTCGGCCTCTTTTCGCGAAGATTTCATGGTACAGTTGCGGATCAAGTAACTGTGCAACTTGTAGAAGTCATTCCCTCATGTGACAGTAAGGAATAGGGCGTTTTGGAGGCCTGAACTTTTCTAGAAGATTGAAGCGAGACGATTCGGACGTCGATTTTGACCTATTATCTGGCAGATTTAGAATGTTTCACCAAATCAGTAAGTGGTCAGAGGAAGAATGGGGAGGTAAGTTAGCGAGGCACTTCTTCAGTTTCGTAGACAAAACAGAAAGCTGTCAAAACTGTTGCTGTTGCATCCTAACAGTTAATTATAGATGAGTGTACAGTGTAGGCAACTCATTTTCAACTACCGAACCAGTTCTCATCTGTATGTGGCTGTGCCCATATGTGTTCATCTGCACACACACTACCTGTTTATAAATGTTAAACATGAACAGCTTCTGCATCACTACTGACAGTGTTTCAACATGGGGCTTACAAACATTTACATTATATTATAATGAAAGGATATATGTATGTCCACATGCAGCGTCGGGATCATGGGGTACACTGCATGTTGCATCAAACAGGGCAATGCATGTTTTGTGAATAAGAAGGGTTTCATGCACTTAGTGAACATGTTTGGGTCTCTCACAACAAACAAAAACACCACGGTGTTGTTTTCCATGTTGTTGTTGCTTTTGTTGTCTTTCATTCAGGTAACTATACGTGTGTACATATTTAGAATACAGATTAAAAAAAACCCTGTCTGGGCAATCAGGACGATGGACATTAGCATTACCACTACAAACTGACAAGTGTTCCTACCATACCGCAACCTCTGGTGTAGTGATCAGCTGTAAGACAAACGTCAACTAACTGTTTTGCGATAATGGAGACACCAAAGCATATCCATTTGCTTTTTTCACATTTCTGGAACCTTCATTCATAAGGAAGGAAACAAAAGATGATACCACTGAAACCATTGTCATTCATTTAAGACACATTTCAGGTCTGACCTGATCGAAGTGCAAGATTCAGAAAATGCTATTTTAAACTTGTGATAGGTGACCTTTGTTTTCCTTCAACATATTTCATCTGTAACGCAACACATATATCACAATCAGGAACTTGAACACAATTTATGACACTCATTATTGTAAGCGATGACAGTAATGTCATGGCTTTGCTCCTTCTTTAATAGCTGTTGGTGAATTCCATTTTGCAAGTTCTTGGAAGGTTTACAAAAAAAATTTCAACACATAAAGTGATCATCATTTGGTAAGCGCAACATGGACTATGTGTCGAAGTGGAAAGGCCAGTGGTATCAATGAGTAGGCAGTGTTTCATATCTATAGCAAACGTTACTGTGACAACACTAACAGCAAGTACAAATTGCCGGTATGGTGGACACAAGATCCACTGAGAGGCACTCGACGATGCTTTCAACAAAGGACCACTTGATATTCCTCAGCAGATGCAGCTGATGGGAGCTGTAACAAATATCTGATCAAGCAGTGATACTTTGCTGCCATTTATACGTGATCCAACAGCTCATGTTTTGCCAGGAAGGGCATTGACCTTGAACCAATGGTATGCCCACGTACACCACTAGTTCTGACGCACCTACACCTTGGTCATTACATATGAGAAATAATTTCTTTACAATCCATGCCATGACCATTCCCCATGTCTATACATACTGATACGCAATCATGGTTTTGTAATGAAATTCGACTGCCGTCACAGTACCTAACCACCTGCGGTTTAGAAGAACATTCAGTCGATGGGCTTGCATTACAACTTCATGTTCACCCTCGCCTGTCCCATAATGAACAATGAACCAAGCAGTCTAATGAAATCAATGAATGTAAAACAGTTACTTCATTACTGGCGACAAAGACTGTTCTACTACGATGAAAATGAGTCTTCTACCCTTGTGCAGTCATCCCTGTGAAATGATTAGGGGACATTTGTGGGTTACACAGTTACAGTTCTGGGTTAAGGTTGGTTAGGTTAGGTTATGGTTAGGGTTCATGTTTGCTTTGGTTAGGGTTTTCATTGAAATTTGGCTTTGGTTCGGAGTTTGCAGTAGGTTCAGGGTTGAGTTAGGTTGAGATTATGATTGAAGGTTTCAAGGGTTACGGTTCTTCACTTTCGGTTCTACAGTTAACGTTTTCGGCTTTTCATTACGGTGATGGATTACAGTAGGGCTTGACTTTGGGATCATAATCAGGAAAGAGGTGTTTGCGTAGGAGACTGGGCTATCATTATGGGTTAGGATTTATAGTTCAGAGTTGATGGACATAGGGTTCTGGTTTTTGATAAAGGCTTAGGATATGGAAGCTTCTTTGAATCACCCTTAGGGTACCAGTGGTAGGTCAGGGTTCAGGTGATGGTTATGGTTTACCTCGAGTATTTTAGGGTAGGGACTGTAGGGTTACGGCTGTTTCGTTAGCATTTTAGGGTTCAGCTCTATGGAGGTAGGGTTAGCGTTTTGTGACAATTGGGGTTAGGGATTTATGGGGTTATGGGGTCTGGGTATTTCTTGGTAGTGATTTGCGTTAGGTTTAAGGGTTACAGTTACGGTGTGATTGATTTGATTTGATTGATTTAATTTAGAGTCTGTTCAGTTACGGTGTGATTGAGGGGTTGGTGTTTAGTTTCATGCTTAAAGGTGTAGGGTTCAAGGGTTATGATTCGAGGTTAGGGTTCTAGGGGGTTAGGGAGTTAGGGTATGGGTAAGGTTAGGGTTTTAGGTTAGGGTTAGGGTTTTAGGGTTAGGGTTAGGAAGGTTAGGGTTAGGATTTTGGTTTAGGGTTGGGGTTTAAGGGTTGGGGTTGGGTTTGGGGTTGGGGTTGGGGTTGGGGGTTAGGTTAGGGTTGGGGGTTAGGGGGTTAGGGTTGGGGTTGGGGTTTAGGTTTTTTAGGGAGGAGGGTTGGGGTTAGGGTTGGGTAGGGGTTAGGGTAGGGGTTTAGGGTTGGGGTAGGGAGGGGGTTAGGGGTTAGGGAGGTTAGGGTAGGGTGGGGGTGGGGGTGGGGGTGGGGTTGGGAAAGGGTGGGGTTAGGGGGGGTTGGGGTTTAGGGTGGGGGTTGGGGTAGGTTTGGGGTTAGGGTTGGGGTTTAGGGGTGGGGGTAGGGTTGGGGGTTGGGGTTGGGTTAGGTTGGGGTTGGGGTTGGGGTTTTTAGGGGGAGGGTTAGGGGGTTTTTTAGGTTTTGGGGGTTGGGTATTAGGGTTTTAGGTTGGGTTGGGGGTTGGGGTTGGGGGTTTTAGGGTGGGGTTTATTTTTTTTTAGGGTTAGGGGGTAGGGTGGGGGGTTGGGGTTAGGGTTAGGTTAGGGTAGGGTTAAAAGGTTTAGGGTTTAGGGTTGGGGGGTTTGGGTTTGGGGTTAGGGGTTTAGGGTTTTAGGGTTAGGGTTAGGTTAGGGTTAAGGGTTGGGGGTTAAGGGTTAGGGTTAGGTTTAAAGGTTTTAGGGTTTTAGGTTAGGGTTGGGGTTGGGGTTTTGGGTTAGGTTAGGTTTTTTAGGGTTAGGGTTTTGGGTTAGGTTAGGGTTAGGGTTAGAGTTGGGGTTGGGGTTGGGTTGGGGTTGGGTTAGGTTGGGTTGGGGTTTGGGTTGGGGTTGGGTTGGGGTTTAAGGTTAAGGGTTTAATTTAGGGTTAAAGGGTTGGGTTAAAGGGTTAGGGGTTAGGGTAGGTTTTTAAGGGTTAGGGAAAGGGTTAAAAGGGTTGGGGGTTAGGGTTGGGGTTAGGTTTAGGTAGGGGTTAGGGTGGGGGTAGGGTTGGGTTGGGTTAAGGGTTGGGTTTTAGGGGTTTTGGGTTAGGGTTAGGGTTGGGTTAGGTAAAGGTTTAGGGTTAGGGTTGGTTGGGTTGGGTTGGGGAGGGTTAAGGGTTTTAGGTTTAGGAGGGTTTGGGGGGGTTTAGGGTTAGGGTTTGGGTTTAGGAGGGTTTTTGGGGGGTTAGGGTTAGGGTTAGGGTTTGGTTTTAAGGGTTTTAGGGGGAGGGTAGGGTTTATGGAGGGGGGGTTTGGGTTGGGTTGGTTTTTGGGAGGGGGGGTTGGGTTGGGTTAGGGTTGGGTTTTAGGGGTGGGGTTTTAGGTTTTTGGGGGGGAAGGGAAGGGTTGGGGGAGGAAATTTAGGGTTAGGGTTAGGGAAAGGGAAGGGTTTGGGAAGGGTTTTTTGGTTAGGGAGGGTTAGGGGGGTTTAGGGTTGGGGTAGGGGAGGGAGGTTAGGGTTTAGGGAGGGGGGGGGTTTGGGGGTTAGGGTTAGGGTTAGGGGGTTGGGGGTTTTATAGGGTTTTGGGTTTTGGTAGGGGTTGGGGTTTAGGGTTTGGGGTTTAGGGTAGGGTTGGGTTTAGGGTTTAGGGAAAGGGAGGGTTAGGGCTTTTTGTGTTTTTAGGGTTAGGGGAGGGGAGGGGTTGGGTTTTAGGGAAGGGTAGGTTTTAGGGGTTTTGGGTTTTAGGGTTTAGGGGGAGGGATTTTTGGGGAGGGGTAGGGGTGGGTGGGGGTTGGGGGAGGGTTTAGGGAGGGTGGGTTAGGGAGGGTTTAGGGAGGGAGGGAAGGTTTAGGGGTTAGGGGAGGGAGGGTTGGGAGGGAGGGAGGGTTTGGTTAGGGTTGGGGTTGGGGTTTAGGGTTAGGGTTTGGGGTTAGGGTTGGGTTGGGGTTTGGGGTTGGTAAGGGTAGGGGTAGGGGGGGTGGGTAGGGTTGGGTTAGGGTTGGGGTTAGGGTTGGGTTGGGGGTTGGTTAGGGTGGGTTTTGGGTTGGGGGGGGTGGGGTTTGGGGGGTTTGGGTTTTGGGGTAGGAAAGTTTGGGTTAGGGTTGGGTTGGGTTTTGGGGTTTAGGGTTGGGGTTTGGGTTAGTTTGGGTGGGGTTTGGGTTGGGGTTAGGGAGGGGGGGGTTAGGGTTTGGGGGTTTGGGGTTTTAGGGTTGGGTGGGTTTAGGGTGGGGGAGGGGGGTTTAGGGTGGGTTTAGGGTTGGGGTTAGGGTTTTTAGGGGGGGGTTGGGGTTAGGTTTTTGGGTTTTAGGGTTGGGTTGGGGGTTAGGGTTGGGTTGGGGTTGGGGTTTTGGGGTTGGGTTTAGGTTTAGGTTAGGGGGTTTTGGGTTTGGGGTTTGGGGTTTTGGGTTGGGGTTTGGGGTTTAGGTTTGGGGTTTTGGGGTTGGGTTGGGGTTTTGGGTTTTTGGGGGTGGGTTTTGGGGGTTAGGGTAGGGTTAGGGTTAGGGTTAGGGTTAGGGTTAGGGTTAGGGTGGAGGGGTAGGGTAGGGTTTAGGGTAAGGTGGTTAGGGTTAGGGTTAGGGTTAGGGTTAGGTTAGGGTTAGGGTTAGGGTAGGGTTGGGGTTAGGGTTAGGTTTAGGGTTAGGGTTAGGGTTAGGTAGGGGTAGGGTTTAGGGTTAGGTAGGGTTAGGGTTTGGGTTAGGGTAAGGGTTAGGGTTAGGGTTAGGTTAGGAGGTTTAGGGTTAGGGTTAGGGTAGGGTTAGGGTTAG
This sequence comes from Conus ventricosus, assembly GCA_018398815.1. Lineage (NCBI taxonomy): Eukaryota > Metazoa > Mollusca > Gastropoda > Neogastropoda > Conidae > Conus > Conus ventricosus. Next base: position 2,746,615 of record CM031625.1, on the reverse strand, counting down.
GGTAGGTTAGGTAGGGTCAGGGCAGGAAGGGAGGGGTAGGGGAGGGGTAGGGTTGGGGGGTTTATTAGGGTTGGGTAGGGAAGGGGAGGGGTTTAGGGTAGGGTTAGGGGTTAGGGTTAGGGTAGGTTAGGGTAGGAGCTTTGGGTTAGGGTTAGGTTAGGGTTAAAGGGTTAGGGTTAAGGGTAGGTTGGGTTAGGGTTGGGGTTTAGGGTTGGGGTTGGGGTAGGGTTAGGGTTTGGGTAAGGGTTAGGGAAGGGTTGGGTTAGGGTGGGGGTTTAAGGGTAGGGTTGGGTTGGGGGGTAGGGTTTAGGGTTAGGGGTAGGGGTAAGGGTTAGGTGGGGGTTAGGGGTTAGGAGGGTTGGGGAGGGTTTGGGGTTTTAAGGGGGGAGGTTGGGTTAGGGAGGGTAGGTTAGGGGTTAGGGTTGGGGTTTAGGTTAGGTTAGGTTAGGTTTAGGGTTAGGGTTGGGTTTAGGTTTGGGTTTGGGTTTGGGTAGGTTAGGGGGGGTGGGGTTAAGGTTAGGTTAGGTTAGGGTTAGGTTAGGGTTAGGGGTTAGGGTAGGGTTGGGGTTTAAGGGTTAGGGTAGGGTTTAGGGTTAGGGTTAGGGTAGGGTTAGGGGTAGGGCCACGTGGTGTTTCTCCACGCTAAACGATGACAGAGTCACGTTTCCGGGCCGGGGGACGGCTCGGCGTAGCCAAACTTAAACATAGTTGGAAAATACCTCTCGCGTCTTTTGCGATCGTTTCTCAGGGCGGCGCCTGTATGAATAAAAAAAAGTCCTGTGCGTAAACGCGCGCTTAAATCTTTATTGTCAAGAAATAAAAAGTTTACAAGAGGACGTTTACGTGATTAAATACGTGTCTTGTAAGTTTCATTTAAACACTCTGCAAAATCATGGGTTATTTCCATGTCTCGTATCGTCATCCAAATTTAAAACTGGTTTCCCGTATAATTTTACACCACTGAAGTTAAATTGCGATTAGTTAACATCGCTGTGGCTCCTTTTCCCCCTAGAAAATAAAATTTGGTCATATTGCTGGGGGTTACACCCCGGCTTTGCGTCGATCGCGATCAATAGCGTTTTAAGCGTTTCACGATCATTGTTAATCAACATAGCTTTATTTTTATACTGAAATGTATGGTTGGTCGCACCATATAATCCCAATAAGCACCGTAGCTTTGCACTACGTCAGAAATGCGCTAACTCCATGTTCGTCATCGAGGTCTGCGAGAGGCGTAATCCATCCCTCTTTTTTCTGTATGAGAAGAGCTACTGACAACCATTTCCATCGGATTGTCTATAACGTCCATAAATAACGCTATCATCTATGTAGGATAGATCCTTCTGATTTTGTTACACACAACCATTTTTTTACCACCATACGCGTAGCGCCCACTAACTCCCACGCGATCTTAACTGTCCGGTCTGCTTTTTACCGTCATTAAAAAATCATTTTGTGTTTTGGCCTAAATAATCGTGTGTAAAAATTAATAAAAAAATTTTAATGAATGTATAACGTGGTTACACGCAGCTGACGCCACATTCGTTTATTTTAGAAAACAACCAGCAGAATGAACCGAACCGCGCCCTGTGTATGTACGTTTATGGGTCATTGAAGGTGGTGACGATGTAATGTATACAATACGTTGCTTCCTAAAAGCGCGTGCTATCTGTGTTAGTCGTTATGATTAAAGCCATAAATCTGTATGTTAATAACGCGCGGGAAAGTGATTAAAACAAGAGCACACAAAAAAAAACGAATCTTTGACGATACGCACGCACAAGGAGGGTGCCTCTTTAAGGATACTTCCTACTTTCTGTCATAATTTTCGTA
>CM031625.1:2693281-2721484 GCA_018398815.1 Conus ventricosus | reverse complement strand
CCTAACCTAACCCTAACCCCAACCTAACCCTAAACCCTAACCCCTAACCCCCTAACCCTACCCCTACCCCTACCCTAACCACTAACCCTAACCTCCTGCTGCTGCTGCTAACCCTAACCCTAACCCTAACCCCTAACCCTAACCCCTAACCCTAACCCCTAACCCTAACCCTAACCCTAACCCCAACTAACCCTAACCCCAACTAACCCTAACCCCAACTAACCCTAACCCCAACCCCAACCCTAACCCTAACCCTAACCCTAACCCTAACCCTACCCCTACCCCTACCCCTACCCCTACCCCTACCCCTAACCCTACCCCTAACCCTAACCCTAACCCCTAACCCTAACCCTAACCCTAACCCTAACCCTAAAGGCTGCTGCTGCTGCTGCTGCTGCTAACCCTAACCTAACCCTTAACCCTAACCCTAACCCTTAACCCTTAACCCTAACCCCTAACCCCCAACCCCAACCCTAACCCTAACCCTAACCCTAACCCAACCCCTTAACCCCAACCCTAAACCCTTAACCCTTAACCCCTAACCCCTAACCCTAACCCCAACCCCAACCCCAACCCCAACCACTAACCCTAACCCAAACCCAAACCCTAACCCTAACCCTAACCCTAACCCTAACCCCTAACCCTAACCCCTAACCCTAACCCTAACCCTAAGCTTCCTATTCCTAACCCTAACCCCAACCCCAACCCCAACCCCAACCCAACCCTAACCCCTAACCCCTAACCCCTAACCCTAACCCCAACCCCAACCCCCAACCCCAACCCCAACCCCAACCCCAACCCTAAACCCTACCCCAACCCCAATAACCCCAACCCTAATAACCCCAACCCTAATAACCCCAACCCTAATAACCCCAACCCTAATAACCCCAACCCCTAACCCCTAACCCCTACCCCTACCCCTACCCCTAACCCCAACCCTAACCCTAACCTAACCCTCAAACCCTAACCCTAAAACCCTAACCCTAAAACCCTAACCCTAAACCCTAACCCCTAACCCCTAAACCCACCCCTAACCCTAACCCCTAAAACCCTAACCCTAAAACCCTAACCCTAACCCTAACCCTAAAACCCTAACCCCAACCCTAACAGCATATGCACAGCTTAGCCGTAAGATTGTCCACAAATGTCCCGTAATCAGTTCACACGGATGACTGCACAAGGGTAGACTCATTTTCATCGTAACAGAACAGTCTTTGTCGTAAGTAAGAATGGCAGCGAATTATCACAGCTTGATGAGTTATTTGTTACAGCTCCAGTCGGCTGCATCTGATGAGGAATATCAAGTTTGTCCTTTATTGACAGCATCGTCACGTATGACCAGTTTTTAAATTGCATTTTCTGAATCTTGCACCTCGATCAGGTAAGCCATCTTTTGTTTGCGTCCTTATGAATAAAGGTTCCAAAAATGTGAAGAGGCAAATGGAATTACGTTTCATGTCTCCATTATCGCACAACACTTAGTTTGATGTTTCTCTTACAGCTGATGACGACATCAGATGTTGCATTATGTTAGGAACACATGTCAAGGTTGTGGGTGTATTATGTCTGCTAACATTGTCCATCGTCTCGATTGCCGAGATACGTTTTCTATCGCTATTCTATCATATGTACACACACATAGTTACCTGAATGAAAGACAACAAGAACATAGAATACAACACCATGGTCTTTTCTTGTTAGTTGTCAATTACCCAAACATGTTCACTAAGTGCATGAAACCCTTTTGATTCACACAACATACATAGCCCTGTTTGATGCTACATGCCGTGTGCCCCATGATCCCGACGCTGCATGTGGACATAGTGATATCCTGTCATTACAATATAATGTAAATGTTTGTAAGCCCCATATTGAAACACTGTCACTAGTGATGCAGAAGCTGTTCCTGTTTAACATTTATAAATTGGTAGTGTATGTGCAGACTAACACATATGGGCACAACGACATACACATGACAACGGGTTCCATAGGTTAAAATGAGTCGCCGACCACTGTACACTCATCTGTCTCAAGTATCAGTCCTTGTGACAAATTATTTGACAAGATATATAACTGGTTAGAATGCAACAGCAACTGTTTTGATAACTTTCTGTCTTCTGTACGGAACTGAAGAACATGCCTAGCTAACCTACCTCCCCATTCTTCCTCTAACCACTTACTGATTTTGGTGATACATTATAAATAGCCAAATAACTACGTCAAAATCGACGTCCGAATCCTCTCGCTTCAAATGTTCTTAAAGAGTGTAGGCCTCCAAAACGCTCTATTCCTCACTGTCACCTGAGGAAATCACTTGTACAACTTGCACAGTTACTTCATCCGCCACTGTACCAGGAAATCTTCGCGAAAAGAGGCCTAACTTTGAAAAATCACGGCAGGAAAACTACTCTATCCAAACTCTTGCAAAAAGAAACAAACTGGCGTCCAAAAACGGCCGTACGGAACGACTTTTGTCGTGATTGCAATTGGGGATACGCGAAATTGAAAATGAAAGTCGTGGACTAGTCTTCAGCGGTCGATCTTGATCCAGCGGTGGATCTTGATCCAGTATTCAGAAAGAGGAAATGTCCCGATCGATCTCGGTCAATGCGGTAGGCAGTGGGTCGGTCCCCTTGCTCGTGCTCACGTTCGATTTCTTGTTGCTTTTCAGCGTGAACAAAACACTTTTTTTTTTTTTTTTTTTGTTTTAAACGTTTTTATTTCTTCATTCCAACAACCATCAACAGTCATGAAACATTTTTTGATCTTAATAATTATAGCATTGGTTTGAAGATTTTTTCACGGAACTGAATATCTGAAGGGGAAAAAAAAAAAAAATAATAATAATGAAAAAAAAAAAAAATAAAAAAAAAATAAATAAATAAATAAAAATAAATAAATAAATAAATGAAAAGTGAAATCGCAAATCAAGATCCCGAACAAAGACACATGATCAAATAAATCTGATAATTTGAAAGGATCAAAATTACATTAATAACTGAACAAACATATCACTAACCATACACACTGATCTCCCCCCCCCCCCCCCCCCCCCAACCATTCCTTTTGAGGCAAAATGAATGCTTACATTCATTTATATTTAGTTATATTTTTGTTCATTCCTTCAAACAGTGGATATTACATACCAAACAAAAGAACCATTTCTGCAATTGACTGCATTCACAGTGATCTCTATAATGTATGCATATTTTCTTTTAAGCTGAAATTGTCCATTCTCTCTCACAGTTATTTTTCACAATATAATCCAATACAAGATAACATCACAATATCAATGATCACAATAGTAACAATACTATCATATACTATTAACATTGATAAAGAATACTGGTAATAATAACACTGACACACTAGTAATGATGGTATCACTAATAACAACAATGATCATGCTAATAGCTATCATAATAGCAGTGACCAATAATCAGCAATAATATCATCAATATCAGTGCTATCAAGACCATCAATACTTCAGTAGTCACAGCAGCAATACCAAAGTTTATGTATGCATTCTAGTTTTAAGTTGCAACTTCAATTTTGACAATGCCATTTTGTACATGTGTAATAACAACAGTGAAAAACCCACTGGACTGCAATTCAACAAGACTCCTTTTATATCACACACACACACACACACACACACACACACACACACACACACACACACACGCACACACACACGCACACACACACATACATACACATACATACACCTACATACATACACACACACCTGCATACATATACATACACGCATACATACACATACACACATATACATATATATACATCATACACACATACATATATATACACATGCATACATACACATATATACACATATATACATACCCATACACCCACATATATACATACATACACATGCATACACATACATACACATGCATACACATATACATACACACACTCATATATGCATACACACGTACATACATGTACACTCATGTATCAATACACAAGACTTTCTCTCTTTGAAAGCCAGCCTACATACAAACACACCCACACACCCATACATACTTATTCACAAACACTTTAATACTTTTCGTCTCGCAGTCACTGACTCGTACGCACACACTGAAATAAACTTGGTAGTTTGAATCTTACTACAGGAGAGAATGAATTAATTATTCTGGCTTATTCATTGGGGTCTTCAAATAGATGTGTAAAGTTTGTCCATTTCATTTCACATTTGTATAGGTCATTATTAGCTGATGCTATTATTCTTTCAAGGCTAAATCTTTCTTTAAGTATTTTTTTGAACACTGGAACTATTGGATGACTTTTATTTATTTTACATCTATATATGTAGTTCTTTGCTATTAAGATTATCAAATCAAATACTGCATCAGTTTTTAAGTTGACCTCAGTTCCAAATATGACTAAATTTTCTGAAAATTGTAGATTACACACCACTGAACATTTTTCCCTAAATACATTTTCTAATGCTTTCCAAAACTCTTTAACATGTTTGCACCTCCAGAACATGTGTTCAATACTGTCTTTCTCTTGGTTACAAAAACTACACTTTTCATTGTTAGTTATGCCCATTTCTTTCAGTACTACATTAGTAGCTATAATTCTGTGAACAATTCTTATCTGCAACCATTTCAGTTTGATATCTTTTATAAAGTGAATTTTCTGGAAGCACACATTCCAAGGTATATCTCTGTTTAACTTGTCAGCCCATTTGGTACAACAGTTTGGTCTCCCACAGTCTTTGTTTAATATTTTATAGTATACTTGGGAGCCTTTTTCAACTACATTGTATATCTTTTTAAGTGCTGCATTGTATTCTAATGGTATATTATTCTCAATATGGAATCCTTGTTTTCTTATATAGTTCTTTATTGATGCTATACAGCCGGCATATGATAGAAAGTCTATTTGTATTCTGTATTTTGCTCTGAATTCTTCCAGTGTTAAAAACTCACCATTGTCTTTCATCAACTGAAATATTCTATTAACGTTCTTTTCATTCCAGCTGTTCAATTTTATCATTTTATTACCAACCTTAATGTGTTCATTGTATAAAATAGGTTCTGCTAATACTTCTTCAGCCTTTTCTGGCCTTATTTCATATATATTTGTTTATATGAGGAGAACACATGCTGCCAGAATATATTATCTTTGCTTTTCATGCATAAGTAGTTTGGAGAATATTCTTCTATTTGTTCAATAAATGGATAGCAAGAAATCATAAAATCTTTCCATTTATGGCTTGTGTTTTTAAGTCTTTTTAACCATGTTAATTTTAATGCTGCAATCTTTGCTTGTATATTTGGTACATTCAGTCCAGCCTCTTTCATATCTTGAATAGCCGTCTTACGGCATATTTTGTCTCGTTTTCTTCCCCATATAAACCAAAAACATGATCTCTGCAGCTCTTTAACAAAAGAATCTGGAGGGTTTGGTAGCAGTAGCCAAAGATGAGTAAGTTTTGACAAGATTAGAGCTTTTAAAACTGCTATTCTTCCTAAGGGTGTAATTACTCTTTTCAGCCAGGTTTTAAATAGTGCTTTCACTTCAGTCATTTTTTCTTTGTAATTTCTTTGTTCCATTTCTGTAAGGTCTTTAGTAAACCATACTCCAAGTATCTTAAATTCATCTGGATCCCACATCATTTTTAAATGCTCCATATATTTCTCCTTACAGTTTTTTTTACTTCCAAGCCAAATAACCTGAGTTTTTTCTTTATTTAGAAACAGTCCTGATGTCTTTCCAAACTTTTCGACAAGATGGATAGATTTTTCAAATGATATTTTATCTCCTTTGATCATCAGTTGTGTGTCATCAGCAAATTGTGATATCTTGTATTCATGTTTCCCAATCCAAATCCCTTTTATGCTTTTTCTTCTTTCATCATAATGGATAATATCTCCACGCAAAGCACGAAGATATACGGTGACATGGGGTCCCCCTGCCGACAGCCTCTCTCAATCGAAAACCAATCTGATATCTGACCATTCACAACAACAGTCGACTTAATATTTTTATATAAAATATATACCCATTGACATATACTCTTTCCAAATCCAAAGGCTTTTAGAACTTTGAACATGAAGTTCCAATCTAAGGAGTCGAACGCCTTCTCAAAGTCAACATTAATCAACATACCTGGAGTATTCTTTGAACTGAGATGGTTTATTAGATCATATATTAGTCTAATGTTGCATCCCATATATCTATTTGGGACAAAACCAGTCTGATCATCACTAACTAGTGTTGGAAGTACCTTTTTTATTCTGTTGGCTATACATGTTGATCCTATTTTATATATAACATTTAGTAATGTAATAGGCCTCCAATTTTTTACATACTGTTTTGGTTTACCTGGTTTGGGGATGCATGTAATTATACCTCTCTTTGCGTTATGGAGAGTTCTCCCTCTCTGTAGCTTTCATTCAAAGCCCTAACCACCAGATAACCCAACTGCTTCCAGAAACACTTGAAAAACTCTGCTCCGAATCCATCTGTTCCTGGACTTTTCCCATTCTTCATGTTTTTTTAATGCAGCGCTTGCTTCCTCCAATGTTATTTCCCCCTCTAAAGATTCACTGTCTTCCTCTGTTAAGTTCGGAATTTCGTTAACTAAATCATTTATTTCGCATTTTTCCAGATCTCTTTTTTTTGTATAATTCTTCATAAAAGTGTTGAACTTCCCTTTTAATCTCACCTGTCTCTTCTATATCTGTTCCCTGAGTGTTCACGAGTTTTGTTATCTGCTTGCTAATAAAGTTGCGCTTTTCTAAGCTACAAAAATATTTAGTTATTTTTTCCCCATCTGCAACCCATCTTGCCTTTGATCTTAACAATACTCCATTCATTTTCTTTTCTCTCAGAGTTGTTAATTCTTGATTATACATTTCAAGTTCTTTCAAATCTTCTTGTGTTTTTTGTTCCTTTTCTTCAATTTTCTTTATCTTTTGTGTAACGTTTTTTTCTTTTTGGGTTGATTCTTTCTTTTTCATTGTTGCATATGAATAGTCTTAGCTCTTATTTTCATAAGTAGAAAATCAAGAAACGTCCTGTCAGAGACTGTCAATTTTATATCCGAGTCTTTCGCATCTTGATGATTATTGTAATCTCCATTGTTTTTGGTGTATTCTTTTATTACGTTTTGGATTTCTGTGTTTATTTCATCCAAGTATTTTTTATCTTTTAACAAGGAGGTATTGAATTTCCAAAAAGTACTGTGTTTAGTGTCATTCCCAAATTTCAGTTTCAGGGTGATCAGTGAATGATCCGACCTATACCCCGGCAAGATATTCGCATCCTCAAAATACCAAATTAAATAGTCTGATAAGAGAAAGAAGTCTAATCTACTTTGTTGTAAAGGTGAAGGCCGTTTCCACGTATATCTTCTGCTGCTTGGATTATTTTCCCTCCAGATATCTGTTAAGATTAGTTCAGTCATCATATCTTCAACAGCTTTCTTCGCCTTGGGATTATTTACATGTTTGTAATTGAAACAGTCAATTTCTTGTTCAAGTGTAACATTAAAATCTCCTACAACTATGAATTGTTGTTATTGTATGCTTTTAATCTCTGCGTAATTTCATCATAGAAGGCTGGATTGTCCTTATTGGGTCCATACACATTTACTAACAGCAGCTCTTTCTCCATAGTTGTAAAAGCTATAATGATATAATTTCCATTTGGATCTGTTTCAACTTTATTTATTTCAAATTCAAAACTATTATTAAAAAGGACCGCAACCCCCCTAGAAGATGAACAATGAGATGCGAAGAAGCATTTATAGCCCCATTCTGATTCTATATATTTGTGCATTTCTCTTTGAAAATGTGTGTCCTGTAAACAGTATATTGAAAAGCTCTTTTTTCTAAGGTAATGAAATACATCTCTTCTTTTCTTGCTATTTCCCAGACCTTGACAATTTAGAGATGATATTGTCAAGGCGCTGGTATTGTCTGTTCTATTATTCATTATGCATTTTAAAAGTCCACACTTTATTTATTTGTATAATGTTTTCACCCTGTATATAATTGTAAAAATAAAAGTTTTTAGTTTTAGTAAGCCTTTTGTCAAAGTCATATTTCAGTGCCTGTGATGAAAAAACACATATTCCAACTAACACACTGCACTTAGCTCCACTAATCCAACTTTCAAAATGCAAAAACAGTACACATTGATTCTTTGATATAAAATAAACATCCACCAGTTCAGTGTATCGCCATTCAACATTGTACACATCCTTGTATCCCCCTTTGGAAAAAATATGCACCTAATAACCAGGAATGTGAATGATCTTATCCATTGTTCAAGAAGTACATCAGTTTGTTCGAAGTTGTAGATATCTTTTATAAAATTTGCCCCTTTCCCCACTCCCTTGCATTCTACATTCATACCACCGCTCACAATCATACACTTAAACATAAGAACTAAACACAAAAAAGAAAACCATAAAAAACACATAAGACTTATCTTGGGTTCACCATCCATACACAACACCATTTTGTATATCATAATGTATATTTCTATCATAGTTCATTGCCAGACAACAGAACAATGAAAGAATGTTAATACCCAGTTCCCTCTTTTGTTTCACCATTGAAAGAGAACTATGAATAAGACAACATCAGTATATTATCTCTGTCAGGGAGAAAATGAGAGAAAAAAAAAAAGAAAGAAAAAAAAGCATATCCTTTCCTTGGAATCACTAAACACACACACACACACACACACACACACACACACACACACACACACACACACACACAACCACACAACACACACACACACACACACACACACACACACACACACACACACCAAACAAAACTCCTGTTCAGCTGTGTTAATTCACACACACAGAAAAGGCTCAAACAGCCAGTATAATCAAAGAGTCTTTAAGAAGGACATACCTGCACTACATACACCGAAGACAGTATCACTTTTAGCCAATCTTACAGTCATGAAGCACAAATAAATTTACAACAACAACAAAAATAATATAAAAAAAAAATATAACCCTGTCAGAGAAGGAACTAAGTACTTTAGGTAGCCAACTCCAGACTGACAACAGCCTACAGTTGGACATTAATAGCTAGTTTTGAGCACTGAAAAAGTTTCTTAACAATCACAATGTGATGACAGAACAATCCAACGTTACTACATAATCTATAGTATTCTTTGAATTTTGGCCATTGAACTCCTGAGGCATGATGAAATGAAACTGATGATTCTAATTTGAGTGATCGTTCCATTTTTTTCCCCTAAGCTTAACAGATCAAAACAACAGTGTCACATGGCTACTCTGCATCCGCCTTGACCCTTGATCTGAACTTCCAAGTAACACAAGACCTTGATCTAGAGTTCACAATGCACTTGATACCAAAAAAAAAAGCTTAGTTGAAAAGAAACAAGTAAATTTAAACTTTTAAAATGATTTTGAATAACCAAATGACTTCATAAACTTGAAAGTAAATGTTCCGAACGACATCTGAAAACTATGGCTATCATTTAGTCTACTACGTGTCAGACCAAAACATTCAATTCAATTTTAAGACAATACTTTAACCAGGATCACTTTATCGCTAGGCGTAGGTCTAATCTTGCACAAGCATTTACTTCTTTGCCCAAGTGGCACGATCAGCAGAATGTTTGAACTCCGCTGAAGATCGAACGTTGACGATCTTACCGTTTTGCGTTTTCATAATGACTGAGCCGTTTCTGGTCCAAGCTTGTGCACAAACACTGGTATCACTTTTCACGGTGCATAGTAGTGTGTACGCTCTGGGAGTAAGATCTTCTACAAATACTGTCTTTGTACCTTTAAGACCTTTCCGGGCATAGAGCACAGTATCTCGAACGCGTCGCGACACGAATCGTACCACAATACCTCTCGGTTTGTTGGTATCCTTGACGGAGTCGGTAGATCCAGCAGGTCGATGTGGTCCGACTCTGTGCACGGCCTCGATCTGCTCGCTCGTGACTTTCAGCTTCAGCTTGGTGTTAAGCAGAGACAGCACCTTGGCTTCACATTCTTCCTGGGTCTCAGTTTTCCCCTCTTTCACCCCATATATCCGCATGTTGTTTCTACGTACGTAGGCAGACACTTCTTCAGATCGGCGATCTGCAATTTCTGCCAGATGTCGGGCTTCCGCAAGCTGCTGTCGTAGGTCTTCTTCTCTCTCCTTTGCCTCTGAGACCTCTCTTTTCAGCTTATCATTATCCAATTGAACAGTATAGATGCTTGCTCGGAGTTCGTTCACAATGTCACAGAGTTTGCACAGTTTGTTCATGATGTCAGAGTTGCTAACCTCACGATCACATCCTCCCCAATAGGAAAAACTTCCTCTGCAACAGTAGCTTCAGTCATGTCGGAGTTCCCTTCCCTCTCCCCATCAGCCATTTCTTGAACAAAACACTTTGCCTATAAGGGCAAATACTTCCGCTTTTGGTCTGCATGGAAAAGAAAGGGGGGTCTGGTTTAACTGGGCTGTGGATAAGTACCCTTCAGTATGTATTCTCCAGTATGGGTTTTTAAACTCTTTCGGAAGATACTTAACATGCCAGTGCAAACTGTCGGTAGCAGAAGCCCAAATGCTGGGCCTGAAGGAAGGAACAAGGCAGTACAAACCACACGCAAAGCAATGGAAACGAATTGTAAGCAGACGGTCACTTACGTCTTCCATCTCCAAGCATAATTTGGTCTTAGGTGAGCAAGTACAATTCATGAATGGAACTGAAGTGGAAGCGAAGAGAATACACATGATCATCGAGTAATCATCATAGTCATCTTCGTATTTCGACAGTAAAAGGCAACCTACACATCTGGTGTTCCTGTGCCTGTGGAGGAAGTGGAAAGGGAGGAAACTCCACATCGTTCTGACTTCATTCTTCCAGACTGGCTGTGTTCCCTTTGTTCCACATTGTACCACCATCTGTCTGCTTTTACCAGCATTCTCCACCATTCCACACCATCATCATTGTTACTGCTGCTGTCATTATCATTATCGTTATCATTGCTGTTGTTGTGGTCCAAGTGGTTGTGGTTGTTGTTGGGCTATAGGTTGTTCCTGCTGCTGCTCTTGTTTTTGTGTGTATGTTCTCCCCTTAAACCTCAGTTCCATTCCATAATGTGTCATGATTATGAAGATTATATGTCAACCGCGAAGAACACTTGATGGACAAACATTTCTAATGTGTTCCTTTGACTGGCGGCCCAATAAACCTGTCGTAACGTTTGTTTCAGTTTCTGCCTGAATGAAACCCACGTTGAATCCGTTCTCTCAGTGATACAGAAATGAAGGAAATATTCTCACCAACACATTACTCCTGTTAATGACCACTAGCAAAAAGAGAAATCATTAATTCAACACTTTCCATGGCTGCACCATCTGCTTTTCCTAAAACTTATGTTTGTCTTACTTGGATTACAGGTAAAATAACATTGAAGTGTACAAGGTTCATGAAAAAGATGTATGGAGTTGGTTTCAAAGTGAGGTGACTGCAGGCGGAAAATGAAACAGAAATGTAAGTTAAGTTGAAGTAACTCCGCCAGGCCACCATGCCTCTTGCACAAACAAGGAACAAAAGGAAACATGACGCGTTTCAACCTGTGAGAAGTTCTCGAGCTAGCAATTTAAAGTGAACAATGATCACTGACTTGTCCTCTCAATGTCATTGCAGGATGGGCGTGTAATGAAAAGGATGGTACTTGGAAGGAGACAATGCCAGTGGTGGCTGGGCCGGGACGGAGGTGTTTGGGCTGACGGGTGGCGATGGACGTAGCGGAGAGTGTGGAGGGGTGGCTTTGGGGTGGGTGGTGGTCCGGGCGGGGGATGTGTGAGGTGCGGTGATGGGGGGTATGGGCGGATGTAGGACAGGCAGGGGAGGATGGGCGGTTAGGGGCTGGCGTGCTTGGGGACGGGCTAGGTGGAAGCGGGCATGGTGAGGTGGGCATGGTGAGGTGGGCAGTGGGGAGTTGTTTAGCGGGGGTGGGGGGGTGGGGGGGAGGACGTTGGGGTTGGTGGTGGGCCAGGTTGTGGGGGGGGGGGGGGGGGGTAGGGCAGGTTCGATGTGTGGGCACAGACGAGTGGGCGGAGTGCGGTCGACAACAAGGGAGCGGCGGGGGGGGGGGGGTAGGTTGGGTTGGTGGGCATGTTTGGCTGGCGTGGGCGCAGCGTAGGGGGCGGGTGAGCGTAGGGTAGCGGATGACTGGGGTACAGGGGGGGCTGTTTGGGCGGACTTTCCGGGATGGGATATGTGAGTGGCTGTGGATGTGTGTGTGTTAGGGGGGGGGGGGGGGTAAGGATGTATGTGGGGTTGGGCTGGCGTGTGGGTGTGGGGGGGGGGGGGCAGGTGGAGCGGGGGTGGTCGCGGGCAGGGGCGGGCGTAGTACATGTGCATGAGGGCGTGCGTGCGGGCGTGCGTGCGGGGGGGGGGGGGGGGGGGACGGATGGCTTTAAGGGGAGCGGTGGGTATGCAGGGAGTTACGGGGACGCAACCTGGGAGCATTGGGATGGAGGGGCAGGCAGGGGCCAATGGACGGGCAGGGGTGCTGGGAGATGGGCGGGTGAGCAGGGTTGGGACAGGGGAGGGAGGGAGGGAGGGAGGAAGGAGGGAGTCGGAGCAGGCCAGGGGACGGAATGGTGGTGGTGGCGTCGCTGGGGAGGGTGGTCCAGGGAGTGATTGTGGCTGGGGTTTGGGCAGATAAGTGTTGCTGGCCGGAGGACGGGGTAGAGGGGGGAGGAGGTGGGAGTTGGCAGGCAGGGGCGGAGGTGGCGTGGGCGGGGTTTAGGTGGTGGGGGGGGGGGGGGTCTGGAGGGGGAGGGTTGCGGGCGATAGCTGAATGGTCCTATTAGTGGGGGGGGACAGGGGGACTGGCTAGGGGCGGTGACCTGGATGTGTGCGGTGGAGGTGAAGGACGGGGGGGTAGGGCGTGTGGCTGCATAGCATTGGACGTGGGAAGCGCAGCCGCGGGGGAAGGGGGGGGGGGGGAGCAGGAGGTCGGTGTATAGGGGTAAGCGTGGGACAACAGGGAGGGGGGGGGTGTGGGGGCAGTGAGGGGCAGAGGAGGCAGTGATGGGCAGTGGGGGGTGTTTCCGTGGGGGGTGGGGAGTGGCCGTGTGTGTGTGTGGGGGGGGGGGGGGGGGGGTTGAGAGGGGAGTTGTTGGGGTTGTGCAAGGGCAGGGATGGTGGTGGGGTGGGTAGGCTGGCGGTGCGGGTTGGCAGGTGGGCGGCGGAGCATTAGCTGCAGGTGGGAGGGTGGTTATCGGGGGAGGGGGGGAAGGGTCTGTACAGGGGTATGTCAGGCAGGGGTGTGTGAGTAAGGGTGGTGGTGGTGGTGGTGATGGTGGGCGGGATGGGCACAAGTAATCGCACCAGCAATGTCACGTCGCTACTGAAAGTGTGACCAGAGCGTTCGGCTAATGTGTAGGACAGCCATGTAGTTCGTAGCCATCACAGGCTCTTCTTAAATTCTCTCATCTTGGGCGGAATCCGCAGCATGGTCTCAAAACTATGCGGATTTGATGTGGCGTCTACGGAGTACTCCGCACGCAGTGACACCTCCATCAAAATCAGTCATTCCTATGACCATTACAACCATTATTGTCATCACCATCATCATCGCCACAAACACAACAAGCACAAGGACCATGCTGTTTGACAATCCTCAAACCCTTCTGCTTTCTCCTGTCCAATGTATGTATTCACTGTGAATACTGCAAGTACTATTGTGGTACTGTCACAGTAGCAGTAATTCTCTCCGTATCCATATTTGTGCAACTTGTTTCTCATGATTATTGTTATGGTTATCACTGCTATCTGTATTGTGATTGTCCTCATTACTATTGTAACACACTGGCGTCTTTATCATTCAACGCCCATGTGAAGCCGACTTTCATACGCCAAGTGTTTGCTTGTTCTCCGTTTGCATTGTCCTGATTGTTGTTTGTTTTCAATCAACAAGACCTAACATGTTCAAACGCATCATATTTTGTCTTGTCATTTGTTTGTACAAGGTAACCTGCAGAGTTATTTGAACTTACTGTTAAAAATCATGGCATGCGAAATGCAGATTCGGATTGCAAGTAGTCATTCAACGTTTAGGTGCTAAGTTTGGGGACTTTTAAATATAGACTTCAAATCAGCCGGACGCAAATACTCCCAATGTGTTACCGATTCCGCGGTCGTGGATTGAGGTGGGAGGGTGTAGAAAAAGAAACAACACAAGGTTAATTCCTACATCTTTAATTGTCAAAACCTTAACCGCGTTGTCGATGGGAGTGGTTTAACGCGAAATGTTTAGATCTTATTTTATCCTGTATTTTTCTTATTGTGACTGCATTCGTGAAAGGCGACTGTATAGCACATGGGGCACCATCCAACCGCCCACAGTCTGAACTGACCGTGTGCTTCTACCGATGCAGAACAACACTTCAAACTTTTCATGTTGAAGAATTTATCCCACCAGCTGCAACCAAGAACAGTAAAGAGGAGAAGCGTTACTCGCATTTTTGTGTTCTACACCTTGCACTTCAATCAGCTCAGACAATTCAACATTCTTTGCACAGAAGAAAAAAGATCTATGAGTGGAATGTTCTGTTTGTTTTGCTTGTGAATTGGTATTGAGGACACACAGGACACGAACACAAACAAACTGTCTCGAATGTATCTAACCTTTTCCACTGGAACTTGTTTGATGCTCTTCTCACAGCTCCTAACTGTTGACTTGACATCAAGAGGTCCCGCGATCGATGCTGGGACCATCCGTAAATATTGTAAGATGTTTCTCTATTGGCCCAACAGGTTTCCTATCTGTATCAGGATACCTGTCAAGAAGAAAAAAAGGCTATGTACTGGAAAGACAGACTGTACAACAACAGAAGTGGAATGCAGTATTCTATGTATCAGTGTTTACTGTCCAAGATACAATACATTAACTGGATGCATAAAGCAACTTATTCACTCAACTTACTCTGTCCGTTTGCTGTAACATGCTACATAATCATGATCCAAGTACAGGATGTCGACCTACTCGTATGGTTGTATCAAATACTAATGTACACACTTCTTCGCCCTATTGTAGAACACAGTCGCTACTTATGCATGGAAACTGTTGTTTAACTGTTATCAGCTAAAGTGTGTGCGAATGAATGCTCACCTGCACAGTCAAACATCGAGAGCATGGATTGAATACCTGAAGGAGAGTAGAGCTTCCTAGTAGTGTTGTCATTACAATAGCGATACACATTTCGTATTGTAATTTGGATCAACAATTTTGAGTATAGTCATTGCTATGACATGCCATACCGTCGAGACGCACAGACTGGTTCCCTTATAAAATAAGAATTACCTTATTGCTTTAGATTGCTAAGCAAATTGCAAATTTGCAAAAACTGTCATGCTCCTGTAGAAACAAAGTGAAATACCTACTGAATGTGGAGCTCACAAATATACCACAGCCGTAACACATGACGTGTTCGCCAAAAGCCACTAGAAAGGAGAATGTCAAGACTTCCTGTCCTATGTTCCCTGAACTTTACTCCATTCTCATCAACAAATGTCTATGTTCTCTTGCTTTGCCTCACATCCACCGTACAAACTGATCATGCTACAGATAGTAATGTACTATCACCACATATTCTGTTTTACGCTGTTATAAGTAACCAGCGTACTTCAATACTTTAGAAAGTTCTAATTTGGTTCCCTTCCCAAATACAGTGCACATTTCCCTACCTTGGCTCACTTCCCAAGACAAGCCTTAACACTCACCCCTGACCCTGTCTTTGAGCCGGAAACCCTCAAGGAGTCCGTTCCCTGTATGTCAATGTATCTGCTTCCAAACAGCCCAACATCAAAGCAACAGGGACTGTTGAAGCAATTGCCATGCATTTTAGGCCAAAAATTGTGAGGACGTGAGGTGGTCATGCTGAATGGCAGTAGAATGTAATGTAATAAGTATGAAGTCCTGCATTTGTCCGTCTTGTAAACGAAATTGAAACCTAAGCCTAAGAAAAGTCATTTTTTCATAAGTACAGTAAGTTTACACCACAGATAAATCGGATGTTACCCTCAAACACAGGAAAATAACAACCAACAGACGATCAGTTTGACAATTTGTGAACCACAAATCATGCCAACATTTACTGTCCAGGGAGTTGTAGTGTGTTCATATGCCTCGATTACAACCCTGACCGTCCCACTTAATTCTCTCCCGTGCCCAAAAACACATTAACTGCGTGGCGACATAGTAAGTCTGTTGCTTTAGCATGTGTTTGAAGTGTTAATTTAATAAAGACAATGGTGAACCTTCCATTGACGGTGTCTTTTTCATTCATGTAGGTGGATGGGCCTTCACTGTACTTACTGCAACTGTCTGCAGTTTCCTTCACCACACATCGCTGTAAAACATCTCTTTAGTGAAAAGCTTTCATGACACTTGTTTGTCCTACATAATGTACACACAAAGACCAACGCAGCATATGCACAAACAGGGTTTGAAAGAAGGAGGGGACGTAGGTGGAGTGGGAATGAGAGTCACTGGTGCCGTAATTAACATATAGGCATAACCCATGTTACCGTCCCTCTTTCGGAAGACACAAGCTGTGGTCAACAATCCCCTCTCTCAAGAGGCCTAACAATGCCTTCATGATTAACCAGTTAGCATTCATGAACACTTCCTCCAAGCTGATTAGGACCATATATATGTGTTCTAACCATTCTACCGTGATCCCATTTGCGCATCAGAGGCACTATCCCTAAAATGTAATGCACTGAACTGGGCTTCCTCACAAGCCTGTCACTGTCGTATATCATTATGATGCAGAGGAAGCACACAGCAGGCTGGTTCCACACTGTAAATCACGTTAAAAAAAAGTGTTCCCACAGCTGCCAAGGAGACATCACCTACCCCTCGGCCATCAAAGCAACTGATCCGCCCGTTTCCAATTGCAGTGCTGTCATCACCGACGCCAGTCAACCTAAGAACTTATGGCCCAGGATAAGGTAATCAAACGACTTGGAAGAAAAACCAGCAACCACGATCCTTTTGCATGTGAAGAAAGTGACTGATATGTTAAACCGCCATATATGACAGGGCATGAACACAGCAACGACATGCTTTTCCTCCCAGATCAGTGTCACTGTCGAAAAGAGACTAGGGGTAAAGGTCAACAAGGAAAGAAGACAAGGGGCAATAGAAGCATGAAGTAACCACAAATGTAACGGTTCTTGCAATATACAACAAAGTGCCATTGATGTTGTGGACTGGACTGCATTCAATAATATGTAGCATCACCTCAGAAAACAATATGTAGCATCACCTCAGAAAACAAAGTCAATGCTTCTGACAACCATGGAATGCCAACGATGTCCACATGCAGTTCCCTCCCTACCTGTGAAAAAGAAACCGTAGAACCGTTACATGTCGCAAAGTGCATAACAGTTGAGACCAGCAGTAGTTGACAACTTCACTGATCAAAACGTAAGTGCGCTGCAAATTGCATTTAATTTTTGCAAAGTCTGTACATCCTCTTTCATGTCAATTGTCAGTGATTGTATTCATTAAAGGCGATTAGATAGCACATACGACACCACCCAACCCGAGTCAGAACTGAGTGTGTGCTTGTGCTAGTTAACAAGACTTGTAAGTGGATGTCGAAGAATGTATCAAAGTTAACAACAACACTTGTAAGTGGAATGTCGAAGAATGTATCAAACGGCTGCCACCAAAATCTGCAACTATTCTCCACCTTCCACCTCATTCAAGTACGAGCATACAATGTAGCCGTTCAATTGCGATCAATCAATGACGCAGCTGTCGTATAAGGGGACATCCTGTAAATGTAGCGGAAGGCTTTGTACACATTGTCCATAGCACTATTGCCCAAGAGGTGTCCAAGGTCTATCATGATTGTCGTAAATAAATATTCCCTAATTATCGTACATATCAGTGTCTGCTACCCCAGATTCAACATGTTCACTGGAAGCATAAAGCCAACTTGTTCATAGCGAGCCCGTTGTATGTTACCTGAAATGGTCACACAAGTCAGATGTGGACAAAAAGCTAGGAGCACGCAATAGAAGTACATCTGCCTCCAGATACACTACGATGGTTGTCTCATGCAGGTAGTGAAGGCTTTTCATATTCATAATGTAATTTCTTACTGTTTACTTCATTGTCTTCACCTCTACCCCGCAGTAACATCACATAAATATGTTTTGCCTCATTGGCAAGTTGTTGCTGTATTATCTACCATTCACATGGAAAAAAACGTGTTTGTTTTCACATGTCATACATTACCAGATTCGGTGTAAAATCAACATTTGAGCGGAGCTACAGCTGAAGAAAGCCATGTTGCCGTTTCTTCGTACCAAATCAGATGTATCTGTCCAGATGAATACTGTTACTTGATATATGAAGTCATGTTAATTTCATGAGCAGCGCTCACTGTGAAGTGGAACCAATACATCAAATGTTAAAATGCATACATTGTTATATCAATTCGTAAGTCAAAAAACACTTTCACCTGCATGTTGATGTGACAATCGTCTGTGGATATCTTCTTCCAGATGTTGATCTGCCATCCGTTTGTCGTCCATATGCTTGAAGGTCTATCAATCGCTTGCATCCTGCAGTCGTCCCTATTCCATGCATGGTTTGACACCCCTTTCCATGAAGTTCTTTCATTTGCCTTCAGTTTGTCATTCCTGTAAAATGTATAGTGGTGCAAATGTTCCAACACGTTTCCGATCAAAAGGTAACATACAAGTCTAATCAGAAAAGGCACCTTGCTGTTACTCCCAAGACATCTGTTCCTATCTTAAACTGGCATCTTCTATTCAATACTGTTAGCCGCATGATCTTACTGATGGTACTGTGTACTGACACTGAGGGAGCAGGAAGAGGTGAGGAGTGGGTGGGGGAATAGTCGGAGGGATAGGGGCACGAAGAAAGTGTGCCATAACACTGATGCTTAACTTTAAGACACAGAAAAGGTAAAAAAAACCCTCCCTTTCATATTCTCTGCGGGAAACGAAAAAATAGTTTTTCTCATTACCAGGTACTTTCAGATGTACACTTCTTTCTGTACCTATGTTTAGTTCAATAACCACCATAACATGCAAAATATGCCAAATATATCATTCCACTCTTCAGTTCATTACACACAAACGACGTTCTCAATGCAAATAGACCTCAAAATATAAATTTTCAAGCACCATCACATACATAACAGACAAAAGTAACTCAAATCAGTAAGATAACTACACAACATAAAACAAGTTAACTAAAACATAAAACAATGTATAGCACTTAATACTCCAATTCAGAATATCATTTCAGTGGTAGCATAAGCGCAGACTGTCACACATCCAACACCACACACACAACAGTCAAGCCTCTGTAAGCACTTCTTTAAAACAAGAAAACTTATGAAGAAGAAAATACATAATATTATCCATTGACAAATTACCAAACACATCTTGCATCCCAGCACTATTTAGACTTGTTTACGAGCGTGTCAGCACACGTGCTTGTGTGTGTGCCGCGCGCGCGCGCGTGCGTGCGTGCGTGCGTGCGTGCGTGCGTGCGTGCGTGCGTGCGTGCGTGGGTGTGGTCTTGTATGTGTGTGTGTGTGTTTTGTATGTATTGTGTGTGTGTGTGTGTGTGTGTGTGTGTGTGTGTGTGTGTTGTGTGTGTGTGTGTTGGTGTGGGGTTGTGTGTGTGTGTGTGTGTGTGTTGTGTTGCGTGGCGTCATGTATAAGACAGTTAGACAGGGATATATGTATGAATATATCCCCCTTTATAACACCCCCTTCCCCTTTTTCCCCGAGTACGAACGCCACACAACAACACACAAAGGAAATATGGGCACAAACAGAAAGCTTTATTTGCATTCACACACGCACTCACACAGAATGGCGGTGAAGCACCAAGAACCTCATATCCAACACACCCAGGTAGTTTTTTTTTCCACAAAACAAAAAAAACAAAAAAACAACAAAATCCAACTTTTACTAATCCCAATCCCCGACCATCACGCATGGCCCTTATGCTACCTGTGCCGCTGCACATTCAATTATAATTCCCCTTCCCTCAAGGGGGAAACACACACCTCAGCCCACTGAAGGCCAATACCGAAAGGACAAGGGTGAATTATTACATCACCTGGTAACCCAGGTGAGATACAAACAAGGTTGATACCTCATAGAACCGAGATGCCCACGCGATTTTTTTCCCCAAGCTGTATTCCTTATGCTAATTTTTTATGTACCGATGTCGGGGACTATCCGTACACCCAAGCTCAACACCCAAAATATTAAAAACAATTGTTCAAGGGGACCCGAAACCCAATGTTGCACTTTCAGTACTTCAGTCTCTGGCGGGTACTTGACACACGCAAAAAAAAACAAACTCCCCTTTAAAAAAAAAAAAAATCTCAAAACCAAAACAAAACGGCACCACAGCTTTTCCCCAATAATCATGTGAACGTCCGTCTCCGTTTCAGGGACGCGCCTCACACAATGTAACCGCCCAAAAACAAGACCTTCACTGAAGCGCTTGATATGAAGTAGGAGGAGTAAAGTCGTGAGCGTCAAAGAGCGCGGTCCCTACCTCCCGGGCACCAACCATACTCCCGAGTCGCACGCAGATGGTATACTGCGGTGACCCCTCAAGATGCTTGCCCACCCTGAAGAAACAGGTTGAGTCGGAGGAATCCCACACCCTCAGACTGTGGAAGAAGGGAGGACGGCACCTGCCGGAACGCACCTGCCGGCTCCAGGCGTCCCACTCCGGGAGAGGAGTGGGCAGGGATGACTTGGAAGTGGCGGTGACAACTCCCACAACCCGAGAGGCCGACCCTCACAGTTTGTGCTGTTAGGGGGGTACAAAAAAACTCGCCGGAAACCCCTGTGAAAAGGAATGTCTTGCTACCACAGAAGAATACAGTTTTAACTTATTTGTTGCTTCACTAAAGAAAACCCGGTTTCTCGTGTTTACAGGGTCACACCCAAAGTGCGACAGCTGATTGGAATTTTATCATGCTATACAACCGCCACCTTGACATCAAAATTCTCTCTCACCAGAAATGTTCCATTACACATTTAAACCAATTTCATTGATTTTCCCACTTCCATCAACAGCCACGAACATAATTAAAACCGTTCCCTTTCATAAAAGTGATTAGACTTCTGAGTTACTACCCACGACTTCATTTCCCATCTGGGTCTCCAAGACAATGTTTCAATAGGTTTATAAATCATATTCACTCCAACGAACAAACGAACAATCGACCGTTAGTGACCACCAGTACCGGTCACAATTCAGGATCGATTACTTGTAACATGCTTAATAGAATCAACCACATTTCAAGCAAAACCAAAAATAATGAAATTGAACCCGGGTATCCAAATTTTCCTAGCAGGCAAAATTTCATAATCCCCCAAAATGTCTTCGGAAATTATCAAGGCTGGGGACAATCACAATTACTTTAAGCTCGACAAGGATTTCCGAGCGCAGCTATACATTGTCTACCGACACCACAATGCTGCGGAAAACATCTTTGAATACTGGCGCGCCACCCGTCGACTAAAACAACCATAATACATATATATATACTTCAAATGTAGGCTTCTGAGGCACAATTTCCTAAATATCTTTAGAAAACCCTTTATTTATATCATCTGCTTATTTTCCTCTTTTATTTTCCAAATTTGTAATAACCTATACCAAGTAACACAATCATGAATTCACCTGCAAATCTTTAACAATAATTGAAAAAAGAACAACCTTATTAATATAATGATCCCTAATTTTCCTTTCACCCCATCCAACCGGGGTTTTAGTTCCACGCGCAAAACACCAAAGTGAACCTTAAAGCGTGTCTATCCGAGGTACCAACCACCCGTCACCTATCGATAAACCTCCACACGCCCAGGACACATCACTGCGTTCTGCCTCCGTACCTGGCACGCACGCGTGACAGTCTCTCTTTAATAGTTAAAAGTTCCGTCTCCGTTACCAACGTACACTCTCAGAAAATAACCAATCTTTAACTTGGAAACCAATATTTTTGTACACCAGCGACCACTACCAAGTACAACATATTACGTCTTAGCACATCAGTTCCGCTGTAACACATCCACCTATCTGTATCGTGTAGAACCGAACGCACATTTCATTCCCATATGTACGGTTTTTCCTCGACCTTAATTCAAGTTATCTCTTTTCTTCTCTTCAAACTTTCGCGCATTTAAATTTCCTCCTCTTAGTCAAATTCACATAGAAAGAAATCTTTGCGAATAAAAATCAAAATTAAAGGAAATCCTCCAGTTCCGGGAACTGAAACACAAAAGCTGATAAAACCATGATATCTGCAAACAACCAACTACACAGCCCTCCGAATTTCCGCTACTTTACACGCTCACCTTGGACAACAGGAACGACACACAATGGACGACACCCTCAGTCACCGGGACACTTCCAGACAGCCAACGCCCTGGTACGTGCAAAAACCGCCGCTGAACCGAAACATCGACCGTCTTCACTTGGTAGCCAAACCTTCAAAAGTCGGTCGAGGGCATCCCCGCGAACCCCTGCCCCAACGGCAGAAACAAACTTGAGCACGGGGCCCCCAACCCAACCTTCGCAGTAAGCCTCAATTCGTACTGACTTGCAGACACACGACGACACTCCGAGTTCCCCTGGGAAAACTCACAAGACAGCACTCACATTCACGGATTTCCCCCGCTCACATTGAGAACTCCAGTTTCACGAGTGTTCGTTTACACACGTAAAACCCACTTTTGGGCGAGTCTAATGTTCTCCTTTCCCCCCCTCCAAAGAGTTGACAGGAACAACTCCCGGCAGGAATCACGCACTTCACGGCCACTGCCAACCTGGCAAGGACGGGCACACTCCACAATTGTCACCGAGGCGACCTGTATCAGTTCGTGCGTGACAATACCCTTCCCAAGATTTAAAGTATACCTTTAAAAAAAAACCCTGAAGGAACGCACGAACAAGTCCTTAGTGTTACAGCATTTGGAAAATAACAATAAACCCTCTCTTCCTCTACTGTTTTAAGCTCTCGGCACAAACCCTTACTCCATACGACTCAAGAATCTGCAACCACATTCTCACGTCCCGGAATTGCCTCCCCACAAACTGGAATGGTTGTAGTAACAATGCCCATCTGGTGATCCCACCACTGGGCGGGCTTGACCCTCTCCCAAATTCTGAAGTGGCAAATGGGACGTCTGTAGGGTGAATTCTACCCCATAAAGTAGGGTTCAAACTTCTGAACCACCCATACCAGAGCCAAAAATTCTTTTTCCACGATGGAATAGTTGCGTTCAGCTGGATTTAGCTTCTTGCTGGCGCACACTACAGGATGGGCTCCGTCGTCGTGTTTTTCCCGACACAGCACAACTCCTACGCCGACCTCAGAGGCATCGGTCTTCAGAATGAAGCGACGTCCGGAACTGGTAAATGGCATTACAGGCGGCGCGCAGAAACAATCTTTCAGCTTCTGGAACGGGCCCCCTCACACTCCCGGGTTCCACACCCGTGCGAGGTGATTTGTCCTTTACCAGGTTACGCTGGCACTTTAAACATGACTTCACATACCCCGCCCCAAAGTCCCCTGCACATCCAGGCCAATAGAAGTTGGGAATATTCTTCCCTTTGTCCGTTTCCCCCCAAGTGTCCAACCATAGAATATCGTGCCGAAGTTAAATCGGTCTTCCTAGGGCCCCCCGGCCCACAAACCTGGTTCGTTCGCTCACCTCGTAAATTGCGTACAAGAATCGTCTTTCCACTGAATGAGACCCATTTCCGTGGGATGGAACATAACTTTCCTCTGCAGGCTTCTGGCACGTGAGGCTATCACCTGTTCCTGCCCCTGTATCAGCTCGTCTTTCGAGAAAAGCCAACACTTGCTCCTTTAAAGACAAAGGTTGAGCGGCTTGTCCTGGGCCTTGACCTGAGTTACAGTCAACACAGGGGACCTGAGGTGTATCCGATGCTGACATTATCCGAAGAGTTTGTCTCCCTGATGGGGTTATACTGGGACTCTCAGGATGGTGCTCTCCCTCACGGCATAGTTTGTTCCCCACCAACACCTCCGCAACTGGTTTCCCCCATCACCGAGCCTCAACCTTCCCTCAAAGTACGGCTGTCCTGTACACACAGACCCCGGGTAGTATGCTACAAACCTGGATTCAGCCCAATACAACTGTCTGAGTCCTCCCCGTATAGGCATCACTAGGTACCAGCCTTGCCCCGACCACGGTCTGCGATGCTCCTGTGTTCTCCGATACCACTTGCCCATGACTCTCCGACCCTCACCCTTTCACCTCGGATTGAAAGGTTTCCTGGGCATGGTACCACAGCGTTGGGGTAGCCTCCGAATATATGGCTCTCCAAAACATGATACATATTGATAGCTACACTCTCAAGATTCGGACAATTACGCTGGAGTGGCCTGGCCCCCTTGCATGCATAGCAAATCACCCCTGTCTAGGTGCCCTTTGGGTGCAGCACTGATCGCTGGCTGAGCCTCTCTAAATTTACTCTCTCCCGCTGTCCCCCGGTCTCTTTCGCTGGAAATGCCTTTATTTTTACCCCTAGGTGCTTCGGTTTGACCTCATGAGTGTCACTTATTACAGATGGGCCTCTTCTGCTCTCTCGCCCTATCCGTCGTGCTTCTGCTATCCCAAATTGCTTCCAAGGCCACTGCTTCAGCTTCTTAGGACAAGCCGATGCACTTCCGTGACAAAGTCAGGAGTAAAAGTTCCAACATCTGTTCCTCGAAAATGAGATCTCTCAAGTCCCCAGCTTTGGTTTCGTCTTCCCGGCTGCAGCAACACCACAGACCGAAACAAGACTTAACCCGGGCTAAAAACTGCTGAAACGTTTCTCCTACATCCTTCTTCATTCCCCTGAACTTCTTCCCGGGATGCCTCAGCGTCCTAAACGGAAATACTCTAGAAGCGCTTTTCTTCCTTGGTCCGAAACTTGCGAGATCAACGGCATTCGTCGCCCGGGAAAAGCATCTCTCGTTTCCCTCTCAAAGAGCTATTAGTCTAGAGGAACATGAAGTTTTTTTCCAGCGGCAACAAGTGGCAACCTGCTCGAAATGAGCCAAATACATGTCCACGTCATCAGTATCTGTTAACGGACAATTACTACATGGCTTGTCGCTTCCTCTTCAGCCCTCTCTCTCGCCTCCTTCAACTCTTGCTCTTTCAGTCTCAACTTTTTTCCCCTTTCAAGGACACGATCTCACTTGCCCGACGTTGCTTGATATCCAGCTCAATTTCCTTAATGCTACGTCATCCTGGTCGACCTTCCTCCTAGCATCCGCGTCCTCTTGTCTGGTAGCCCTATCTTGGACCTCTCTCGTCTTCTGGAAAGCAATCTCATCCTTTCTTTTCCTTCCTGCCAAAAGGATAGCCAAACCTGGCAGCCGCCTCCTCTTCCTCTCTCCTGGCAGCAGCTTCCTCTCTCCGGTAGCGGCTTCCTCTTCCTCTCTCCTAAGCTTGGCAGCAGCTTCCTTCCTCTCCTCCTAAGCCTGGCAGCAGCTTCCTCTCCTGGTAGCGGCTTTTCCCCTTCCTCTCTCCTAAGCTTGGCAGCTAACACGGCTAACTCCTCCTGCTCCTTCCTCTCCTTTTGCATTTCCCGAGCCACCTGGCCCTCCTAACGATTGTTTCTTCTTCTTTTTTGCATCCTTTGGGTACATTGTCAGCAATAAAATGGGCCATTCCACCTTACTCAATCCTAACTCCTATCCCTGGCTGAGTTGTAAATGAAAAAACAGGACTGCTAGGCGACACAAACTTAGCAGCACCCCCCGGAGACTCTCCTACCCCAGGCTTACCAGCCGCAAAGGTACGGGACATGGGAGTACCCCTGGTGCTTCACAGGGGTTGAACCATCCCCTTTTTCCTGACGACTCAACCGGACTTACGGTACCTTGAGACTTAGCTTGCGATCAGTTCCCGACGCCATTACCACAGGGCTATCAAGTTCTACCCAAGGAAACCAGAACTTAACCTCAAAACTTTCCACAAAAGAACATTCACTCTCTTCCAATCGTTTAAAACGAATGTCGATTGTCCCCAGGCTAAAAAAAATACAATAGCACTTGGCAACTTCAAAGTGTCTTTTCTAAACACCTGTCTCCCAACACCCTAGGCACGGTTAACTACTGAGCACCTTAATGACCAACATTTGAAACCATTTAATTTCATTTCCCCGTCAAATATTACTGTGACCATCATACATCCCAACACTCATAAACACATGTAATTGGAAGAGAAAGAGGAACACAAACAACCATTATACCTCGGTTGCACCAAACCGAGACAACACAAGACAACGTTACCTGGCAAACTATTCATAGGATTGCCAAGTAACCGCGCTTCCCCCCCTATGACGGCGCGCTCCCCCCAACCACCCACGCGCTACAATTACTGTTCCAATATCAAGTTCCTATCCCCAACTAAACACACAACGATCCCTTTTTTTTTTATATATACCCCAAGAAGTTATGTCTAAATAAACCTAATGTGTTTCCCCGATCTCCACCATATTGTCACTGTATAAGACAGTAGACGGGATAATGTATGAATATATCCCCCTTATAACCAAACCCCTTTCCCCCTTTTTTCCCCCCAGTACGAACGCCACACAACAAACACAAAAAGGAAATAGGTGCAAAAAACAGAAAGCTTTATTTGCTTTTCCCAGCCTTCACCCACAAATGGGGGGGAAACCCAAGACCCTTAACCCAACCCCGGTTTTTTTTTTTCCACCCCCAAAAACAAAAAAACAAAAAAACCCAAACAAAAAATCCCAAAACCCGACCATCACGATGCCCCTTTTTCATACCGTGCACGCGCACATTCACATAATTCCTTTCCCTCAAGAGGCACACACCCCCCCACAAAGGCCCAATACCAAAAGGGACAAGGTAAATTTTACACACCGGGAAACCCCCAGGCTGAGAACAAAAAAGGTTTTGTACCTCATAAAACCGAGAGCCCACGCATTTTTTTCCCAAAGCTGTATTCCTATGTAATTTTTTATGTCCCGTGTGACTTCCGTACCCCCAAACTCAACACCAAAAATACAAAAAAATTGTTAAAGTGACCCAAAACCCCCATTTTGCATTTTCAGTACCGCTCTGGGGGGTACTTGACACACGAAAAAAAAAAACCTCCCCTTTCAAAAAAAAAAAAAAAAATCTAAAAACCCCAAACAAAAGGGCCCACAGCGTTTCCCAAAAATCTTTGAACGCCCGTCCTTTTTTACACCCCCCTAACCAAAGTACCCCCAAAACAAAAACCCTTTTAAAGCGTTTGAAAAAGTGGAGTAAAGTCGTGCGCTTCGAAGAGCGCGGCCCTACCTACCGGGCACCAACCATACCGCGGTCGCACGCAGAGGGTATACTGCGTGACCCTCAAGATGTTTGCCCACCCGAAGAAACAGATTTGAAGGGGAGGAACTCCCACACCCCGGACTGGGAAAAAAGGGAGACGCCTCCCGACCGAACCCCCTGCCGGCTCCCGTGCGTCCCCACTCCGGGAAGGAGGGGGCAGGGATGACAGTGGAAGTGGGGGTTTGAAACCCCCACAACCCGGAGGCCGCCCCAACAGTTTGGCTTGAGGGGAGAAGAAAACCGCCGAACCCCTGAAAAAAGGGAAAAAGTCTTACCACAGAAGTACATTTAACTTATTTGTTGCTTCCTAAAAAAGGGTTCTCATGTTTACTTTCAAACCCAAAGTGCACAGCTTTTGGAAATTTTTTAAATATACCTAACAACCACCCCACCTTGACAAAAAATTTCCTCTCCCCAGAAATGCCATTAAATTTAAAAAACCCAAATTTCATTGATTTTTCCACTTCCATCAACACCCAAACATAATTTTAAATGTTTTTTAAAAAAGTGTTAGACTGTCTGATTTACATACCCACGACTTCATTTCCCATCGGGGTCTCCAAGACAAATTAAATGGATTAAAAATCAATTCCCCCCAAACGAAAAACAAAAAAAACCGACCGTTAGGGCCCCCAGTACCGGTCACTTTTCGGGATCGTTTACTTTAACATGTTTTAATAGAATCAACCACTTTCAAGCAAACCAAAAAAATAAATTTTGAACCCGGAAACCCAAATTTTTCCGCACCCCAACC
>CM031625.1:2685781-2688281 GCA_018398815.1 Conus ventricosus | reverse complement strand
TATATACAATGTTTTCCTTACACTTTGGAAAACTTCTTTTATATACCTACCACACACACACACACACAGTGCTAGTGCTTAGTGCTAGTGCTAAACTGTCTCCTATTAACTACATGCCCTAGCACTGGTGTGTCACTAATATTACTATTCCACGAAGCAGATCCTACAACAAACTGCAAGTTACTGGTCCGCTCTTTTCAAGCCCAAGAGTCGTACTCCCGCAGTTCGTCTGCTTGTTTACATATCTGTCAGTGAACACTTCTCACGCAACATCCACTTGCGTTGAGTTTGCGTATCTCCACAGAAACCGTGCCTCAATACATATATCATCTTCATACGTTTCGATTATTTCATATCTATTTACATAATTCATATGTTCATTTACCGTGTAATTCCTTCTGCCTTTCGGCGCCTGTACCGTGCTGCACAGGGTACAGGTTAGAGTGAACTCCCCTGCCTGACGCCGCGACCGCAATTTCAGTGTCCTCCTGAAATAAAGTCACACACACACACACACACATACACACGCACACAGACATAGACACAGAGACACACAGACACAGAGACACAGACACACACACACACACACACACACACACACACACACACACACACACACACACACAGTTTAATCATCGCCATTTTGTGTCCATAAATCCTTTAATGGTATTTAGTGACAATAAAAAAAAGTTTCAAGTTTTAAGTTTCTCTCTCTCTCTCTCTCTCTCTCTCTCTCTCTCTCTCTCTCTCTCTCTCTCTCTCTCTCTACCATTCGCAACGATTAGATTTCTTACAAGATTCAGATAAAGGTTGTTCTGCACAGTTAATTGCGCCTAATAATGCTTCAGTTATTCAACAGCAGATCTAAGCACTCACACTGCTCCATACCTTTTTATCTCCCTTGCATACTTCATTGCATTGGCTCAAACGTTGTCCACTACATTTCATACTGTTCCCATATTGCTCTTAGTTTTTAATCAAAATTTATCCTCTGTACAATGTCCTATTG
The DNA here is from genome assembly GCA_018398815.1 of Conus ventricosus. Classification (NCBI taxonomy): domain Eukaryota; kingdom Metazoa; phylum Mollusca; class Gastropoda; order Neogastropoda; family Conidae; genus Conus; species Conus ventricosus. Next base: position 2,687,272 of record CM031625.1, on the reverse strand, counting down.
CTTCCTTTGCTACCCTTCGTTAGCTGCTTAGGGACTGCTAGTAGATTCTTTTTTTCAAACCTTACTGCCTACAACACCGCCGAATTATGGACTATGGTATGTCTCCACTTGACGCCAAGAGTCAAGACACAAATTAGTCGCTTCTCCACGACAAAACCGGCTAGGGCAGGCGGAGGCGGCGGGAGGGGGGGTCGGGGGGTCAATTTTTTCTCCGTAAAAGATTTCTCGAACGTCATACAGGAAACTGAAACAATGACTCGGAAGGACACTTTTAAATACAACAACAAAGAAGCACTAAACAAACCCTAACCCCTTCAGTGGACTGTAGACACAAAACAGCGTGGACATGCTGGAATGCCAGCTTTGTCTGTAAGAGCAAATTGAACGATCCTTGAATTCAGAAATAAACTGTGTAGTATTGCCCACTCCTTGAAAAAGTCAAAGGATACCAAAGCTAAACTAATCTTAACCAGTATTTAACATACGCTCCTACAAATAGGGGGTATTGTCCACTTTCACCATAAACCATTTTGTTTGCTGCATGTAATGGTACATGCATTATACGCTTTGCTGCATGTAATGGTTCATGCATTATACACTTTGCTGCATAAGTGTGGACCTTTTCCATATGGGCCTTGTCTAACAGACCCCATACATCTGAAGCATATGTTACAATTGCTTGTATCTCGGTGTCGAATAATTTTCAGAATAAACCGTTCTCAGTTGAATTCACTCTTTTCATTACTGTCAATATCTCAATGACTCCTCTTTTTCCCTTCATACACATTTCCAACCAGCAGCTATTCGTAGTGAAAAACATCCCTATATATTTATAACTATTTGTAACTTTAACTTCTGATTAGAGAGAGACACAGGCAGACAAATAGACAGACAGACAGAGACAGCCACATAAGCAGCCCCTGGTGTTCCTGTACCAGCCGTCTGTTGTTGTTTTGTTTTACGTCTTTCCACATTACGTGATATTAGACGAAAGAAAAAAAAAAGGGGGGGGGGATCAGTTGATATGCTATGACCACATATACAATGTATATTTTTGACATACTTTGTTTTAAAACAATCCAATTCCCATCTACAGATCAAGGAACTTATCTGTCGTCTACGATAAATGTTTTGATCGTACTTAACATTTCATGAATACTTCCCATTTCATCGTGTAAACCAAAACACCCAGATTCTCTTTCTATGAAATGAAAATTAGAAAATTTTACTTTTTCTGCCAAAGTATAGCACTCTTGCATTGACATAGAGAAGTTCAAAAAATGCGAATCTGATGATTGTTTTGCTCCTCTCTTTGCCAGAACATCAACCTTTTCATTACAGTATAACCTGCAAGATTTGTAATCTTAGTCATCCGGATAAGTGCCCTTCGTGACTGACAGTTCAACTGTTGTCGACAAGTCAGCTGACAAACATTCTACTGCTGCTTGTTCGATTATTCGCTCCCATTCGCTTTTTTGGCTGCAAGTGAAT
>CM031625.1:2662831-2680331 GCA_018398815.1 Conus ventricosus | reverse complement strand
GTGTGTGTGTTTTGTGTGTCTGTGTTTTGTGTGTGTCCCTTTTCGTGTTGTTCTGTTTGTGTATGTGTGTGGTGTGGGGTTTTTTGGGCTTCTCTTTGTAAGTGTGTGTTTGTTTTTTGTGTGTGTGGGTGTGTGTGTGTGTGTGTGGGGGTGGTTTTTTTGTGTGGGGTTTAGTGTGTGAATTTTGTTTGTGGTGTGTTTTGTTTGTGTTGTGTTGGTGTGTGTGTGTGTTGTGTGTTGTGGGGGCTGTTTTCTGTCTGTGTTTTGGGCTGTTTTTCCGTGTGTTGTGTGTCTGTGTCTGTGTGCGTCTGGGTTTGTTTTTTCTGTGTGTCTGTCTTTTCTCTTTGTGTGTGTGTTGGTTGGGGTGTGTGTGTTTGTGTGTGTGTGTGGTGTGTGTGTGTGTGTGTGGTTTTTGGGGGGGGTATGCGCCGTGTGTGTTTTGTGTGTGTTGTGTGTGTGTGTGTGTGGGGGTTTTGTGTGTGTGTGTGTTGAGGTTTCGTGCGTTTTTGGAGTGTTGTGTGTGTGTGTGTGTGTGTGTGTGTGTCGTGCGTGCGTGCGGGCGTGGGGTGCGTGCGTAGTTTCGTTGCTGTGCGTGTGCGTGCGTGGTGTGTGGTGTTTTTTGTGCGTGCGTGCGTGTGCGTTTTGTGGTGTGTGTGTGGTGTGTGTGGTGTTTTGTGTTGTGTGTGTTTAGTCGTGCGTTGCGTGCCCCCCCCCCTGTGTGTGTTTTGTGTGTGTGACTGTGTGTGAGTGTGTTTTGTTGCGGGGTGTGTGTGCGTGTGTGGTTTTGTGTTGTGTGTGTGTTGTGTGTGTGTGTGTTTGTGTGTGTGGGTGTGCGTGCGGGGTGGGCGTGCGTGCGTGCGTGCGTGCGTGCGAGTGTTTTGTTTGTGTGCGTGGGGTGCGTGCGTGCGTGGTGCGTGCTTGGGTGCCCTGGTGGTTTCGTGGTGTGTTGTGGTTTTGGGGTGTGTGGCGTGGTGTGTCTATGTGTGTGTCAAATGTGTGGTGTGCGTGTGGTGTGTGTGGTTTGTGTGTGCCCGTGTGCGTGCGTGTTTTGGGCGTGTGCGTTTGCGTGTGTTTGGGGTGTGCGTGTGTGTGTTGTGGGGTGTGTGTTTGTGTTGTTTTTATGTGGGGTGTGTTTATGTGTGTGTGTTTTGTGGTTGCGTGCGGCGTGTTCGTGTGTGCGTTTTGGCGTTTCGGGGTGTGCGTGTGGGGTGGCGTGTGTGTGTGTGGTGTTTTTGGGGGGGTGTGTGTGTGTGTGTGTGTGTGTTTGTGTGTGTGTGTCTGTGTCGTGTGCATGTGTATGCGTTTGTTGTGTTGTGTTGGGGTGGGTGTGTGTTTGTGTGTGTGGTGGTTTTTGTTTTTTGGGGTGTGTGGTTGTGTGTTTGTTTGGGTGCATGTGTTTGCGCGCGCGCCGGGGCGCGCGCGCGCGCGCACGCCGCGGGGTTTTGTGTGTGGGTGTGGGTTTTGGGGGTGTGTGTGTGTGGGGTGTGTGTGTGGGTTTTTGTGTGTGTGTATGTGTGTGCGTGTGTGTTTTGTGTGTGTGTGTGTGTGTGTGGGTGTGTTTTGTGTGTGGGTCTGTTGGGGCTGTTTTTCTGTGTGTGTGTGTGTGTCTGTCTGTCTCTTTGTATTTTTGGGGTTTTTTTGTGTGGTGTGTGGGGTGTTGGGGGTGTGTGTGTGTGTGTGTGTGTGGTATCTCTGTGTGTGTGGCGGTGCGTGCGTGGTGTTTTGTGCGTGTGCGTGTGTGCGTGCCCTTCGTTCGTTTTTCTGTGTGTGGTTTTGGGGTTTTTGTGTGTGTGTGTGGGGTGTGTGTGTGTCTGTCTGTCTGTGTCTCTTTGTGTGTGGGTGTGTGTGTGTGTTTTGTGTGTGTGTGCATTTGTTTGCGTGGGGGTGGGTGTGTGGTGCGTGTGTCGGGTGTGAAAGTCTGTGTGTGTGTGTGTGTGGGGGTGTGTGTGTGTGTGTGTTTCGTGTTGTGTGTGTGTTTTGTGTGTGCTGTCTGTCTGTCTGTCTGTTTTGTCTGTCTGTCTGTGTGGGGCGTCGGGGTCTGGTCTGTGGGATTTTGTATGCGTGTGTGTGTGTGTGTGTGTGTGTGTGTGTTTTGTGTGTGTGTGGGGCGCGCGCGCGCGGGGCGCGCGTGTGGGTGTTGTGTGTGTGTTGTGTGTGTTTTTGTGGGGTGCGGGCGGCCCTGCGTGCGGGGCGGGGCGTGTGTGTGCGTGTGCGTGTGTGCGGTGCGTGGTGTGTGTGTGTGAAGGTGTGTGTGTGTGGGGTGTGTGTGTGTTTGTGTGGTGGGTGTGTTGTGTGTGTGGGCTCTGTGTGTGTGTGTGTGTGGTTGTGTGTTTTGTGTGGTGTGTGTGTTTGGGTGCATGTATATGCGTGTGTGTGTGTGCGTGCTGTGTGCGTGCGGTGTGTGTGTGTGTTGTGTGTTGTGTGTGTGTGTGTCTGTTGTCTGTGTGTCTGTGTCGTGTCTCTGTGTGTTGTTGTGTCTGTCTGTCTCTTGTGTGTGGTGTGTGTGTGTGTGTGGTGTGTGTGTGTGTGTGTGTGCCCTGCGTGCGTGCGTGCGTGCGTGTGTGTGTGTTGTGTGTGTGTGTGTGTGTGTGTGTGTGTATGTGTGTTTGTGTGTCGTGTGTGTGTGTGGGTGTGTCTGTGCTTGTGTGTCTGTGTCTTTGTGTTTGTGTGTGTTTTGTTGTGTGTATGTGTGTGTGTGTGTGTGTTGTGTGTGTGTGTGTGTGTGTGTGTGTTGTGTCGTCTGGGGTGTGCTGCTTGTTCTTTGTATGTGGTGTGTGTGTGGTGTGTGTGTGTGTGTGGTGTGTTGTGTGTGTGTGTGTGTGCGTCTGTGTGTGTCTGTTTTCTGTCTGTCTTGTTGTGTGTGTGTGTGTGTGTGTGTGGTTTTTGTGTGTGTGTGGTGGTGTGTGGTGGTGTGTGAGTCTGTGTCTGTGGTGTGTGTGTCTGTCTGTTGTTGTGTGTGGTGTGTGTGTGTGTGTGTGTGTGTGTGTGTGTTTGTTGTGTGCGTGCTGTGTGTGTGGTGTTGTGTTGTGTGTGTGTGTGTGTGTGGTGTGTGTGTGTGGTGTGTCTTTCTTTTGTGTGTGTGTGTTGGGTGTGTGTGTGTGTGGGTGTGTTGTGTGTGTGTGTGTTGTGTTGTCTGGTGCTGCGTGCTGCGTCTGTGGTGTGTGTTCTCCGTGTGGTGTGTGTGGTGTGGTGTGTGTGTGTGGTGTGTGTGTGTGTGTGTGTGTGGTGTGTGTGGTTGTTTTGGGGTCTGTCTGTCTGTCTCTTTGTGTGTTTTTATTTTATATATAATTATATATATATATTTTGATATTAATTTTAGTGTGTGTGTGTGTTGTGTGTGTGTGTGTGTGTGTTGTGTGTTGTGTGTGGGTTTTGTCCTGTGTGTGTGTGTCTTCTGTCTCTTTGGTGTGTGTTGTGTGTGTGTGTGTGTGTGTGTGTGTGTGGTGTGTGGTGTGTGTGGTGTGTGTGTGTGTGTGTGAGTGTGTGTGTGTGTGTGGTGTGTGTGTGTGTGTGTGTGTGTGTGTGTGTGGTGTGTGTTGTGTGTGTGTTAGTTCTTCAATTTAACGTCTGTTCACTTAAAGTGATATTAGACAAAATAATGCAGAAATGAGTGGATGAGAGAAATGGAAATAGTGTATGGAAAATGCTAGTATGGGCCTACGTACGAATGTGTGTGTGTGTTTTGTGTGTGTGGTATGTGTGTGTGTGTGTGTGTGTGTGTGTGTGTGTGTGTGTGTGTGCGTGTGTGTGCGCGTGTGCGTGCGTGCGTGCGTGTGCGCCGCGTGCGTGTGTGTGCGTGTGCGACTTTGACAATTGAAAAGAAAATATTGTTCTAAATGTAACAACTTAAAAGATAAATGACAAAGCAAAAAAAAAAAAAAAAAAAAAAGACATATTTTATACAAACGAGCTAAGTGGGCTTAACATCAACGAATTTATAAATGTAAAAAAGGCGTGAAGATTCTGGAAAATGCATAGGGAATCTTTTTGTCGGAAGTTGGAGAGAGATAAGTTAAAATAGGAGCAGTTAAAAAGAAAATGCAGAGTATTGGAACTGTCGACTGCTCCACAAGCACATTGTAAATTTCTGTGGAATTTTGTACGAAGAGCGTTAACTTTAAGCCTATAAAAGAGAGATTCCAGTTTCCGGAATTTGTGTACATGTACATACGTCTTTGTATACAGTTTACGAATTGAATGAACGAGTTAGATGGACGAGTAGATTTCTGAGTTCTTGAAGAACCTTGTGCATGTTTTTTAAAGAGTGCTGATTCTTTATACAGGTTATAAAAAGACTCAAAAGGGACTCTTTTTAAGAGTCCATAGGCTTCATGAAGACTCCAAGGTATTTTGATACAGATAGAATTTTCAGAATTTTTGGATCCCATACGGGCAGTTCTGTCTGCCCATTCATTTCCTACAATCCCACAGTGTGCGGAATCCAGCAAAAGTCCACTGTTATCCCTCTAGATGTAAGGAATGGATCAGAATTTTTAGTTTGGTGATAATCTCGGCGCGATTGGTAGCAGCAATAGATTCCATTGCTTGAAGAACAGATTTGGAATCAACGCAAAAACGTATTCTAGAAAAATCACGTGGAATGTCAATAATATAATGCAGACCATTAGAATTGCTATCAGTTCAGCCGTTAAAGACTGAAAACCCCTTTCCAAGATAAAAGATTTATCTGCTTTCAAGGCAACGGAATAACAAAGCGGAACCGGCACCATTTAATAGGGATCCATCTGTAATTAAACTTTTAAATGATTAGGATAACTATCGTCAATATGTGATTGGCCATAGCACCTAAGACGTTATTATTAACATTCTTTTGAAAATCAGTGTATTATAATCAAACTTGCGGGATGAGTTCCCAGTTCGGAATGGGATCAGGGATAACGTGAGGCAAGTTTGTGATCAATTTTGCAGATTTCAACAGGTTTGAGGCAGTACGTAAGGATAGTTTTATGTGATCGTATTGTTTTTGCGCGTTTTGGAAAATCTAAATAGATCGCATGTCAAGTTCATCCTCATTTGAGTTCTGAACAGTAGAACATCTTAAATGTATTTACACCCAAACTAATTTTCGATAAGCATCCGGGCAAACGCCCGCTTCATGATATGTCCCTAAAATGGAGGCGTAAAGGGGAACTCCAGGGCTATTCTGTATGCCTTGCAATCTGTGCTTTGTAACTTTTTAAATAGATACTTAGGAGCTGAAAAAAAAAATTCCGTGCATATGAAATCCTTGTCCTGACCAGAGAATTTGATAAATTAATTAAACTGCACGTATCCTGTCCCCAATCTGGTAGCTCACAAATTTAAGAAGATTAAGAGCTTTCCTTGCTTGAGTTATAATATATTCAATAGTGTGTTCCATGATAAATTTTGAAGTAAGATGTCACCTAAACCTTTATGCAAGATGTGTAGGTGAGTACAGTGTCACCATCTTAAAAGTAGGGAGATCATGAAAATTACCACCCGCGTCAAAAAGCATCATATGAGATTTCTCAGCAGACAGACATAACCCATTCTCAAACATAATCTAGCGATACTGTCTAAGTCTCTTTGATATAGTTTTTTCTGTATGTAATGCCTTAAAGGTGTGTTCTTTTTTAAAGTAAAATTCATCCATATACATACATCATCAGCATATTGAACTAAACTGGAATTTTTAGAAATACTTTTTGTGAGATCGTGCGCTAGGATATTAAAAAGCAAAGGGGCAGTTACAGAACCTGAGGGATGCCCATCTCCACAAATCTCTTGCTAGAATACGTATTTCCGATTTTGTTTGAATTGTTCTGTTAGCCCGAAATTCTTTGAAGTAATCGTGTGTGTGTGTGTGTGTGTGTGTGTGTGTGTGTGTGTGTGTGTGTGTGGGTGTGGGTGTGTGTGTGTGCGTGCATGTGTGTGTGTGCGTGCATGTGTGTGTGTGTGTGTGTGTGTGTGTGTGTGTGTGTGTGTGTGTGTGTGTGTGTGTGTGTGTGTGTGTGTGTGTGTGTTCTTTGCATGTGTGTCTTTGCATGTGTGTGTGTGTTGTGTGTGTGTGTGTGTGTGTGTGTGTGTGTGTGTGTGTGTGTGTGTGTCTGTCTGTCTGTCTGTCTGTCTGTCTGTCTCTTTGTGTGTGTGTGTGTGTGTGTGTGTGTGTGTGTGTGTGTGTGTGTGTGTGTGTGTGTGTGTGTGTCTGTGTCTGTGTCTCTCTCTGTGTGTGTCTGTGTGTGTGTGTGTCTGTCTGTCTGTCTGTCTGTCTGTATGTGTCTGTGTCTGTGTGTCTGTGTGTCTGTGTCTGTGTGTGTCTGTGTCTCTCTGTGTGAGTGTATGTCTGTGTCTGCATATATATATATATATATATAAAAATTTTAATATAGTAATTAACCAGTCAGTCCTTCACAATAAACCGTTACTTCAAATGTTACTGTTTTGGGGTGCAAAGTCGAACTTATAAATAATCATATGTTAAAACTGTTAAATTAAAAGAATATGAACACAAATACCATCATCTTTCGGAGACCATCCCTACCACAACAACAGTAAAAAGGTGACAAATAAAAGGACCACACCACCTACCGGTTTTGTATCCGCTCCATTTCCATCGGATTTTCGCCTGCAATTCATGCAAGCGAATTCATGGAAGAGTCATGGATTTCAACTGTAAGTACTTCTCACTCAAGCTTTTCTACCACATTCTGTTTGTTTCACACTCCCTTTAAATATACATATATAATTTTCAATCAACCTCTTGAAAAGCAACTAATCGAATATTTAAAATCTCTATCTGTGTGCACAACTTCCGTACGCGCGTCTACGTACATGCCAACCCTTTTAAAAAGGTCACTTCAATTTCTCATTCTCCAGTCGTCAAAGCCTGAGAACAATTTCACTATCTTTCAAGTTTCGGTTTCTTATGCAAGCAATACAACTAAATAAATACACATCCCCCCCCTAAGTTATCCGCCCTAGGTATTGCAGTCTTTCTATCCAAACTAAAACAAATGCATACCTATTATTCCTATTACTCACAGCTGCAAGCCAGATAGATCTATCTTTAACACGTTTGCAATAATGAAATTGACTAACAATTTCCCCCCCCCCCCCACCACATTCCGGTCTATCAGAGAGACCTACATCGAGATTAGGCTCTATGTTGTCAAGGAGAAATCTTTCGCTTTCTTTGAATTTGGAAGGGAGGGACTTAAACATGGCAATCACTGGATTTCAAACATAATAGGTTTGGGTAACCAGAAGGTGGAATTATGAAAAATACTACGACGCTGAAGTTATTAGAATCGGTTTAGTTTATCAACTAAGCCTACATCATTTTTCTCTTCACCTCTTTATAAATGCCCCCCCCCCCTCCCCCCACCCGAAAAAAAGCTCACTCCCACTCCCACCCCACCCCTCCCACTCTATCACCAAAATCTCGTCTTCACCTCAATGACAACCTCCCTGTTCATCTATACTCAGAGGCATAAAAAACGCGAAAAAATAGAGACAGTGCACGATTGTTCACATTGTGAACAGGACGTAAGCAATGTCGTTGGCACGTGCAACATTAGCAGTACGTGGTGTCTTGGCCGATTGTAACCCCGTAACAGTGGTGAATGTTGCCGGGTCAGCGTTTTTGGCACGAGGAGTGCATTTGCCATGTGGACTACCTACGCCACGTGCATCAATGTGAATTGCAACTCAATGTGGCCCCCATGTGGGGCTATAAATTTCCAAACCCCAAAAAGTTCAAATCATCCCTTCCAGAGGCGCCAACATAATGCCGAGACTTTGCCGTCAAGATCGTTGCATAGCAATGGGGCAACTGCAGGCCGGGGTTCCAATGAGGCAGGTCGCTATCGCATTCGGAGTCCACATTTCCACCGTCTATCGCCTTCTGGACCGCTTTCAAGCAAGAAACACCACTGATGACAGACCGAGGAGCGGCAGACCGAGGGTCACCACAGCAGCCCAAGACCGCCATCTTCTTCGTCAGCATCGACGGGAGCCTTACCAAACCGCTGCCAAAACAGCCAGGAACACCGTCGGCAACCATGGCAGGCCAATCAGCAACAGGACCGTGCGTCGCCGACTGAACACAGTTGGTCTCCAATGCAGGCGTCCAGCCCGGCAACCTATCCTGACACTCCAGCATCGCCAGAACCGTCTGCAGTGGGCACAGATCCACGTGCATTGGCGCCATCGGGACTGGGGCCGTGTCCTCTTCAGTGATGAAAGCCGGTTCTGCGTCGACCCAGGCGATGGCCGCATCCGGATCTGGAGAAGAGCGGGGGAACGCTTCACGGATGCCAACATCACCGAAAGGGACCCATGGGGTGGTGAAAGCATCATGATGGGGGGGGGGGGGCTATCGGCATAAATCGCCGTATTGGGCCAGTCATCTTCCAGAATGTGGGTCCAGGACGTGGTAACGGGGTCACTGCTGTTCATTACATCGACCAAGTTCTGAGGCCCCACATCCTGCCGCATTTCCAGCGGCATCCACAGAACCTGTTTCAGCAGGACAACGCAAGGCCGCACACTGCCCGTGCTACGCAGAACTTCCTGAGGCAGAACAACATCAATCTGCTGCCTCACCCAGCCCGTTCTCCCGACCTTAACCCAATAGAGCATTTCTGGGATGCCCTTCAGAGGCAGTTGAACCAGCTCAACCCCAGACCCCAGACAGCAGCTCAGTTTGCTGTTGCTGTGGGCCAGGTGTGGTGGCAAGTCCCCCAGAGGCAGACCAACACTCTGGTGCGCTCGATGTACCGCAGGTGCACAGCTGTGATCAATGCTCGAGGTGGTCACACCAGATACTGACATTCTGCTGTTAACACAGGGTCAAGGTCAAGTTCATGTGACCTTATTTTCTACCAGAATGAACTTTGAAAGGACACTTTTGCGGTGTTCGATTGCTTTTTCTCACTTTCTATTACCAGTTCAAAGGAATCGGTAGCCAAATTACATCAAAATTTCTATACAGTTTGTTTTCGCGTTTTTTATGCCTCTGAGTATATTAGCTTCCCAACCCTCTATCACCTACATATCCCCAGACTCTCCCACCCTCTCTCAATCAAATTCCCTCACTCTCAATACTTTTGCGCACACATCCACACACCCGCACACGCACACACACACACACACACACACACACACATACTCACACGCACGCGCATGCGCGCGCGCTCACACACACACACACACACACACACACACACACACACACACACACACACACACACACACACACACATACACATAGGACATATACAAACATATGAAATTATAAAAACATTCTCTCTCTCGGACTCTATCCCTCCCTCTTACCTCTTACCATCTTCCTCCCCCGCTATCTGCCAACACCTCCCCTCCCTCCCTCCCCCACCCCTATCATTCCAAGCCAACTCCCCATCTCTCTATCTCTCCATAAATCTCTGTCTGTCTGTCTGTCTGTCTCTCTGACTGTCTATTTATCACTCAAGCTATCTACCCATCTATCGATCTATCAATCTATCCTTCTCAATCCATTCAAGGAAGAGCCTTCTCTCTATGCCAGCTTCCCCTACTTTCTTTTTGACCTCTCACACATTTTTTTTTCCTTTTTCCTTTGTATGTGATTTTATGCTAAATTTTCCGATATCTTAACTGATTTTCAAATATCATGGACATTGGTAATTTTGATTCAGTCTTTTTAGCAATACTTACACACATTTTTGCTATCAAAATTATATAATTAATTTTCTTTAGGTTCATTGCATCGATATTGATGCTCTTTTGCTTTCCAAACAGAACATCAACCAGAGATAAGGATACATTAATGTCGCACTGTACTAGTATAAATTGACAAATGTATTTCCAGAAGTATCTAACAGTTGGACATTCATAAAAGAAATGCTCGATAAAATCGATTTCATCAGTGCAATAAGAACATTTTTTATCATCACGTATTTTCATCTTGCATAACATAATATTAGTGGGATAAATGTTATGCAAAATTTTCCACTGCAGCACTCTCAGTCGTGTTTCTTTTGTGCACAAGCGAGGGATCTGCCAAATATTCTTGTTTAATTCTATACCAAATTTGTTTTTCCAAAAGCTAAAGGCACAGGGTTCCGATTTTTGCAACATACCTATTGTTTTCCGAAATTCTTTACAGGTTATCAATTTCTTACCACAAAAGAGAGGGGGATCTGAAAAAACATGTTACACCGATCTTCTTCACTTATACTTGAAACAAAGTGTCGGACAGCAGCGGTTACTACATTATATTCGAGTGTTCTGGAGGGTGAGTCTCCAATCCTATTACATATTTCAGGCAAAGATAACATTCCATTGGCACCAAACATATCCTGAACTATCAGTATACCACCTCGTATCCAATCGGGAAAGAAAAGAACATTTCCCCGATATATAATACCACAGTTGTTCCACAACAGAGAAGAACATGCTAAAGATCCATCATACTTATTAAGATCTAACCATGTTCTTAACACTGTTTTCCAGAAAAAGAATTAACTAAATGTAAACCTTTAAGCACAGCACTATTAACATTTGCATAGAAGCACACGTAATTACTGCCAAACGGAGCAAAAATCTTTTTCGGAATAAAGGACCACTTCTCATTTTCTCCGGCTCTCCACAAACGTATTACCCATTGCAGAAGAAACGCTGACTGCATTTGTCTGACATCTATCATTTTCAAACCTCCCTGTTCAAATTCTTTACACATAATATTTCTCTTAACTTTTTCATACGCTCTTTTATTACAGTTTTGCTTACGCCATAGAAACCTGAAAAGTATTCTATTGATTTCTATAAGCACATTGTCTGGAATTACCAACGCCTGCATGACGTAGACTAATTGAGATATCAAAAATGTCTTTATAATATGTACTTTCCCCATTACACTTAAATTTCGTTTTTCCCAAGAATGAATAATTCTTTTTATGTTATCGATTCTTTGCAGCCAGTTTTCCATTACCAAAGAAGCACATCTATCACTGACAAAATAAACTCCAAGAATTTTTAATCTGTTTTTCCAAGAAATTCCATACCATGCATCTTCACAATGTTTTTTACTTCCTAACCACATTGCCACTGTCTTGTGACGATTTATCTCCAATCCTGAAAACAACGAAAAGTCAAATAATATGTTGAGTGCATGCAGCATGTCATGCTCATCCTTCAGAAATAAAGTTATATCATCCGCATTAAGTGCAAGTTTAATTAAAGTAGCCAAAATATTGTTACCAGATCTCCATAAATCAAGCCCTTTAATATTACGACAGTTTCTTATTTTTATTGCTAAAATTTCTATAGCAGTTACAAAGGCCAACGGTGAAAATGGACAACCTTGACGAATTCCTGTTTCTACCGGAAAATAGTCGGATATCCAGCCACAGTAATTCACACAACTCGTAGTATTTTTCATTATTACTTCAACCCATTTAATAAAATCCATCCCGAAACCACATTTTTTAAATGCGGTTATCATGAAGTCTTTTGAAATACGATCAAATGCTTGAGTGTAGTCAATACTGAGTAGCACACCAGGTTTATTATTTGCATTCAGTTGCTCAATTACATCATCAATTTGCCTAACTAATGTCCCTACGCGCCGCCCTTTAATATACCCCACTTGATCTTCGTCAACGACATCTTGTATTACCTGCCCCAAACGGTTAGCTAAGCATTTGGCCAAGAGTTTATAATCAGTATTTGTCAGAGATATAGGTCTCCAGTTCTTTAACTCATTCCTCGGTAGATCCTTACCTTTATGTAATAAAGTAACAACTGCTTTTCTTTGTGTAGGTGAAAGTGATCCTTTATCAAAAGCGGCGTTAAAAGTCAGAGTGAGCAATGTTTTTATGTGTTGCCAGAAGACTTTAAAAAACTCGACCGTAATACCGTCACAACCTGGTGATGTTCCATTATTTAAATTTTTTAGTGCGTCAAGGAGTTCGTCTTCTGTCACCGTACCTTCACAACTAATTTTCTGAATCTCAGAAATATGAGGAACACTTGCGTCTGCCAAAAAGTTATCTACTTGCTCAGACATGTTAGCATATGACAGTTTCTTTGTGTACAGATCAGCAAAGAAATCTTTTTGAACTTTTAATATCTCGGTCTGATTAGTTCTTAATACATTATTTTTATCTAAAACACCTTCCATTATTTTAGAATTAGCTCTTGATTTTTCAAGACTGAGAAAATATTTGTATTTTTCTCCCCTTCTTCTACCCATTTTACTCTTGCTCTGACCTGTGCAGCACGTGCCTTATAATTTTCCAGTATTTCAATTTTCTGTGCCAAGTGTGTGCGTTCACTCTGAGCCTGAATACAGTCTGGCTCAGATGAAAGCTGAACATCTACCTCGTTTAATTTATTATATAAATCTATCAACGTATTTTTTCTTACCATACTTTTGTGTTTACTATAGTTCATAGAAAAAGTTTTAATCTTTATTTTCAGAACTTCCCATTCCATTTGATAGTCAGAATGTTCATTTACGTATGAAATGTGATCATCTATTAAAGCATTCATTTCATTTACAAACTCTAGATCGTTTAGTAATGAATTATTAAACTTCCACAATCCAGGGCCTCTTTCTATACTAGAAAATTTCACGGTAATAGAGCATGCTCTGTGGTCAGTGGAAGGCATAGAGTGAATTTTCATTCCAACGTTTTGTCGAAAAGTTCGGAACTCATAAAGATATAATCGAGTCTTCTTGCAATAAATGGTGACTTTTTGCTCCAGGTAAATTCTTTTTCCTTCGGATGGAACAACCGCCAACCATCAAACAAGTTATGGTTTGCTACCAGTCACAGAATCTCTGTACTGCGTTATCTGTATGTTTTTCCCCCGGAAACAATATCTAAATCATTATATAACACACAATTAAAATCACCACATACTAATATATTATCTGAAATTATATTTGACATTACGTTTTCTAATTCTTCAAAAAATAACGTTTTCTCTTGAGCAGTATTAGGAGCATAAATATTTAAAACTACTGTCTTTCTCTGTGATATTTCCACTTCAACGGCCAAAATTCTTCTTGAGCTGTGTAGCATTACGTAACTGTCAACTACGTTTTTACGGAACAAGATTACCTGTCCACAACTATGTGCTGTGAAAGTGTTACATAGAAATTCCCCTGTACCCCATTCTTTTTTCCATTGATCATGTACATCTTCTGTGATGTAAGTCTCCTGTAAACATATAATATCATATTTTCTCTCTTTAATTAATTTGAACAACGCTTTTCTTTTAAAACGAGACCGCAGTCCTCGTACATTTAGCGAAAACAGGCGCAAATTTGAGTCGCAAGCCATGAGGAAGTCCGAATGCGATAGCAAAGTCCGTTACCCGAAAATTGATCCGAAACCAGAAGTCCGTAAAGCCAAAGCGGTCGTCGTTAGGGCAAGGCATGTTTGAACACATTCGTGCCTAACCCACGTCTTTTTGAGAGTGGGGCAGGGAGGATGCACGCGACATGCGTGAGTATGGTGTGAACTGATGTGACCAATTCACTGTTGTTGGGGGATCCCCGTCCGTTTGCTCCTGATTCAAACCGGTGTCAGGTCGGACTGGTTCCCTTTCTTTCACGGTGTTTACCCGGCCAGATTTAAGGTGAGGTGTAACTAAATTACTGTCCTCTGGCACCGAACGAGGTGACTCCTCTGCCTTTGTCTTTTCCGTAGCGGAGAACTCCGCATCTGCAGCCTGAGTGAGTTGGGTCTCAGGTACAATGTCTGTATGAGAATCTTCAAAGACGTCCTCTGTCTCATCAAAGGTAGACGGTGCAAGGTCAACGTCCTGGATCACAGGGGGAAAGTGCAGGGAAGACGCATTACTGCTGTCTGTAGTCATCTCCTCTAGACCAGGTTCCAAGGATACAGGATCAGGAAAAGCACCACACTCCGGGTCCCCACGTCTGTGTCCACTCTGATGACACTCTCTGCAGGTAACCATGTTTTGGCACTGGTGCAAAAAATGACCAGGGTGTAAACATCTGGAGCACACCGGGTTCCGTACCACCTTTGGTTGTTCTTTATGATAAAGTCTTGCCGTGAAAGAGCCGACCTTTATAAATCGCTCCAATGGAACAGCGGAGTATTGATAAAGACAAACCGTCTTCCAGTCACAAAACGAGTAAGTTTACCGTCTTTATTTCGGATTTTTTCCATGAGAAGGGAAGATCTCAAAACACAACCTAATCTGACCAGAGCAGATTCAATGTCATTTCCTGCCACTGAAATGGGTATGTCAGAAATGAACAGCTTTGTCACAGGCGTCTCTTCTGTACCACCTCTGACAATATACGGATTCTTGTCATGGAGAGACACTGTATGGCCATTTAACACAATGCCTTCAATCAACAGTTGATTTCTGGCGGTTCGATTCATGGGATAAACACGCCATAAACCCCTTATCAACTGACCTCCCAAAACAGTCTCAGATCCACATATCCGCTCAGCTGCCAGGCAAATGTCTAAAGCAGTAAAACTATCGTTGCCAATAGGTAACCTGGTAGCATCCACAGGGGTAAGTCCCTCCTCCTTATAAACACCGGCTCCACGTGCGTGGCAGCCATCGTCACGCACTCACACACACCACACAGGCTCGCTCCTTACCTCGGTGTTCAAGCCGCACAAACGTCAACAGGCACGTGCAACGTAAGAAAAACGGCACGAACCTATAACATGGCGTGCCACACAAACCCGAACCAAGGAAGAAAGTCAAATCAATTAAATAGAAAAAAAGCAAATTCCTAATAAGTTCTACTTCCTACACTCACACAATTACATCACTATACAGAGCACCCCACCACCAATCTGCTTGCACACACACACAACCCAAAGGACGACGACAACCCGATCAAACACTGAAAAAACTGCAGAGCCTGCACAACACGTCCGCTCGACGTCGAGTGAACAAACCTTACATCAAATTGACTAACAATGATTCCATGTCTAATAATAATACACCATGTATTATTATAATAGAACGTGAAAATGTGTTCTAAGCCATTCACACATATATACAATGTTTTCCTTACACTTTGGAAAACTTCTTTTATATACCTACCACACACACACACACACACACCACACACACACACACACACACACACACACTGCTAGTGCTAGTGCTAACTGTCTCCTATTAACTACATGCCCCAGCACTGGTGTGTCACTAATATTACTATTCCACGAAGCAGATCCTACAACAAACTGCAAGTTACTGGTCCGCTCTTTCAAGCCCAAGAGTCGTACTCCCGCAGTTCGTCTGCTTGATTACATATCTGGCAGTGAACACTTCCCACGCGACATCCACTTGCGCTGAGTTTGCGTATCTCCACAGAAACCGTGCCTCAATACATATATCATCTTCATACGTTTCGATTATTTCATATCTATTTACATAATACATATGTTCATTTACCGTGTAATTCCTTCTGCTTTTCGGCGCCTGTACCGTGCTGCACAGGGTACAGGTTAGAGTGAGCTCCCCTGCCGGACGCCGCGACCGCAATTTCAGTGTCCTCCTGAAATAAAGTCACACAGACGCACACACACACACACACACACACACAAATACACTCACACACACACATGCACACACACACACATACACACACACACACACACACACACACACACACACACACACACACACACACACACACGGGAGGGTGAGCCGGCGGTGGGGAGGGGAGGGAGGGGGAGGGGGGTACAAATTTTTCTTCCGTAAAAGATTTCTCGAACGTCATACAGGTAACTGAAACAATGACTCGGAAGGACACTTTTAAATACAACAACAAAGAAGTCGATATCACAGTAACGTTTAGGAGTACAAGTTGCAAAAGAGCCAATGCTATAACAAAATCGTTGAACCCCTTCAGTGAACTATAAACACAAAACAGCGTGGACATGCTGGAATGCCAGCTTTGTCTGTCTGTAAGAGCAAATTGAACGATCCTTGAATTCAGCAATAAACTGTGTAGTATTGCCCACTCCTTGAAAAAGCCAAAGGATACCATAGCTAAACTAATCTTAACCAGTATTTAACATATGCTCCTATAAATAGGGGGTATTGTCCACTTTCACCATAAACCATTTGTTTGCTGCATGTACTGGTACATGCATTATACGCTTTGCTGCACAAGTGTGGACCTTTTCCATATGGGCCTTGTCTAACAGACCCCATACATCAGAAGCATATGTTACAATTGCTTGTATCTCGGTGTTGAATTCACTCTTTTCATTACTGTCAATATCTCAATGACTCCTCGTTTTCCCTTCATACACATTTCCAACCAGCAGCTATTCAAGCTTAATTTCGTAGTGAAAAACATCCCTAGATATTTATAACTATTTGTAACTTTAACTTCTGATTAGAGACAGACAGACAGACAGACAGAGGGAAACAGAGACAGCCACATAAGCAGCCCCTGGTGTTCCTGTACCAGCCGTCTGTTGTTGTTGTTGTTGTTGTTTTGTTTTACGTCTATCCACATTACGTGATATTAGACGAAAAAAAAAAAGAGGGGGGGGGGGGGGGGGAGAGGGGGGTCGGGGTAAGAGAAGTAACTCATCTACAGCTAAACACAAAAGTAGAAAATCCACTTCATCAAAGATTGAAAAACAAAAAACAAACAAACAAAAAACCCACAAAAAAACCCCGAAACATGTTACTCTTCTGTCTCATCTCACCACTGACTGTCATATATTACAAATATTTGCCAATTGGACTTCTAGCTAAGTTAAAAAGAAAAGATACGTTTCACTTGCTGACAGTGACAGGAAAACATTTTGACTTGGCTGTACAGACGTATTGGAATGAATTTTTTCATTAAGTTACACAAAAGAATGTGATCAGTTGATGTGCTATGACCACATATACAATGTATATTTTTGACATACTTTGTTTTAAAGGATCAGTTGATATGCTATGACCACATATACACTGTATATTTTTGACATACTTTGTTTAAAGGAATCCAATTTCCATCTACAGATCAAGGAACTTATCTGTCGTCTACGATAAATGTTTTGATCGTACTTACTTAACATTTCATGAATACTTCCTATTTCATCGTGTAAACCAAAACACCCAGTTTCTCTTTCTATCAAATGAAAATTAGAAAATTGTACTTTTTCTGCCAAAGTATAGCACTCTTGCATTGACATAGAGAAGTTCAAAAAATGCTAATCTCATGATTGCTTTGCTCCTCTCTTTGCCAGAACATCAACCTTTTAGTATAACCTGCAGTGGGAGGGCACCCAAAGAAATGTTATTTCAGTGTCTCTGACTGAGAGCAAATGAACTAAATTATTTATTTCAGTGATCATCTCAGGTCGAACTTTTAATCTAAAATTCTTCATTGCAGTAAGAACAGACTTGGAATCTACGCATAAAACAACTTTAAATAAATTTTGAGGGTAATCAACAAGAAACTTTAAGCACTTTGTTCTTTTCACAAAAGTAGTTTAGTCTA
>CM031625.1:2630331-2652831 GCA_018398815.1 Conus ventricosus | reverse complement strand
GTGGTCTATGCACACTGGCGTATGCAATATGGTTGGCGCACATACAGGAGAGGACAGCCTCAAAGCCAATGAAAGCCTACCTGCTGTAATCCCAGGTCAGCCCAGCTCTCTCTCTCTGTCTCTGCCTCTCTGTGTGCCCAGCGAAGACACCCCCAGGGAACAACGACAGGCTAGGGTCTTCGTCAGTCTGCAACACAAACACAGACACAATGACAACCACATTATTCTGCTAGCAAGCTTTCTGCCCCCAACCCCCACCCCCACTTTCAGGGACAAAATGATGGTCGATGAGGATGAGGATGAGGATGATGGAGATGATGCCACGGATTTCTATTCCGGTCTCAGACTGTATGACGGGGCTGTACTCTACGCTTACTTTCATATTATGTCCTGAAGTCAACCAGGCCCCAGGCGTGCGCGCGTGCGTGCGTGCGTGCGCGCTCGTGCGCGCGCGTGCACGCGCGCGCGTGCGTGTGTGTGTGTGTGTGTGTGTGTGTGTGTGTGTGTGTGGTGTGTGTGTGTGGGTGTGTGTGTGTCTTCTTTGGTAGGTTGGTTGATTGGTTTCTTAATGCGTTTACTTTTTTTCTCTCCATAATTGCTTTCCTCTGTCATACCCCCCCCCCCCCCCCCCCCCCCCCCTCAACATCATGATAACCCAACTCAGTTTTAATATAGAATAAGAAAAATAGTTGCGCATCTTGAAGGACAGGGTAATAAATTGATGTTGTTTTATAGCCCAGTCTACTGCAAAGGGCCGTATCAGGGCTGTCATGATTGAAATCAACTTACAAGTCATTAAAAAAAAAGGCAGAAGAAGCTAAAAAAATTGCAGTTAGAAATTTCTCGTCAGGGAGTAATTTCAGTTGGGGATAGTCAAAGTATAGCGTACCCAGGTCTGACGCCACACGTCCTACCTTTCCCAAATTGCCTCCCTTAAAAGAAAGAACAGATGACATTGATAGTTATCTGTTCAGGTTCGAAACCCATGCCCCGCTCTCTAGGTGGTCAGAAAGTCTATGGGTCATTATCTCTCTGCATTATTGAAGGTTAGCTCTCACGCTTTATCACGGGTTTGGCAGAAAATAATGTGGTTTCTTATGAGCTGTTGAAAGAAAGTTTGTTGAAGAAATTTAGGCGCCTTCTTGATCGTTGGATTTCTTTTGTCCAAGGTTGACAAATCTTTTCAGGGTCCTCTTTATCTTATTCTGAGGACAGCAGTTTTTATAATGTGTTTCTGATTTGGCTACTTTCCTGTGTGAAAAGAAAAAATATTTGATGCTATGTCAAGTCTGTGAGTCATACAGGCGTGCCCATCCCATTTAAGCTCCTTTCCAAAAACGCTGATGTAATATTTTTGCCTCTGTTTCCCATAATACTTTGGACAGTCAGATAGCCCCCCATTCCGTGGTCAGTCGATAGAGGTCGCAGGTATTTTCCCCCTCATCCTGTTCAGAATCACATCACCCCAGATAATAGCGGCGGTGGTAACCGTTCCCGTGGTCGTGGCACTCGCCCCTATTCTTTTAACAGAGGTTCATCAGGAAATACATTTTCCCAGTCTCCCAGTGTTGTCCGTTTTCTTTGTAAAAGACAGGGCATGTGGCTTCCAAATGTTCTTGGAAGTCAGGTAGAAACCATGCAAGTTTTTGTAATCTTAGTCATCCGGATAAGTGCCACTTTGTGACTGACAGTCAACTGGTTGTCGACAAGTCAGCTGACAAACATTCTACTGCTGCTTGTTCGATTATTCGCTCCCCATTCGCTTTTTTGGTGCAGGTGAATTCACAGGGAAGTTGAACTTGAATCTGGTTTGTCATGGCACTCTGTATTGCGTGACACTGGTGCTACCATCTGTGGTGTTCGCAAGAGACCAGTTTCCGATAGCCAGATGCTAGGTACTACAGTGAGCCGTTTCTTTTGGAGAACGTGTGGATGAATTCATTGGGTCCGCGCGTTTCGTCGAACGACATTTCGTCGAATGAGCACGACTTGGCCTAACGGCCTTCGTTCATTCGTCCTTCGTCTCCTCGGGCTTCGCCTACTCTAATCTAAAGACCATCGATTTGCTTTGGAGTAGATGGGTCCCTCCGTGATTTTTTTCCCGTTGACTTTTTTTCCCCGTTGACTTTAAACCCCTCGCAGGCTGCAAGAAAATTCGCAAAAATGTCGTTCGCGAAATGTCGTTCGACGAAACGTCGGACACGGGAAATTTCCCCACTAGTACAGTTCTGGCAGTTGCCCCTACTTTGAGGGCGATCTAAACTGCTGTGCCCCTAGACAGTCTGTCGCAAATCTCATCTAGGTAATATTTCTTGTGTCTGTAAAGGCAGTGCTTCCAGTGTGTGAGTGATGACCCTTCTCTTTAGCTGCCGTTACCAGTGCTAGAGCTAAACATGTGTTAGAGAAGAAACCCTCTGTGTCAGACCCCTGTTTTGATTTGAATATTTCCCGTTCTGATTGATTCGAAACAAAGGAGGATGAGTCGTTAAAGACTTTTTCCCAGTTAGCATCTTCTCGTGAAGTAAATAAGTCAGGTACAGTTACCTCACAGGAAAGTCAGTACCATGATCAGAGTTTAGCGCCTCTCAGTTCTGGCAAGAAAGATGTTTCGTTCAAGACTTCTCCGGGAAATTGTTCTTGTTCGAACCCCGCTCTAAATTCTTCTGATCCTGTAGTCGCGTACACAGTCGGTGTTGTTCAAGACTGCGATGACGCACTACCAATACACACTTTACCTTTTCCCCATGGCATCTTCTATGCAGATGAGATTTCGATTCGTACATTTTTTGATAGCACTTTGTCTGACAGCAATGATAAGGAGTTACGAAGAGTCTTTGAGGATTTTCAGGATATTCCTACTCAGGAAACTGGCTCCTTTTCACCCAACGTGCTATTAGAGTTTCCTCTAACAAGGATGTTCCAGTTAGAAAAAGTGTTATGACATCCCCTTCTTGCTAGGGGAGGTTGTTGAGAGAGAAGTTGGCATCATGTTGGAACCCGGTATCACTGAACCTTCAAATAACCCCTATGCCTCCCAGTTGTACTAGTCGGGAAAAAAGTGGTACATGTCGCTTTTGCATTGATTTCCGTTATCTGAATAAGTTTTACGTCTTCGTTTGCTGAGCCCATTCCTGACGTGGAAAGCTTGTTTGCAAGATTATCGATGCGCAGTTCTTTACAAAAATAGATCTTGCAAAGGGATATTGGCAGTTTAGTTGTTAAGCCGAGGACGTCCAAAGGACAGCTTTTACAACGCACTGGGTCTTTTTCAGTTTGTAAGGATCCCCTTCGGTCTTGTGTGCTGTTTTTGCACGCATGTGCGCATAACTAGCTTTGGATCAGTTCTCACCCCGTCAGTTTCTTTGATGATATTGGTTTCATAGTGTTTCATGGATGCAATGTTGTCATGTGAAAGGTGTTCTTTCGTGTCTGATGTCTTTCAACCTCACAGCCGTCCCTCGAAAATCGAGGCAGGTTTCCATTCTCTGGAATTTCTTGGACATATCGTTGGAGGTGGTACTATGCGTCCTGAACAAAAAAAGATAGATAAGATTCTGAGAATTTCACCCCTACTACCAGAAATTTTGAAAGCAAGTCAGATCTTTGCTAGGTTTGCTTAGCTTCTACAGGAGATATGTTCCCAGTTTTTCCACTTTGAGTGCTCCACTCTCTGACTTAATCAAGGATGTTGTCGTGCTAGAAGATCTATTTCTTGGACCCTTGGAATGTGCAGTAGCGTTACAGAAGATTCAGAGTATTTTGTCGTCAACACCTGTATTACTGTTCCCTCGGTTAGGTAAGCCCTTTGTTCTTAGTATGATGCTAGTTCTGTTGGGCTAGGTGCTGTACTACTGCAAGAGGTTTGATGATGTACTTCACCAGTTGTTTTTGGGAGTCGCAAGTTTTTGGATCGTGGAAAAGTCATACAGTTACCATCGAACGAGAGTGTTTAGCATTGTCTGGTCTGTTCAGAAGTTCGTTCGATCCCTTTGGGGGTCAGGTTTATCCTACAAACAGACCATCGACCTTTGACGTACCTTCGAACGTCAATTTTAAGAATTCCCCGGAATTATGCGTTGGGCATTGTCTCTGCGGAATTCTCGTTCGAAGTGGAACAGTTCCAGGTCATTGAACATTTTCGCTGATCTTCTTTCACGTTATTTTGAGAACCAGTTTGTTCCTTAGACATTGGTTTGTGTACATCCCAGTTTTGACGTCCTTTTCATTTTTTTTCCCCCTGGAATTTTGTGACCTGTAGTTGTTTACTTCCTCTTAGTAAAAACCATTGGGGACATTGTTTTGTTTTTTTTAGGAGGGGGAGTATTTGTGACGGATCGTTTCCCGTCCAGTCACAAATTTTCATGCAACCATGTTATGGGAAAGGTAGTTGCGGAGCCGGTTGAAAAGTTTACCTGACTGCTGCTCACCTGCGCACTTTTAAAGCCGGGTGAGCTAAACCCGGGTTTAGGCAGTCTCTGCCAGTGATTCCGGCACGAAACCCAACCCAGAAGGCCGAAGAGGGACCCCATCCTTTTTTTTTTTTTTTGGGGCATCAGGTATTTATCATTCAATGTGTCTTTATTAGCAAACCGGAAACCCGTATTCCCGGTTGGGGAAAGAGACTGAAACTTCCTCAGCGCACTGTAAAGGTTTTGTTTGGAAACCCAAAAAGTATTTGTTGTGTTCCTATCCTATGACTTGATAGGGTAGCAAAACGAAACGATGTCGGAAAACATGAATAGAGAAGTGAGTGTTAAAGGTAG
Source organism: Conus ventricosus (assembly GCA_018398815.1). Classification (NCBI taxonomy): domain Eukaryota; kingdom Metazoa; phylum Mollusca; class Gastropoda; order Neogastropoda; family Conidae; genus Conus; species Conus ventricosus. The sequence continues at coordinate 2,648,068 of CM031625.1, read as the reverse complement.
TGGTCCTCAGGGAAAAAAAGATTTTGTTTCTCTGTGACTTAATAGTTATGAAGTTTATGATGAAAAAAGGTGTTTATTCTTTATGGTCTGCAAGAAGAGGGAGAGTTTTGATGCTATGGATAATAAGCTCCCAGAGTGAGCGACAGAGACTTCATATATAATGATTTTCTTTTTTGATGTGGATGAGTATTTAACTCACTCTTGTATGAATATGAATAGTTGTGTGTGGTAAACAAGAGTGTGTGGAAATCTTTCCCTTACTATATTGAAGTAGATGAATCTTTTGGGAAAAAGAAACCTTCTAAAATGTCGTGACTTTATGAAATAAAATTAACATTCTTGTCGTATTACAAGAAAAAAAAATGAACATTTTTGCTGTCACGAAAGGCATTTATGGTTTGATGAAAAGTAATCATTAATTGTGTGTAATAAATTTTGTATTCATGGTTTATTGAAGAGGGTTAGGTGGAAACCCTTTACCCAATTTGGAAAAACTAGATTCTGAAATGTTTATATTGAATCCGTTCCTGGGTAGTGCTGTGTTTCCGGAAAAGAGAATGTTGTAGTGTTGAAGAAAGAACACGCTGATGTTGTCCCAAGTTCTAGTGGAGTGTGATGTGGCTAATGAGTATGAATGTAGTCGTGATTGTAATGAATAGTAGCCATGATAATCAAGGTAGTTATTAGTTTCCCAGGTAGAAGTGTACACTCTTCTAAAGGGGACTGGTTGCAAATTTTCTGAGGGTCGGGGCCCGTAGCTGTGTCTACCCCCTTGTTCTCCGCCTTGTGTCGGCGTGGAGAGCCGCCTGAGTGCCCTACCTGCCACTGCGCCCGGGACCCACTACCCGCTGAGCCCGTTGGGCTGGAGACGCCGCTTTCCACGTGTTTTTTCTAGCACTTCATGCACAGAGGAGGTCTCACTAGCCACGTGTTCTTCTAGCACATTTGCATAGAGGAGGTCTCTCTAGCCAAAGTGTTCTTCTAGCAACATCATGCACAGAGGAGGTCTTTTCTAGCACGTTCTTCTAGCACTTTATGCACAGAGGTCTCTCTTGCCACGTGTTCTTCTAGCACATCATGCACGGAGGAGGTCTCACTAGCCCGTGTTCTTCTAGAACTCATGTAAAAGAGGAGGTCTCACTTAGCCACGTGTTCTTCTAGCACAATTTATGCACAGAGGTCTCACTAGCCACGTGTTCTTCTAGCACATCATGTACAAAGGAGGTCTCACTAGCCATGTGTTCTTCTAGCCATTATGTACAGAGGAGGTCTCACTAGCCACGTGTTTTCTAGCACATCATGTACAGAGGAGGTCTCACCAGCCCCGTGTTCTTCCCAACACATCATGTACAGAGGTCTCACTAGCCACGTGTTCTTCTAGACATCATGTACAGAGGAGGTTCACTAGCCCCCGTGTTCTTCTAACAATCATGTACAGAGGAGCTCTCACTAGCCACGTGTTCTTCTAGCACATCATGCATAGAGGTCTCATTAGCCACGTGTTCTAGCACATTTATGCACAGGGAGGTCTCACTAGCCAGGTGTTCTTCTAGCACATCATGCACAGAGGAGGTCTCACTAGCCACGTGTTCTTCTAGCACATCATGCACAGAGGAGGTTCAGTAGCCACGTGTTCTTTAGCACATCATGCACAGAGGAGGGTCTCACTGCCCCGTATTTTTCTAGCACATGATGGGACAGAGGAGGTCTCACTAGCCACGTGTTCTTCTAGCACATCATGCACAGAGGGTTCATAGCCACGTGTTCTTTTTAGCACATCATGTACAGAGGAGGTCTCACTAGCCACGTGTTCTTCTAGCACTCATGTACAGAGGAGGTCTCACTAGCCACGTGTTCTTCTAGCACATCATGTACAGAGGATGTCTCACTAGCCCGTGTTCTTCTAACACATCATGTACAGAGGTCTCACTAGCCAGTGTTCTTCTTTGCACATCATGTGCAGAGGGGTCTCACTAGCCACGTGTTCTTCTAAACATCATGTACAGAGGAGCTCTCACTAGCCACGTGTTCTTCTAGCACATTATGCATAGAGGGCCCATTAGACACGTGTTCTGACATTTATGCACAGAGGAGGTCTCACTAGCCACGTGTTCTTCTAGCACATCTGCACAGAGGAGGGCTCGCTAGCCACGTGTTCTTCTAGCACATCATGCACAGAGGAGGTTCACTAGCACGTGTTCTTCTAAACATCATGCACAGAGGTGGTCTCACTACCCAGTGTTGTCTCAGTTCTTCGCGCTTCCAAACTGTGTATGTGCTAAGCGAACGGTGCCCAAAAGGGGGCAGTGGTTTAAAAAGAGCTCTGGGCAAGTGTGTTTAAAACCCGCCAACGTGGGAAAGTGGTTAGCGTCGCAGACTGCCGGTGGGAGGTCGTGGGTTTGATTCCCATCAGAGCCTTTTAAAAATTTTTTCTGCCATGACTGGCAACCCACCCAGAGTTGGTTTGATACAGGCTCAGCTGGGAAGACTGGGACCACACAGTCGAGTTTCATCCACTAAATGAATGCGTCTCTGAGAGTGCTGCTCCAAATTTTTGAAAGAACACTACAGGTGTCTGTATCTCTCGGGTCTGGTTGACGCCGATATGTATTATGCAAGTAAGCGTAGAGTACAGCCCTGTCATGCAGTCTCAGACCAGAAAAAGAAAACTGTAGTACCATTTTTCATCATCCCCATTTCATCGATCAGCATAAAAAGTCTCACATTCTGTGGCTTTTCTGCCCTGCCCCTCATGGTGACCTCAGTTTCGATGTCTTCTCCGCGTCTGTGGCTTTGGTTTGGGTTTTTTCGAGGTCACCGATATCGGCGTATCTAAAGGGGGCTGTCGCTGGATGGATGTGGTGGCGCCCTTCGGAGGGAGAGCTCATTCATGACAGCTCCGCGACTAAGCCATTATTGTCGTCAGCAGGGGGCTTAGGTGGGCCTCCTGCGCATCTTGGATCACAACAGGCGTCCCCTGAACCCCTACCGAGTGACTCGGCAGCAGTGCAGTGTTCTCCCGGGGGGTTGCCTCTTTATCACGTGGCATTGTGCTGTTGCTAGGAATAGACGGATACTGTGTGTGTGTGTGTGTGTGTGGTGTGTGTGTGTGTGCGTGCGTGTGTGTGTGTATGTGTGTGTGTGTGTGTGTGGGGTGTGTGTGTGTGTGTGTGGTGTGTTGTTGTGTGGGTGTGTTTGTGGCTGCTGGTGTATGGGAGGGGGGTGGGAGTGTTAGGCTGTGCCACATGACATCCGACGCGAAATGATAATTAGGCAATTTGGCAAAACATGGAATATAAATTGTTCACTGCAGACAGACAAACGGGGCACACTTACACGCGCAATGCGTTCTTCTATATTCCCCCCCCTCCTTTTCCCTCCCCACGCTTCAAAAAGTTTTCTTCTACTCGGAGGATACAGCAAAATAAACGATGTATGCCCATGAACCTACCACAACCTACCCCCCCCCCCCACACACACACACACACACACGCACCACACACACACACAAACCCACACACACACACAACACACACACACACACACACGCGGCATGCACAAGCGCGCTCGCATACGCACGTGCAAGCACTGTACACACAAACGTGCTGTGTGCGCGCGCGCGCGCACACACACAACACACACACGCACGCACACCCCACCCCACACACACACCACACACACACAACCCCACACATACACAACACCACACACGCACCCCACACACACACACGCGCGCGCGCGCGCACACACGCACACACGCACGCACACACACACACACACACACACACCACGCACACACACACACACACACATACACACACACACTCACTCATGCATTGCATCACGCAATCATGCATCACGCATGCGCTCGCGCCACACTAGGCCTTTGCCCACACATTCATACACCCCATGTGTTACATTCACTACACTCCCCATACAATGATAAAAAAGGCAAAAACCTATATCAGGTAGGTATCAAGGTCTGACCAGCGCGTTGGGCTAGTGTGTAGGTCAGACATCTGCTAAGTCGAAGCCACGAGACCCTTTCTTCAATTCTCTCTTTTTAGTTATTAATTCATTTATCCATCAGCTTAAATCATGAGCATAGTGGTCTCAAAACTTAAACAGAGAGAGAGGAGAGAGAGAGAGAGTGAGAGAGAGAGAGAGAGGAGAGAGAGAGAGAGAGAGCAATGTGTGTACGTTAGATTAATCCCGATTTCTCTTATATGCACCAGTTGTACAGGGCGATTTCTTTTTCCTTTCTTATACGAACTCTGACCAACACACTCTGTAAAATCAGTGTGTCAGTCAGTCACTCGGTCATCTCTTTTTCTCTGCCCTCTCTCTCTCTCTCTCTCTCTCTCTCTCTCTCTCTCTCTCTCTCTCTCTCTCTTTATAATGACTGTATTATTATCTCTTCGTGTTCTTTTCTCATCAACATCATCATCATCATCATCATCTTTTTCTTTTCTTTTCTTCTTCAATGCAAATTTTTGCAGCTATTGTTTTCCCCCCATTGTTGTTGTTGTTGTTGTTGCTGTCGTCGTTGTTGTTTTTGTTGTCGTTGTTGTTGTTCCTGCCGCTGCTCTGTTGCAGTCGCTACGTCGCTGCAATTGTATTGAATTGTTCAGATCTGCCTTTTTCTCTGTCTGTCTTGTCACAGAGAGTGAGAGAGAGACTGAAAGAGGGAAAGCGAAAGAGGGAGAGGGAGGGGAGAGAGACAGAGAGGCAGAGAGGAGAGAAGAGAGAGAGAGGAGAGAAGAGAGAGAGGAAGAGAGAGAGAGAGAGAGAGAGAGAGAGAGAGAGATGCGGAACAAACTACCAAAGGTGATGGTGGTGTTGTGGTTTGGAAACACACACACACACACACACAAATACAACACACACACCACACACACACACACACACACACACACACACACATACAAACGCCACACCACGTGTGTGTAGATGCGCGCGCGTTGATTGCGTGCGTGCGTGCGTGTGTATGTGTGTATGCGCCTGCGCGCGCTCGTGCACTTGTACATTTCCGTGAGTGCGTGCATGCGTGCTTGCGTGCATCTATGTGTGCATACATGTGTGTGTGTGTGTTGTGTGTGTGTGTGTGTGTTGTGTGGTGTGTTTTGTGTGTGTGTGTGTATGTGTGCATGAGTGCGTCAGAGCGCGTGCGCGCTTCTCCTCTCTCTCTTTCCTGGGCACATGTGTCTTTTGTGTGTAAGTGGGTACGTGGGGTGCGTTCGTGCGCGAGCGAGCGCTTTCCCCACCCCCCCCCCCCCCCCCCCCTTTATGTTGTTTTTTTCTTTGTGAAAAGAGGACCAACTATCAATTTGATTTAACTGAATGAAATCGTCGTTTCACGTCACGACGGATCCCACAGCCGTGGGGAAGTTACGATGGTTTTTTTGATCGTGAAAGTAATATTGGCGGGAGACAACTGTCGCATGTGAAACTGGAGTCATTTTGGCATTGATTCCTTCCCTTTGACCAAGTTTCATGGTCAGTTGGACTTTTGTTTCAGCGAGTTTTTCCAAGTCACTGTGCGGCGATTCTCTTTTTCTTTTTCCTTTTTTTAAATTTTCAACTTTGTTTTTATGCATTTATCTTCATTACAAGATCTGGACATTGCATATGGATATTTCCAAATTTCAAGCAAACATTTCTGAGTAGTTTAGAGCTATGACAATGTGTGCTGCCCATGAACCTATCACATCACATCACATCTTTTTCTTCTTGTTTCTTTTTCTTCTTTGCCTTAACTAGGCTGACCCTGGAAAAGGTCCAGTGACGGTGAGGAAAGACCCACTGACCACAGGGAAAGTCCTGTTGACAGTGGGAAAGACAACTTTGGATTCTCTCTTGAGGGCACATAAGACCGTATGGCGAAAGCTTGGGTGTGTCTGGAGTGGCACCGTCTTCATCTGTCCGTGGGCAGGGGTGGTTGGGTCTGTGGGGTGTGCTCGGCAGCTGGAGGGTGGTGTTTTTCGCCGGTGGGCTCTGCAGTCATGAAATACGGGCTGGTACACCCATGGGGATGCTACTTTAAGGCTGTTATGAGCTGCATCCTGTAGTCTAATTTACCTCTGTTCAGGAGCAGTTATGTCCCTTGATATCTTAATGGAGTGTCCTGCGCGTGCCTGTACCCATCGTCAACACAGCGCAGGCCTTCAAGGGTGGTACAGGACTGCTCTAAAGGCAGGTGAAGACGGTGCTTCTCGGGGTCCTCCCCAGCACCTTCGGGTGTTTCTTTTTCTTTTTCTTTTTTTTTGTTCTTTTCTATCACATCACATCACATCACACACACACACACACACACACACACACACACACACACACACACACACACACACACACATATGCGCGCGAGCGCGCGCGCGGGCAAGCGCAGGCACACACACACACACACACACACACACACACACACACACACACACACACACACACACACACACACACATTTGTAACATAGAAAACTCCGGACTGATTATACGAAGTTGTTCCCGTTGTCGTTGTCTTTTTGTTGTTGTTGTTATTGGTGATAATGAAGATGGCAGCATGATGATTATGATGGTCAAACTTACAGCCATTAAGTGTCATCAAAGAAAAGCAAATTTCCCCGCTTTAGAATCACAGTTTTATTACCATTACCAGTGCAGTTTACACGACACCACATGTATAGCTGGAGATCCTATTTAAAGAGAAAATGCAAATTACCGAGACCTCTAAGTTAGGTAATGCTGGTTAGAGCCCAGTCGACCGCAAAGGGCCATATCAGGTGCATTCCTGTCCTTTACATCTGCTACTATGTTGTAAGCTGCATTCCCGTCCTTTATACCCACTACCACGTTTTACGCTGGATTGCCGTCCTTTATACCCTCTACATTGTTGTACGCTGCATTCCCGTCCTTTATACCCGCTAGAATGATATACCCTGCATTCCCGTCCTTTATACCCGCTACCATGTCGTACGCCACATTCCCGTCCTTTTTACCTATTACAATGTTGTACGCTGCATTCCTGTCCTTTACACCCGCTACCATATGTACGCTGCATTCCCGTCCTTTATACCCGCTACAATGTTTTTCGCTGCATTCTTGTCCTTTGTGCCCGCTACCACGTTCTATGCTGCATTACCGTCACGCTGCATTCCCGTCCTTTATACCCGCTACCATGTTGTACGCTACTTTGCCATCTTTTATACCAGCTACAATTTTGTACGCTGCATTTCCATCCTTTATTCCCGCTGCCATGTTGTACGCTGTATTCCCGTCCTTAATACCCGCTACCATGTTGAATGCTGCATTCCCGTCCTTTATACATGCTACCACGTTGTACGCTGCATTCCCGTCCTCTCACACCCGCTACCACGTCGTACGTTGCATTCCTGTCCTTTATGCCCGATACCATGTTGTACGCTGCATTCCCGTTCTTTAGATCCGCTGCCATGTTGTACACTGTATTCCCGTCCTTTATACCCGCTACCATGTTGTACACGGCAATGCTGTCCTTTACACCCGCTACCATTTTGTGTGCTGCATTCCCGTCCTTTATACCCGCTACCATGTTGTATGCAGCATTCCCGTCACGCTGCATTCCCGTCCTTTATACCCACTACCATGTTGTGTGCAGCATTCCCGTCACGCTGCATTCCCGTCCTTTATACCCGCTGCCATGTTGTATGCAGCATTCCCGTCACGCTGCATTCCGTCCTTTATACCCGCTGCCATGTTGTATGCAGCATTCCCGTCACGCTGCATTCCGTCCTTTATACCCGCTACCATGTTGTATGCAGCATTCCCGTCACGCTGCATTCCCGTTCTTTATACCAGCTACCATGTTGTATGCAGCATTCCCATCACGCTGCATTCCCGTCCTTTATACCCACTACCATGTTGTATGCAGCATTCCCGTCACGCTGCATTCCCGTCCTTTATACCCGCTACCATGTTGTATGCAGCATTCCTGTCACGCTGCATTCCTGTCCTTTATACCCGCTACCATGTCGTAGGCGGCAAACCTGTCAATTAAACACCCGCTACCATGTTGTACACTCCATTCCCGTCCTTTACACCTGCTACCATGTTGTACACTGCATTCCCGTTCTTTATACCTGCTACCATGTTGTACACTGCATTCCCGTCCTTTATACCTGCTATTATGTTGCACGCTGCATTCCCGTCCTTTATACCTGCTACCATGTTGCACGCTGCATTCCCGTCCTTTATACCTGCTACCATATTGTACGCTGCATTCCCGTCCTTTATACCTGCTACCATGTTGTACGCTGCATTCCCGTCCTTTAATTCTACTTCAATTTTGTACACTGCATTCCCGACCTCTGTACACGCTAACATGCTGTTCGATGCATTCCCGTCCTTTATACCCACCACCATGTCGTACGCTGCATTTCCGTCCTTTATACCCGGTACCATGTTGTACGCTGCATTCCCATCCTTTATACCCCGGTACCATGTTGTACGCTGCATTCCCATCCTTTATACCCGTTTCCATGATTTACGCTGCATTCCCGACCTCTGTACACGCTAACATGCTGTTCGATGCATTCCCGTCCTTTATACCCACCACCATGTCGTACGCTGCACTCCCGCCCTTTATACCCGCTACCATGTTGTACGCTGCATTCCCGTCCATTATACCCGGTACCATGTCGTACGCTGCATTCCCATCCTTTATACCCTCTATCATGTAATACGCTACATACCCGTCCTTTATACCTGCTAGTATGTTGTACGCTGCATTCCCGTCCTTTATACCCACTACCATGTTGTACGCTGCATTCCCGTCCTGTCTACCCGCTACCAGGTTGTACGCTGCTTTCCCGTCCTGTCTACCCACTACTATGTTGTACATTGCATTCCTGTCCTTTACATCTGCTACGATTTGTACGCTGCATTCCCGTCCTTTACACCTGCTACCATGTTGTACGCTGCATTCCCGTCCTGTCTACCCGCTGCTATGTTGTACATTGCATTCCTGTCCTTTACATCTGCTACTATGTTGTAAGCTGCATTCCCGTCCTTTATACCCACTACCACGTTTTACGCTGGATTGCCGTCCTTTATACCCTCTTCATTGTTGTACGCTGCATTCCCGTCTTTTATACCCGCTAGAATAATATACCCTGCATTCCCCTCCTTTATACCCGCTACCATGTCGTACGCCACATTTCCGTCCTTTTTACCTATTACAATGTTGTACGCTGCATTCCTGTCCTTTACACCCGCTACCATGTGTACGCTGCATTCCCGTCCTTTATACCCGCTACAATGTTGTTCGCTGCATTACCGTCCTTTGTGCCTGCTACCAGGTTGTACGCTGCATTCCTTTCCTTTATACCGGTTACAATGTTGTGCACTGCATTCTCGTCCTTGTGCCCGCTACCACATTCTACGCTGCATTGCCGTCACGCTGCATTCCCGTCCTTTATACCCGCTACCATGTTGTACGCTACTTTGCCATCTTTTATACGAGCTACAATCTTGTACGCTGCATTTCCATCCTTTATTCCCGCTGCCATGTTGTACGCTGTATTCCCGTCCTTAATACCCGCTAGCATGTTGAATGCTGCATTCCCGTCCTTTATGCCCACTACAATGTTGCACACTACATTCCCGTCCATTATACCCGCTACAATGTTGTACGCTGAATTCCCGTCCTTTCTACCTCCTACCATGTTGTACACTGCATTCCCGTCCTTTATACCCACTACAATGTTGTACGCTGAATTCCCGTCCTTTCTACCTCCTACCATGTTGTACGCTAAACTCCCATCCTTTCTACCCGCTGCCATGTAGTACACTGCATTCCAACATCGCTGCATTCCCGTCTTTATACACGCAACCATGTTGTACGCTGCATTCCCGTCCTTTACTCCCGTTACTACGTCATACGTTGCATTCCCGTCCTTTATATACACTACCATGTTGTACGCTGCATTCCCGTCCTTTATTCTCGGTACCATGCGTTATACTGCATTCCCGTCCTTTATGCCCGCTATCATGACATACACTGCATTCCCGTCCTTCATACCCACTACCGCGTTGTACGTTGCAGTCCTGTCCTTTGTACCCAATACCACGTCTCGCGCTCCATTCCCGTCCTTTATACCCGCTACCATGTTGTACATGGCAATCCTGTCCTTTACACCCGCTACCATGTTGTACTCTGCATTTCCATCCTTTATACCCGCTACCATCTTGTACACTGCATTCCCGTCCTTTATACCCGCTACCATGTTGTATGCAGCATTGCCGTCACATTGCATTCCTTTGCTTTTATACCTGCTACAATGTTGTACGCTGCGTTTCGTCCTTTGCACCCGCTACCATGTTGTACGCTGCATTTCCGTCCTTTATACCTGCTACCATGTTGTACGCTGCATTCCCGTCCTTTATACTCGCTACCATGTTGTACGCTGCATTCCCACCCTTCAATCCCACTACAATGTTGTACCCTGCATTCCCGTCCTCTGTACCCGCTACCATGTTGTACACTGCATTCCTATCCTTTATACCCGCTACCATGTTGTACGCTGCATTCACACCCTTCAATCCCACTACAATGTTGTACGTTGCATTCCCGTCCTCTGTACCCGCTACCATGTTGTACACTGCATTCGCATCATCTATACCCGCTACCATGTTGTACACTGCATTCGCATCCTCTATACCCGCTACCATGTCGCACGCTGCATTCGCATCCTTTATACCCACTACCATGTTGTACACTGCATTCCCGCCCTGTCTACCCGCTACCATGTTGTACACTGCATTCACGTCCTTTATACCCACTACCATGTTGTACACTATTTTCCCGTCCTTTATACCCACTACTATGTTGTACACTGCATTCCCGTCCTTTATACCTGCTACTATGTTGTACGCTGCATTCCCGTCCTATATACCCACTACCATGTTGTGGCTGGATTCCCGTAACGCTGCATTCGCGTCCTTTCCATCCACTCTATCCACCTTGTACGCTGGATTGCCGTCCTTCATACCCTCTACAATGTTGTACGCTGCATTCCTGTCCTTTACACCAGCTACAATGTCGTACGCTGCATTCCCGTCCTTTATACCGGCTACAATGACATACGCTACACACCCGTCCTTTATACCCACTACCATGTTGTACGTTGCATTCCCGTCCTTTCTACCTGCTATCATGTCGCACGCTACATTCCCGTCCTTTTTACCCGTTACCATGTTATACGCTGCATTCCTGTCCTTTACACCCGCTACCATGTCATACGCTGCATTCCCGTCCTTTACACCCGCTACCATGTTGTCCGCTGCATTCCCGTCCTTTATACCCACTACAATGTTGTACGCTGCATTCTCGTCCTTTGTGCCCGCTACCATGTTGTACGCTACTTTCCCACCCTCTATACCCGCTACGATTATGTACGCTACATTCCCGTCCTTTATACCCGCTACCATGTTGTACACTGCATTCCCGTCCTTTATACCCACTACAATGTTGTACGCTGAATTCCCGTCCTTACTACCTCCTACCATGTTGTACGCTGAATTCCCATCCTTTCTACCCGCTGCCATGTAGTACACTGCATTCCAATATCGCTGAAGTCCTGTCTTTTATACATGCTACCATGTTGAACGCTGCATTCCCGTCCTTTACTCCCGTTACCACGTCATCAGTTTCATTCCCGTCCTTTATACACGCTACCATGTTGTACGCTGCATTCCTGTTCTTAAAACCATCTACCATGTTGTACGCTGCATTCCCGTCCTTTATTCCCGGTACCATGCTTTACACTGCATTCCCGTCCTTCATACCCACTACCGCGTTGTATGCTTAAATCCTGTCCTTTATATTCCAGTCCTTTGTGCCCGCTAACATGATATACACTGCATTCCCGTCCTTCATACCCACTACCACGTTGTATGCTGCAATCCTGTCCTTTATACCCAATACCAGAGCGTACGCTGCATTCGCGTCCTGTATACCCGGTTCATGACTCCGGATGTCCCTCTGCTGCCCCTTTATTTTTTTCCCCATCTTGGGACGAGCCATGGCTGGGATTCGAACCCATGACCCTCTGGTAATGCTCATTTTCCACTTAATGACTCGCGCTTTAACCACTGAGCCACAGGGACACCTGATATTTGTAGGGAAATTAAGCCTTATGAAGTTCACTTTTGTTCCTCCTTGACCAGATCCTTTTGGACTCTGATCTTGTCCATCTTTTCTTGGCGTCTGGATTTCTTTGGAGGTGTTTTCTCTTTGGGTAGTTTTACTCCATAGGCGTCTCTACATGTGGCATACACAATGTCCCCATATGTGGCTAGTTTGTGTTCCAGGGTGCTTTTCCCTATCAGTGCATCGAGTCTTTGGAAGATTTTTGCATCCAGTTTCTCCCAATCTTCAGTTTCGTTTGCTCGTGGCAGGTTGAGTTTCAGGCGCCTGGCATCGAGGGCCTGTGCAAATTCCTCATCCGAACCAACAGCGTGGATGTCCTTGGCACTGTGGTTTAAATCCTGGCCTTGGTCTTCCGACGTCTTATCTGCTGATGCAGTGCGCTGCTGCTCATTCAGATGAGTCTTCACACATCCAATCTTTGTTCTGTGGATCTTCATGCCACGGGTGGTAGCGAAACGCTTTCCACAGACACATGGATATTCCATTTGGTCCATGTTCATAGTCCGTTTGGGATTTGCAGTCGTGATTGGTTGAGCACCGATGGATTCATCATTCTCTCCCCCTTTCGGTGAATCCTGGGAGCATCTTTTCCTTTTATTCTTAGTAGCCATATGTTTAAGGCAAAGTGGGGAGCCAGCCGTCAGAGCCCTTGGTTCCGGTCTTTCCCAGTGTCCTCCGGTCTTTCCCGGTCATTACTATAATGACGGAAGAATTGTTAGCCTGCACTTGTTTTCCCGCACTACTTAATTGTTCAACATTATATATACATATACATATATACATATATATATATATATATATATATATATAGCGAGAGAGAGAGAGAGAGAGAGAGAGAGAGAGAGAGAGAGGGGAGAGAGAGAGAGAGAGAGAGAGAGAGAGAGAGAGAGAATATAAACAAAGCTTGCTCTTACGTCTCAGATTGAAAAATTAGGGGGAGATAAGTAGAAAATATAAAAAGATAACCTCTTAAGACACAAGTGTTGAGGGCCAGGTCTTGGAATGAATCCGCAAGGAACTGAATTACAATAAACTAATAAATTCCAAGGATAAGTAACTTCAATCTGAGACATAAGAGCAAGCTTTGTATATATTCAATATTTCTTGCACTCATTGCAACACCAAGCTGCTCTGTAAACTGCTGGAATGGTGCTCAGTTACTTAACCTTGGAATCTATTAGTTTATTGCATACACACACACACACACACACACACACACACACACACACACACACAAGCAAACAAGCGCGCGCACACACACATACACATCATACAACGCGCGCGGGCACAAAAATACACACACGCACGCACGCGCACACATATACATACACAAGCGCTTGCGCACATATGCACACATACACAACTATGCGCGTGCGCACACATTCACATATACTTATACAACCATGCGCGCTCACACCTAAAACACATCTCGCACACACAGACACACACAAACACACGCACACACAAAACACAACGCGTGCGCGCTCACAAACACGCACTCGCGTGCATCAGCACATATACACATATATACAACCATGCGCGCGCGCTTGTACACACACGCACACGCACACTCACACACACACACACACACACGCACGCACGCACGCACGCACGCACGCACGCACGCACGCACGCACGCACGCACGCACACACACACACACACACACACACACACTTTGACACACACACACACGAGCGCGCGTGTCCTCTGTGGAAGCCAGTACAGAGTGTTAAGCAGTTCACTGGCACATCACCGATTGCTCTTCGCACGAATTTTTCAGCATGATTTTGAAGTCATTAAACTTCATAAAATAGAAGAAAAAATAAACTATTGCTATTTTTCTTTATTTAAGCTTATTATCTTATGTGCATCAACCTTTTCTTTAACGGGCCTGATGTGTTATGACTATCTATTTTTTTCAGACTGGCATTTTCTAGCAACAGATAAAATTCCAGCAATATTTTTCGTGAAAAGGAATATTTCAAATACTTATGAAATTCCTTGTATGTAATAGAAGAATTTGCTTTTAATTAGCACATATGTTGTCATTTTTTTTCTCTTTAAACTATCGATAGGAGAAGTGAGGTCTGACGATGGATTGTTCTCCAAGGTCTCACAAATGCCTGTGCTTCGTCAAAAGATCTCATGACAACAGTGCTTCCTAATTTAACAGGATAAAATGTAGTTTATAGTAACGCTTAATTTATCATATATTTTTCACATTTTGTGACTTAATGACTTATTACGTAAGAGAATGGGAAATATGGAAACATGCATAATGTACAACAGTGGGTATGGGCGGTAATGGAGGGGCTAAAGAATTAAAGGTGTGTGTGTGTGTGTGTGTGTGTGTGTGTGTGTGTGTGTGTGTGTGTGTGTGTGTGTGTGTGTGTGTGTTGTGCGTGCGTGCGTGCGTGCGTGCTTGCTTGCGTGCGTGCGTGCGTGCGTGCGTGTATGTGTGTGTGTGTGTGTGTGTGTGTGTGTGTGTGTGTGTGTGAAGGGTCTCAGGTTCAAATCCATGGAATATCAAAAGAAGACAACTGCAGTGGAAAATGATGAATTGCCACTGGACGAAGATGGAAACAGGCGGTGGTTTGTCCGACCCTTTCAGTATGTGCACAACATGTTGATACCACAAAGTGAAGGGTCTCTGGACAACATCAAGGAGTAAACTTGAAAGGTAGAGAGCGGAGAACAAACTGGACTGAAAAGTACAAAGCCCTGTTGTGAAAGAATGCCAGCGAGAAGCACATGAATGGAAGTTAAAAAAAAAAGGTGTTGTGACTAGGAATTGGGGAAAGTGGGGTATTTGTAAAGTCATAGCTGTGTATTTTGAGTGATCAGACATAAACCATATCAGGACCAGACTGAGAATCAAAAGACGCATAGATCAACATTAAATAAAAGACCAAGGTTTCTTTAATCAACGTAATTCAACACAGTTGCTTCAGGAACCCCACCCCACCCCACCCTTTCCCATTAATACCCATACCCACCCCATTAAATAGTAAACTCAGGGTAGAGCACCCAGGCCGTTGTAAGACGAATGTACATACTGATGTATTGATGTTCTGAAGGTATCGGTGTAGTGTTGCACTAACCCTCTATCATCCCTCTCTTCCCTTCCATCCCCCACTCCACCCCGCCCCTCCGACCGCCCTTCCTGTTGCGGTTATTCCGTCTGCCCTACCACCTTGGTGAGAGTCGACGCTCAACCTGAACATGACCTCACACCGAACCTGGCTCGGGTGTCACTTCTCTGCACCCGGTCTACGCTGAATCAGCTTTAATGCTAGTTTGACGGATGCGCAAGAAATCTTAGCGACGAAATATTGTTGGATACTACCGCAGTATCACCAAAGAAATCACAGCAATGAGAAACTGTTGAAGACTATGAGCAGTATCACAAGCAAAGTGTTTCACAGAACGGCAACGAAATAACTTTGAGCTGCAACCTTAGTTACACCCAGAAAGTGTGAACAACATACAACCTGGAGAACTCAGAAACAGAAGGCTAACTGAACCAGATGCAGAAACGTGGTCACCGTAAAAGAAAAAAAAGGAAAACATACAGTGTTGACTGCCTCCAGACAGGACACGGTGAATCAGGGGCACCCAGGCCAATACGGCAGCCTGTTTGTTGACTTATAGTACTGGGAGCTAAACGGTGAATCAAGGGGCACCTATATGGCAGCCTGTTTGTTGACCTACAGTACTGGGATCTAAACGGTGAATCAAGGGGCACCTGTATGGCAGCCTGTTTGTTGACCTATAGTACTGGGAGCTAAACGGCGAATCAAGAGGCACCTGTATGGCAGCCGTTTGTTGACCTATAGTATTGGGAGCTAAACGATGAATCAAGGGGCACCTGTATGGCAGCCTGTTTGTTGACCTATAGTACTGGGAGCTAAACGGTGAATCAAGGGGCACCTGTATGGCAGCCTGTTTGTTGACCTATAGTACTGGGAGCTAAACGGCGAATCAAGGGGCACCTGTATGGCAGCCTGTTTGTTGACTTATAGTACTGGAGCTAAACGGTGAATCAAGGGGCACCTGTATGGCAGCCTGTTTGTTGACCTATAGTACTGGGAGCTAAACGGAAGTTAACCCTGAAGCAAAAATGTCTCGCAAGAAGTGAACATAGCACGTAGAACGTACAACGGAGAAAATGGTCAGGACACTGTGTGTGTATGTGTGTGTGTGTGTGTGTGTGTGTGTGTGTGGTGTGTGTGTGTGTGTGTGCGTGTGCGCGTGCGCGCGCGTGCGTGGCTGCAGAGCCACCTCCGCGTACATCGATGAGTTGCAGAAACGCTAACGTCATCTTCGGATCCGAAGGACTACCATCAGTGTGTGTGTGTGTGCGTGTGCGCGTGCGCGCGCGTGCGTGCATGCGTGCGTGCGTGCGTGCGTGCGTGCGTGCGTGCGTGCGTGCGTGCGTGCGTGTGTGATGAATTTCAGTTTAAGAGGAAAGCGTCTTTCACAAACGTTAATGAACAGCTCCAGACATCATCAGACTTCGGATGGCTGGAGCCAAACGAAGGAAGATCTTGTCAGACCCAGTTAGTCCGGATATGCGGTGAAAAACAAGTCCTGGCATATCGGCTCCACAGTAAGCAAGAGAAGACTGTTCGTGCTTAGTGGAGAACTAAATGACTCAAAGCTGACAGCATTATAAGAAACAAAACTGAAACGGCAAAATCGGAGATGGGCATGAACAATGTCTGTTTCAGTACAGCTCGAACAGACCACAGAGAGCATTTCCAGGGCTGTCAACGTCCACTACCAAAAAGCAAGCAAATATACAGAAGCAAACAAACAAGTAAAACACAAACAACCAACCAACAAAACTGAGAAGTCACTCCCGTCGGGGGAAAACTCAGATTTACGCACGGTGTACAGGTAAACCTTTTTTTCTTTTTAGGTATTTTTTTTCTTGATCAGTAATGAGTACATAAACAAATTATTAAACTGAAGTAGCAGCAACAAGCAATAGCTTATGGGCTACAGGTCCACTTCTTCATTACATTGCCATGCTGCAGTCCTTCAGTCGGATAAAAAATAGCCATGTGAAGTGCATCGATCACTCTGATCATGTTACTCATATTTTTCTTTAATAACAGATTTAAAAATACCTTCAAGGTAATTCTTGTCAAGGACGATATTCCTAACTGGTGAACAGCACCACAGAATGGACAGCAAGTGTCTGTTCCAGTGGTTAGGCTCTATTTAGTAACCCGCCAGATTACAAGAGAGAACTTGTATCTTACAAAGTTTATACAGAAAAAAAAGATGAAAATGCTTTCCAGACCACAGGAAGAGGAACAGACCACAAATACAGAAAATTGGTTGGCAACAGTATAGAGAAAAAAAACGCACCATGAAACCCAAATTTAAAAAGAAAGCAACGTCAAACATACGAACACAAAAGAAATCATTCGCCTCGGATTTCTACAAGAAAGGGGCACTACTTCCATTGAAAGATCCTCACCCAGCCTACCCACCCCCTCTCTTCCCTGCATTCCTATGGGGCGAATTAAAACAGCCAGCAGAGCGTTCAAC
>CM031625.1:2610812-2614834 GCA_018398815.1 Conus ventricosus | reverse complement strand
CAGCAACCCCATGACTACAAAACAAGCGTGGACATGCTGGAATGCCAGCTTTGTCTGTAACAGCAAATTGAACGATCCTTGAATTCAGAAATAAACTGTGTACTATTGCCCACTCCTTGAAAAAGCCAAAGGATACCATAGCAAACTAATTTTAACCAGTATTTAACATATGCACCTACAAATAGGGGTATCATCCACTTTCACCATAAACCATTTGTTTGCTGCATGTAATGGTACATGCATTATACGCTTTATAAGTGGACCTTTTCCATATGGGCCTTGTCTAACAGACCCCATACATCAGAAGCATATGTTACAATTGCTTGTATCTCGGTGTCGAATAATTTTCAGAACAAACCCGTCTCAGTTGAATTCACTCTTCACGCTGCTGTTGTTGTTTTGTTTTACGTCTTTCCACATTACGTGATATTAGACGAAAGAAAGAAAAAAAAAAGGGGGGTAGGGAGGGGGGGGGGGGGGGGTGGTGGTGAGGTAAAAAAGGTTAACACAATGGGGTAGGGAGGGGGGGGGGGTGGTGGTGAGGTAAAAAAGGTTAACACAATGAGGTAAAAGAATTAACTCATCTACAGATCTACAGCTATAAACAAAAGTAGAAAATCCACTTAATCAAAGATTGAAAAACAAAAAAACAAACAAACAAAAAACCCACAAAAAAAACCCGAAACATGTTACTCTTCTGTCTCATCTCACCACTGAATGACATATATTACAAATATTTGCCAATTGGACTTCTAGCTAAGTTAAAAAAAAGAAAAAAATACGTTTCATTTGCTGACAGTGACAGGAAAACATTCTGACTTGGCTGTAACAGACGTATTTGGAATGAATTTTTTCATTAAGTTGCACAAAAGAATGTGATCAGTTGATATGCTATGTATATTTTTGACATACTTGTTTTAAAGGATCAGTTGATATGCTATGACCACATATACAATGTATATTTTTGACATACTTTGTTTTAAAGGAATCCAATTTCCATCTACAGATCAAGGAACTTATCTGTCGTCTACGACAAATGTTTTGATCGTACTTACTTAACATTTCATGAATACTTCCCCTTTCATCGTGTAAACCAAAACACCCAGTTTCTCTTTCTATCAAATGAAAATTAGAAAATTGTACTTTTGCTGCCAAAGTATAGCACTCTTGCATTGACATAGAGAAGTTCAAAAAATGCGAATCTGATGATTGTTTTGCTCCTCTCTTTGCCAGAACATCAACCTTTTCATTAAATGTATAACCTGCAGTGGGAGGGCACCCAAAGAAATGTTATTTCAGTGTCTCTGACTGAGAGCAAATGAACTAAATTATTTATTTCAGTAATCATCTCAGGTCGAACTTTTAATCTAAAATTCTTCATTGCAGTAAGAACAGACTTGAAATCTACGCATTAAAACAACTTTAAATAAATTTTGAGGATAATCACAACAAATTTTAAGCACTTTGTTCATTTCACGAAAGTAGTTTAGTCTTTTTAAAACAATTGTTTCATAAAGTTTACAGACATGAGAAGTTAATGGAACAGGTCTGTAACTATTTATACTTTCTTTCGGTTTACCTTCCTTGTGAATCGGTACTATTAAACTGATTCTTTCCATACTTGTGGCAAATGCCCTGAGCTCCAGCATGTTTTAAATATACTAAATTTAAAATGATTTATCCATTTGTTGGAAAATGTTTTAAATCTTTTCATTAAAAAATGGCGTCAATTCCCAAACAGCTGTTTTTTTTTTTGTTAGGTAGAGAAGATATGGCGTCTTTCACCTCTTGTAATGTTAATTGGGGGCGTTGATTTTCGTTTGTGTCATTATCAGACACATCTTTAAAAAGAAAATGAGTAGATTCTTTATCCTCTCTAACTCTAACCCTAACCCATCAACCTGCTTTCTTTAAAGCAAAACTGGTCGACAAAAGCTTCTGCTTTGTCTATGGATGATGGTACTTGTTTTTTAAAAGAATGATATTCTGGGAGTTTCATTCCATTTTTTATCATTTTATCTCTTTCCATACCATTCAACTATCTTTAGGATCGAATGCGTTTCTTTTGAAAAAATTTATCCCAATAATCCTTTTTGGCTTGTTCCATAACCCTATTAACTATGTATTTTGAGTGTTTCATTTCCTTAAATTTTTCATCTACCATTTTCTTATCTTCACTTTTCTTGGTGTCACGTATTCCTGAATAACCGTTTTTTCTCATTAAACCCGCCTTATCGCCGGTATAGCCCATGGTAGAGCGCCTGACTCGTAATCTTGGTGATCCTGGGGTTGCTGGTTCGAACCTCCGCCCGGGGGGTTTCGGTACAGGGGGAAATTTTTTTCCCCCGGAGTTAAAATTGGTTCTGACTCCATTTCCCTACAGTCCTTCGAATGAGACTATAAACCGAGGTTCCGTTTTGTGAACGCACGCATAACATCTTCCACACATGTAAATCCCATCACCCAAATTTCGGAAGAGAGGCCAGTTTGGCTGTTGGTATGGATGACACGTTTTCACATATTTATGCACCCTGCGTGAGAAATGGAAAGAATGAAGGAAGTAGGAAAATGAGTGATCGATATTTAACGATACTGACTGGATGACACGGAAAAACGACTGAATGAAGCGCCAGCTGGCAGCTCTTCAGTCGGCACTACCCAGGTAGACAGCCCGTTGTGTAAACGAGTGTTGATTGTAAACGCTTAGAGCTTGGCCTCTAGCCGAGAATAGGCGCTATATAAGTATTCATAATTAATTATTAATTACAATCGCAATCTTCAGTCCACCAAACATTACCGAGATGTTTACCCCCTTTTGATCCCTGATTCTTTAAATTTAGAATACATAAATAGCCGTGTAGATGGGGTGACGAGCACAAGAAGGGGGGGCACACCACCCCACAACGTCATCAACAGTAAAACCGTCACAAATACCCCGTCTCTCTCCCCTCTCCCCTCTCTCCTCTCTCTCTCTCCTGTCTTTCTGCCCTTCTGGTCTTCTTCTCTCTCTCTTCTCCTCTCCTCTCCTCCTCTGTCATTCCTGTCTCCTTTTGTCTGTCTGTCTTTATCGTCTGTCTCTCTGTCGTCTCTGTCGTCTTCTGTCTGCCCTCAAAATCTCCCCCCGTTGCCCGTCTGTCTTCCCCTTTTCCTCTTCCTTCTTTCCTCTCTCTCTCTCTCCTTCTCTCCCCTCCCCCTCTCTCTCTCTCTGTCATTCGTCTTCTGCGTTTCGCGTCTCTCTCTCTCTCCCCCGTCCTTCTTCTGTCTCTCTGCTTTTGTCTCTCTGTCTGTCTGCTGTCATTCTGTCGTCTATCTGTCTTTCTCTCTCTGTCATTCTGTCTATCTGTCGTCGTCTTCTGTTCACAATCTCCCCCGTTGTGTCTGTCTGTCTTCTTCTGTCTTTGCCCTTTCTTCCCCCTCTCCTCTCTCTCTCTCTATCTCTGTCATTCTGTCTGTCTGTCTGTCGTCTTCTTTCTCTCCTCCGTCATTCGTCTGCAGAATGACAGACAGACAGACAGAAAAGATAAAAACAGATAGACAACAATAGACAGACAGATAGACAACAGATGGGACAAATGCCCAGAGAAGACAGACAATACACAGACAAAAATGAAAACAGACAGATATCTGTCTATCTGTCTTCTCCTCTTCTTTCGTCTTTCTTCTGTCCTTCGGTCTGTCTGTCTGTCTGCCCTTTCATTCGTCTATCTGTCTGTCGTCTCTCTAACCTGCCCGTCTACCGGTTCTGTCGCTCTGTCTGTTCTGTTGTCTTATGTCGTTACATTCCTTCCTTCCTCCTACACCCCTCCCTTCGTTGTGGTTTTTTCCCTTTTCCCCCTCCCCCGCCATTTAACTCTCTCTGTGACACCTCATTTGCACTTCTCCCCCAGCATTCTGGACAACGAAATTGGGGAAAACAAAGGGGGTTTACTCCCGAAATGACTTTCCCCCCCCCCCCCCCCCCCCCCCCCCCCCCCCCCCCCCACACACACACACCCAAAAAAAAAGACCTTCATTAAACGTAT
>CM031625.1:2598312-2605812 GCA_018398815.1 Conus ventricosus | reverse complement strand
CCCAGGTCTAACGCCCCTCGTCCTACCTTTCCCAAATTGCCTCCCTTCAAAGAAAGAACAGATGACATTGATAGTTATCTGTTCAGGTTCGAAACCCATGTCGCCTCTAGGCTGGTCAGAAAGTCTATGGTCACTTATCTCTCTGCATTACTTGAAGGTTCAGCTCTCACCGGCTTTTATCGAAAGGGGGCCCCTTCCGCCCCCCCAGGCAGCCCGGGGCCCCACCCCTCCCCCCTCTCGGGGTTTGAAACCCAAGCGAATGGCCCCCCCCCCCCCTTTTGGGGAAAAAACGGAAGGAGGGTTTGGATTCCCCAAAACCCGCCCCAAGGAAACCCCTTTTTTTCCGCTAAACTTTTTTCCCCCCAAACCCCCCCCCTTTGGGGAAAAAAATTGGCGGGGTTGAATGTAGGTTTTTAAAGGGGGTCCAGGTTTTTTTTTCCTTAGACTTTAAAACCCCCTCCCCCCCCCCAATAGGGGCCCCTTTTGGGGGGGGGTGGGGGCTTTTTTTCAGGGGGTTTGGGTTTTTTTGGTTTTTTAAGCCTTTTTTTTCCCCAAAGCTCACTGTCAAACCCCCCCCCACCCCCCCCCCCCCCTAAAAAAAAAAAAAATAATTTTTAAAAAAAAATAAGAAAATTTTTTTGGATTAAGGGGGGGTAAAATTTGGTTTTTATACCCTTTAAAAACCGCAAACCATGGGCTTCCAGAAAAACTTAAAATTTTAAAAAAAAAGGGGGAAAAACAAAAGTTTTACTTTTTAAAAATTTTTGGTCAAATTTAATTCTTGGGTAAAAAATCTCGCTACCCATTTTAAGTGGGTTTTTCCCCCAAAAAGTTTAAAAGGAACGCCTTTTTGATGTTATTGTTCGGGTTGGAAACCCCCAAATCCCCCAAACTTCGAAAGCTTTTTTTTTTTCTTTGCTTTTCTTAAAAGGGATTTAGCTTACAAGTTTCGAAAAATAAGGGTTTTATAGCTGTAAAAGGGTTTTAAAGAAATTTGCCCTTTTTCTTATTTTTTTTGGCCCAGGTTAAAATTTTTTTTCCCGGGCCCTTTTATTTTTGGCCCACAGTTTTATAATTTTTCCCCATTTGAAACCCGGGAAAAAAAAAAAATTTGATGCAAACACCCATCATAAGGGTCCACCCCCCCTCCCCTTTTTTCCCCCTTGAAAAAAACCCCCTTGTTTCCCATTCTTGGAAGCAGAAAACCCCCCCTTCCCCGGGTTTTTGATGGGGGTCCGATTTGCCCCTTTTTCTACATCCCCCCGTTAAAAAGGCCGGGGAACTTCCCGGTTTGAAATCCCCCCCATTCCCTTTTGGTTTCTCGGGAAAACAAAGTTTTTTGCTGTTTTCTTTAAAAAGCAGCATGGGCTCCAAAATGTTTGGAAAAAGCCCAGCAAGATTGGAAAATTTTTTCTTCCAAAATTGTTTTCCCTGACAGTTCCTGTTTTCCCGGGGCCGAAAAACCTCTGTCTTATTCGATTTCCTCCCTTTCCTTTTTTTGGCGGGAGGTGTCAAGGAGTGAAATTGAACTTCCTGTAGGGCCCTAATTTTAAATTGGGGGAATTTGGTGTCCATCGGGGTTTTGGGGAAAATTTTCCGTGCCGATCAACCCCAAAGGAGGTTTTTTTTTTGGGGGAGTTATTGTTTTCCCAATAAAAATTTTCCGTCAGTACCTACGACCCCTTAACCGGGCCAAATCGCTTCCCTTTCTGGAAAACCTTTGTCGGGGGGGGTGTTAATTATAGAATTCCGGGGGGGAAGGAGGGGGGGGTGGGGGGTTGTGGTTTGGGGGTTTGTTTTTTCGTTGGGTTGGAAAAAAGGGGTTTATTTGAAGAATGTTTCCATTTGATTTTTGGAATAAAAGCATCAAACAGGAAAACAGTCCAAAAGGGAAAGGAACCCCCCCATTCGGCAAAAAGCGAAAGACCCCCCCAAAATGCCCCTTTCCAAAACCCCCCAAACCACCGGCCACTCGGTTTTTTCCCTGGTACGACCCTAAAAACCCTTCCTGCCCCGGGGACCCTTCAGCCGTGGAAAAGATTCGGGACATTTAAAAAACACTTTACCAATGATAATTGGAAGATCTTAGGTTTTAAGAATTTGACCAAAAAGGCCCCCCCACCCCGGTTTTAGAATTCCCAAAAATTGTTTCCTTAAAAAAAAAGTTTTTTGAACCCCCTTTTTCCGGGATTTTTGGGAAAAATTTTGGCACCCCTTTAAACCCGGAATTGTTAAATTTGCCCCCCATTTGACGTCAGGAAAAAATTATGCCCTTTCGTTTTCCTATCGAAAAGTTCCCCGTTTCGTTGGGCCCCTTTCCTTTTGGGGGAAAGTTTTTTTGCGGTTTCTGATGAACTTTTTTTAAAAAAAGATAGACCCTTCAAAAGGGGGGGGGGGGCGATAGTTTTAAGCCCGAGGACCGTCCAAAGCCCGCTTTTAAAACGCCATGGGTCTTTTTCAGTTTGTAAGGATGCCCTTGGGTCTTGGTCACACCTGCTTTTTTTTGCAGCGATCCCATACAGTTTGGTTCATTTTCTAGCCGTCATTTTTTTGGGGGGGGTTTTTGTTTCAGGGGATGCAATTTTCGTCATGTGAAAGGTGTTTTTTTGGGTTAGTGTCTTTTAAACCTACAGCTCGTCCCCAAATCGAGGTAGGTTTCCATTCTCTGAATTTCTTGGACATATCGTTTGGGGGTGGGACATGCGTTCCCGAACAGAAAAAGATAGTAAATCTGAAATTTCCCCCCCTACTACCAGAAATTTTGAAAAAACAAGTCAGATCTTTGCAGGTTTGCTTAGCTTCACAGGGATATTTCCCAGTTTTTCCCCTTTTAGTGCTTAGGTTTGTTAGTTTTACAGGAATTTTTCCCAGTTTTTTATTTTATGCTCCACTCTCTGCTTTAATCAAGGATGTTGGGGCGGCTGAAGACTATTTCTTGACCCCGAATGGCAGTAGGTTACAGAAGATTCAGGTATTTTTTCGTCAAACCCCGTATTACTTTACCCCGTTAGGTAAGCCCTTTGTTCTGCGAATGATGCTAGTTTGTTGGGCTAGGTTTCTGTATACTGCAGGAGGGGATGTGTATTTACCCAGTTGTTTTTTGGGGGTCGCAAGTTTTTGGATCGTGAAAAGTCAACAGTACCATCAACAGGTTTTGCCTTTTTCGGTCTGTTCGAAGTTCGTTTTAATCTTTTGGGGGTCAGTTTATCCACAAACAGACCATCGCCTTGACGTACCTTTGAAGTCAAATTTTAAAGAATTCCCAATTATGCGTTTTGGGGATTGCTCTGCAGGAAATTTTCCCTTTGAAAATGGAAACCCTTTCCGGTCATTGAACATTTTCGCTATCTCTTTCACGTTCTTTTGAAACCGTTGTTCCTTTGACTTGGTTTGTGGGACATCCCGTTTTTTACGTCCCTTTTATGTTTTTTTTTCCCCCCTGGGAATTTTTTGCCTGTAGTTGTTTACTCCTCTTTTAAAAAAAACCCTTCGGAATTTTTTTTTTTTTGGGGGGGGGTATTGGCGGAACTTTCCCCCCCATCACAAATTTTCATGCAAACCCGCTTACGGAAGGTAGTTGTCCGGAAACCGGGGTTTAAAAAATTTACCTGACTGCTGCCACCGCGCACTATTTTGCCGGGGGGAGCTGAACCGGTAGGCAGTCTCTGCGTGATTCCGGCAAAAGCAACAACCCAAAAGGCCGAAGAGGGGCTCCTCCGTTTTTTTTTTTTGGGGGCACAGGTATTTTTCATTAAAAGTTCTTTATTCAAACAAAACCCTATTCCGGTTGGAGAGACTGAAACTTCCTCACGCACTGTGAAGGTTTTTTTTTGAAAACAAAAGTTTTTTGTGTTTGTTATCCTATGACTTTATAGGGGAGCAAACGAAACGATTCGGGAAAACGAAAAGAAGAATGAGGTTAAAGGGAGTGGGCCCCAGGGAAAAAAAAAAGATTTTTTTTACTCTGATTAACTAGTTAGAAGTTTATGATGAAAAGGTGTTTTTCTTAATGGTCTGCCCGAAGAGGGAGAGTTTTGATACTATGGGTAATAAACTCCCCGAGTGAGCGACAGAGACTTCATAAAAAAATGATTTTTATTTTTGATGGGGATGGTATTTAACTCACTCTTAAATGAAAAATTGATAGTGTGGGGGTGGGAAACAAAGGGGTGGAAATCTTTCCCTCATATATTAAGTAATGAATCGTTTTAAAAAGAAACCTTTTAAAATGTCGTGCTATTTAAATAAAATAACTTTTTTCGTATTACAAGAAAAAGAAAAAACATTTTTTCTGTCACAAAACATTTATGGTTTTATGAAAAATAATTTATTAAATTTTTGTAATGAATTTTTTTTCATGGTTTTTGAAGAGGGGCTAGGGGGAAAAACCTTTAACCCCAATTGGAAAAAAGATTCGAAAAGTTTTTAATGAAATCCGTTTCCCGTGTAGTGCTGTGTTTCCGGAAAAGAGAAAAGTTGTAGTGTTGAAGAAAGAATATGCTGTTTTTGTCCCAGTTTTTAGTGAGTGTGTTGGCTAATAAGTTTTGAATGTATCGTGATTGTAAAAAAATAGCCGAAATCAAAAGGGAGTAAATTTGTTTCCCCAGGGAAAGTGTACACTCTTTTAAAGGGGGCTGGTTGCCCCTTTTTCTGAGGGTGGGGCCGTAGCGAGTCCCCCCTTGTTTTCCTCTTGTGTCGGGGGGAGAGGCCGCCTGAGTGCCTACCCGCCACGCGCCGGGGGCCGCTACCCGCTGAGCCAGTTGGGCTGGAGACGCCGCTGCCACGTGTTCTTCTAGCACATCATGCACAGAGGTCTCTCTAGCCACGTGTTCTAGCACATCATGCACAGAGGAGGTCTCACTAGCCACGTGTTCTTCTAGCACATGCACAGAGGAGGTCTCTCTAGCCACGTGTCTTTCTAGCACATTCATGCACAGAGGAGGTCTCACTAGCCACGTGTTCTTCTAACACATCATGCATAGGTCTCTCTAGCCACGTGTTCGTCTAGCACATCATGCACAGAGGAGGTCTCACTAGCCACGTGTTCTTCTAGCACATCATGCACAGAGGAGGTCTCTCTTGCCACGTGTTCTTCTAGCACAAGAGAATGTAAATATGTTGGTTCACGACCCCCCATGTGATTCTGCCCGAAAACCCCCATTTTCACATACAAATCACGTCCACACACATGTCAGTTTTGGCCAAATTTAACACCTGTTTTCCAAAACAATTAACACCCCAAAACCTCTAAATATTGACGAAATCAGTATATTGAAACGGGGGGTTTCTGTGCAGAATAACATGGGCGATCGTGAACAAAGATATTTACATTCTCTACAGGAATATAAAAATCTATGGTTTACAGTACGCTCTGACTGACTTAGCTTGTACTTAACTTAAGAACCTAACTAGTACTTACTTAAGAAACATAACAAGAACCTAACTAGTACTTAACAAGAACCTAACTAGTACTTAACAAGAACTTATAATTTACTTACACTTACCTTAAAAAGTACTTTCTATAACTAACTTAACTTGAACTTATCTAGTTCTAACTTGTACTTTATCTAGTTCTTAAAAACTATTCCATAGAAAATGGGTCTACTGCAGGAGGTTGCGCTTTTTTTGCAGAAGGCGGCTCTTCTTCTTTTACTGTGGGGGTTTGTGGCTTTGTTGTTAGGTATGGCGTTAGGTATTTGTATGCTAAAAAACCACCCCCAGCAACAACAGCAGCACCCAATACATAATAACGTCTTATCGTTGATTGTGTTGTGTTAATTGTGTTGTTGTTGTTGGTGGCGGCGACGTTGTATTACAAATCTAATAATTTTGTTTTGCTGATTGGTTTGATTTTCTCAGTTTGTTCCATTCAGCCAGTTTACGCCCCGCCTCAACACGCCCAGGACTTTTAGACTTAGTAACATTACTCACTTGCGGCACATTTACTTGTGGTACATTCACTTGTGGTACATTCTGCTCCTGCGGATTGTCCTGTGGCGCCTTCTTCTCCTGATTGCTCATTTTTTTATTGCGATTAAATTTAATATGATCAAAATTAATATGAATTAAAAGTAATTAATCCCATGATGAATGGACATAGCATCGTCCCAAATCTGTAGTACATGTCACATGCAAGAGTTTCTAGGGACTTGTTTAAAACTGGATCTTGTGATAGTCATATTTTAAATCTTCTTCTGAATCAACCGGTGCTATCTTATTACTAACTTAGCATATAGACTAATCATTGTCTGACCCACTGATCTAACCATTTTTGACCCTAACTGCGCTTCGTACCTAGCGTAGTACTTCTCAATGTCTGATGTGGACAATTGTTGATCTGTTCAATACTTAGTTCAACACCTAAATACTGTCTAGTTTTCCCACAAGCAGCCAGAGAATATAATCTTTCTTTATGGCAGTGGTCTACGAGTAGTCTGCTTGCTCCTCACACTTTAATAGTTCGTCACAATCCATTTTAAAACAATAAAAAATAATATACTTTTAAAACCATGAGTTTAAAGTTGGTTAATTATGCAGTGCCTATCGTTGGCGTTATAGTCTATTCAACCCTTGCAAAATGTTTGTTAAGAATAAAACCGCCCAACATGGGAAAGATAGAAGATTCGCCAAAACTAGTTGCAGCTTTATTTTTAGCTTTAACAACAAAAGATTATCTGATTAAAAAGCACATAGACAGCCTTTCATATTATGATTATTTTAATTATTTTTTTAGTTAATAAAAGATGAGTGAAAAAAAAGATTATCAATACGATTTACCATTCTGCTGTAATTAGCGGCCTTAGTATAGGGCTATAGCGTGTTAGCAAAAAACATGTTTTAAAATGAAGCCGGCGGATTAGGAAGGTAGACATTGAGGACGTTGTTAAGGTATAGTGTAATTACTGCAGGATTGCGTCAAAAGACTTTCTTGTTACACAGGGGATTATCCCAGAAAAATGTTAGTTCATAGAAAAGATAATCTAAGAAAATATTGATTTAAAAAAATGCGGATATAGATGAGGGGACTTGTAATGCTTAGCCTTCTCTGGAAGCATAAGTTTATAAATCGTCCGAGAAGAGAGAAACCCATACAAGCAATAAAGTTAGCTAGGCAAGACGCTTACGGAAAACGATTGCCACTTAGACTTTATAAAAAGTTAAGAGACAGCCATGCAGAGCAACATTAAGACGTTAGAGCAATGAATGAGTATTACTAGGACAGGAAAGAATTCTACAGCACCCCGCCAGAACTGTCTGACTTTTAGAATCGTCAGAAGAACAGAAATAAAATTGTTTTATTGTGCCTAGGGAGCAATTTATATTCTTGCACAAACAATCTAAAAAACAATAAAAATACATTAAAATACAGCCTCTTATGACAATACGAATACAATACGAATACAATAATATTCCCTAAAGGTATTGAAAGGAAAGACCGCTAGAACTATGTTAGTTTCATGAAGCAAAAGCAATTTATATGTCAAAAAATAATTGGACATT
>CM031625.1:2518870-2589938 GCA_018398815.1 Conus ventricosus | reverse complement strand
GAAACCTTTTTTTTTTTAAAAACCTGGAACCAAAATTTTTTTCCCAAAAAAAACCCTTAAAAATTTTTCCCAATTATTTTTTCTCCAAAAGGTGACCTAACACATCTCATGCCCCACGCACGCCTCACACGGGCGCGTTCAATTTTGACCGAGCGACGCAAAAAACCACGTCCGTCCCCTTCGAGCGCCACCACCGCCACCATTTCCACTTCTAAAACACCTCACCTACTCGGCCCTTTTTTTTAAAACCCGACCTTTTATTGACGAGTTTGGGGGCTTCACCGCGGTGAATAATGAATTCTCGGTTTTGGGGGCGATGTTATCAGATTTTTTCCCAAAAGCACTGTTCCTAAAATTTGAAGGTTTACCAAAAATAGTCTGCGACGAACCTTACACCCGGCCCTGCCCCCTCAAACCCTTTCCCCCAAATTCCTTGAAACAGGGGTTGGGTTGGTACCCAAGACTAATGTGATGTTGGTCACAAAAAAGACCTGTTCCAAAGACCCTTTGGGAAAAAGGGGTACCCAACTTTTTTTTTGGCAAAAGTAGCCCCCACCAATCGCGCGGTTCCCTGAGTAGGTTTTTTTTCCGCTAGCGCGCATTACTGTCCTATGTGTTCCTACCAAAGGCGTTTTGAAGATGGGTTTTGCAGTTCAAAAAAAGTTTCCCTTTAAAATGATCGGGAACAGAAATAACTTTAAACAAGACCAAACAGTCGTCGTTTTTAAAACAGCCCCAAGATGGCTTTTTGGTAATGGGTGATACCCTTGAAAACGGTGTTTTGTGGGAAAGCGAGTTTCTAAAAGCGTGTAATCATGGGTTCTGTTGTTTTTTTTTTTTTGCCATTCAACCCCCCAATTTTCTACCACAGTCCCCGCAATCCTACGGAGATACTTGGTAAGTTTTGTGGTTTCCTGATTTTTTGTCAAAGGGTTTTTTCGTTAAAGGGGGGGGTTTTTCCCTCGATGAGCTCCAGTCCAAAAACCGTGAAACAGAAAAGCCGTGAAACTGGTAACGTGTGGTTTTGGCGCCCCCCAACCCATCGACCGGATACGTCGTGCCAAAACTGGTTCTTTGTTGTTGAACTTGTGTTGGATATGAATGTTGTTTGTGGCTGAGCCAAATCTAACCATTCTCGTGCTTGCCGACCATAACCCCCCGTTTTTTCCGCCCGAAACCCGCCCCTCGATCTTTGATCGGGGGGTTTCGTGGGCAGGGTTTTGCATAAGCCCAGAGGTACCGCGTTGGCGTCATTCCCTCCCCATGGGGGGTTTGTCCCCCTTTCCACAAATTTTAAAAAAAGGGCTTGTCTTGTTAAAGGTATCTGTGGAAAATGATGGGGGGGCCCACCGACAATGTTGTTACCAGCGCGTGTGATTCTTTTTGCCGTTCGCTGAAGAGAGAAAAGTACACGTCGGGGATAGTGCCCTGAAACAAATATTCAAAGTAATACCGGGAACAGAGACCCCCTTTGAGAAGACAAACCCAACTGAATACAGATCAATCTGACTTGGAGACCCCGCAGAAAGGGCCCCACACTTTTTTTTTATACCACACAAGGAAATCTTTTAAATGGTCACTTGGGTTTTGTTCCCAACCTTTTGACAGAAAGGTATTTTTTCGTCCTGTTTTTCTTTTTTTGAGTCGGCTGAAGAAAGCGGGTGTGGTGGGAGCCTATCGTTCAATTTCTCCAAACGTCATTACTCGAACAAAGTCCCCTTTGGGGTTTTCCTCTACTCCAAACGCATCGAGATATTTAGAATGCTAATCCGGGACCAAAAATTGGCAATGTCAAAAAACTTGACCCTGAGGGGCAAAAGACATGTATTGATTTTTTGCGTTTTATAACGCAAAACGTCTAAATTGGGGGGGTCATGTTTTTTGGACCCAAACTCTTCATCCAACACACTGTCCCCCCTGACAAACCCATGGGGACTTAGTGATCGTCCTCAACGGGTTTAAAAACCCGAATCAAGAAAGGGTTTTTGATGATTTTTAGGTCATAGTTGGAAGAATTGCCCCCTACCACAGGGAGTTCATGCAATAGTCTCAATTTTGTCTTTAACGATTTTGCGGGAATGTACGCGTGTTCAAAAGAGTCGTCATGGCCTGCGTGGGTTTAAAAGAAGAAATCAAATTATCGAACACTTTTCCGAAATTTTAATAAAAGGAGACAAAAAAGGCTCTGAAAGCGTTGTAGATATCATCATCGTTGACTTTTTTGCGGGCCCGCCCTGACGAAACGACAGCATCTTCAAACCAGGAAAATTTAAAAAGCACAGACACGGAAGGGGAACGTGTCTGGCCGGTAGTTTTAAAGTGGTTGTTTTCGTTGTGGAGCCCCTTTCGTCTAAAAAAAAAAGCCTAAAAATCAAAAGTACCCTATAAGGAACACAAACCAGGGTTGACGGAAATACCGAAAACCCCAGAGTTCTTAAAACATGATTTCAGGGGGTGGTATCCCCCCCCTTTGTACTGTTTTTTGGGATGCCGCCATGCACGACTTCTGTTTCTTTGGGTCCTTTCCCCGTGGCCAGATTTTTTGGAAATTGGAGCAACCCAAAAAGCGTGTCCTAAATTTTGTCAAAAATCAATGAAATGCATAAAATTTTGTTGTACTGTAACATCTGAGGTGTCCGCGTGTTTGTACTCACTGCGGCGAACGGACAAGAAAGGGCGGTGACTGCTTTTTCGTCTTTTTGAAACACATCTACATTGACCCCAAAAGGTTTTTCAACCGCCCACTCTGACGGGGTACGCCGGGAAATGTACGGGGGTAAACGCCCGCCCATGGTAAAAGATCCTTTTTAACTTTTGGGAGAGAGGGGAAATCCACCTCGGTGAAGAGCGAGAAAACAAAACAAACAAACCCCTCTCTGCAAACCGTGGTTTTCGTCTTTTTGAACAGGTGTAAAAAAAGGGGTTTTTTGGCGATGAAAGCGGCAAACTTCCAACCACACCGATAGGGAAAATGGGGTAGATAACACGAAAAAACGACGTAGCCCGCGATCGTTTGGACAGAACAGATTTGGGGCGTTTTTTTTAAAACGTGTTCCAAAAGCTGACTTTAAAAAATCGAAAGAAACGTCAAAAATCCTTTTTTGATTTTGGAGTCGGGGTTTTTCTCCGGCCTAGGTTTTTATGAGAAGCGTAAAAAAGGAAAGCCCCCCCTCCCCTTTGTGTTTCAAAACAAAAGAAATGAGAAAATTTGTTTTTAACCCGCGGTTTTTTTTCATGAAAAAGATCAAACGCTGACATCCCACTCGGGGCCCATCAAAAAGGGCCCCAAAACAAAGTATAGACAGACAAATTTTTTTTGGGGCGTAAATTTGATAGGTTCCAATGCTTGTTGAGATCTCTTTTATTTCGGGGAATAAATGGTTAACTTTTTGTTTTTCTTCGACGTGTGTTTAATCTTTTTTGGGAATTAAAAAGACACATTTGCCTCACCGCCGTTTGCGCTTTTTGTACTAGGATTTTGAACCCGTCTGTTGACGTTGGGCGGTGTTGATGCCCACTGTCTGTTTTTCGAGGTGCCTGCGCAAGTACCCTTTGCTAAAAAACCCGCTTTGCACACAGGAAAAACGGTTAATTGTCCTCTGATGACCCCCGGACTGCGGGTACGGCTTTGAATTGGGGGTAAATACTTTTACCCCGCAAACGTGAAGAGGAACGCAGGTCCCTTTTTATGTTTTTTTTTTTATGTCCGCACCAGCTGTCCTTTTGCGACTAAACGTCTGGGCCATTCTGGGCAAAAAAGGGCGGGGGCCTGACCATTTTTTTTTCTGAAAAAAAAACAAAAAAACTTTTGAAAAAAAAAAAGTAACCAACATTGATCGAAACTTGAGAGGAAATTTTTTAAAAAGCGCGTTAAGCAATCATTACACCTGATACTGGGTTTGTGTCATAATTTCAGCCTGAATAATTTTTTGGGTGTTTTTCATCACTTCCTGACCTGTGTTTTTGAGGATACTACCCATTGCAGGTGCCTTTCCCCGGAAAAGTGGGGTACACCCACCACCACGCCGCCCCACAACCACCCCCCCACCGCCACCACCTGGGCCGCGCCGAAACAATTGTAATAATGGTTTAAAATAAATAAAAACAAAAAATATTAAAAAAATAATTTAAAAAAAAAAAAAATCAAAAGGTTTTCGGATTTGTTTCAGACACTGTTTACGGGAAGGGCCCCCAATCGAAATTTTTTTTAAAAAAAAAGAAAAAAAAGCGTAAAAGCAAATGTATAGTCCAACTAGAGTGTCCAGTTTTTATTCTGTGTGTTAAAGAGATTAATTTTTTCTTTTTTAAGACCCAGTAAATGAAGCGGTTAAATTGGTTTGGGGAAGGCAGGGTGCCCTTTTACAAGGGGTAGAATAACACAATGCCTGTGTATATAAAACTAAGGAGAAAGGTTTTTTGCTGCAGTCAAATTCCCAAGAAGTCTTCTGGAGGACAACTAAGAGAGGTGGAAAAAACAAAAATCGGGGAAAAAAATAGTCACTTCTCTCTCTCCTGAAAAAAAAGTCGGATACACTTTGACACACTGACATTGGAAAAAAGGAAAGGATAAAGAAAGGCAAAAACGGAACGACACAGTTAGTCACCCCAACACACCCCAGGCAGTCAAAACGGCCCCTTTTTCCCCAAATTTTTTACTTACCCACAGCCCAACAAAAAAAATATATAAAAGCGCGCATCGAAACAAACATTTGCAAATGGTGAAACACGAAAGAAAAAACTCTGCCGCCCCCCCCCCCCCCCCCCCAACCCAATGTTCAACAGTCAGTTAGTTCCCTTTTTTTTTCTGTAGCGAGAGCTAGAGTTTGTACAGGGGAAAGGGGGTTTTTTTCGGGGCAGGATTTGCAAAAAGCACTGGCAAACGGGGATATTTTACGTTTATAGGGGGTATCTGCCACGTTCCTTTAAATTCCCTGGGGCAAATTCCACCGTTTTAAACGCTTATGAACTTAACTTTAAAAAAAAAAACTCTATGGTTGGTTTAAATTTTTTGACAGTTTTCCTCATAACCGATTACCAAGAGGAAAAAACCCCCAAAAAAAAAAAAACAAAAAAACAAAAAAATTGTTGGGATTGCACGGGGTTATGGAAGAAAATTAACCCCAAAAAAAAAAAAAAAATCATAGCCCCGGGGGGGTACACTTAAAAAAAAAAAAAAAGGGGGTGTTCGGGGTTAAGGAGGACATTAACCCCGGGACAAAAAAATAAGGGGTCACTTCTCAATGTCAAACATAAAACAGGGAGTGCCCCCACGAGGTTAGGAAGACATTAAAAAAAAATTGATAGCCTCGGGGGGTACACCCCTTATTTTTTTTTGTACCCCCCCAGGCTATAAATTTTTTTAATGTCTTCCATCCCGTGACACCCCTTGTTTTATGTTTGCATTGATAAGTGTACCCACAAATTTTTTTTCCTGAGGGTTAAATGCCTCCTTTAACCTCGTACAACCCCCTTGTTTTTTTTAAGTGTACCCCCCCGGGGCTATGATTTTTTTTTCGGGTTTTTAATGTCCCCATAACCCGTGACAATCCAACAATTTTTTTTTTTTTTTTTTTTTTTTTTTGGGTTATTTCCCTATGTGTAACCGGTTAATGAGGAATTCAAAAATTTAAACCAATCCCAATAGATTTTTTTGTAAAGTTTAATTTTTCATAAGCAAAATGGGTAAATTTGCCCCTCAGGAAATTAAGGAACGGTGCAGATCCCTTTTAAAAAACAGAAACAATACCTGTTGCAGTGCTTTCCTCACACTCCCTCCCAAAAGACCTCCTCTCCCCCGGTACAACTTAGCTTCGCTCAGAAAAAAAAGGAACTGAACTGACTGTTAACTTTGGGGTTGGGAGGGGGGGGGGGAGAGTTTTTTTTTGCGTGATTTCACCTTTTTTGCAAATGTTTGTTTCGAGCCCCTTTGAAAATTATTTTTTTTTGTTGGTTTGGGTAAGTAAAATGGTGAAAGGGATCCGTTTGACCCCCTGGTGTGTTTGGGGGGACTGTCAATTTACGTTTTCCGTCTTTTCCTTTTCTTTCATCTTCCCTTTTTCCAAATGTCAGTGTGTCAAAAAAGTACCGCTATCTTTCAGAGAGAGAGAGGTATGATAAAATTTTGCACCGACTTCTGTCTTTTCCCCACTCTTCTAGCCGTCCTCCGAAGACAAATTTTTGTGAAGTATGATGACAGTCAAAAAAACCTCTTTTTCTTAGTTTTATATGACACAGGCACGTGTAATTCACTCCCTTGAAGATGACCGCCCCGCCTTTCCCCAAACCATTTAACCGCCAAATTCATTAAAAGGGTCTTTTAAAAAAAAAAAAATGAATCTCTTAACACCCGATAAATCACCGGGCCCCCTATTGGCTATCCCTTTGCTTTTTACCCATTTTTTTCTTTTTTTTTTAAAAAAATTTCGTTTGGGCCCCCCCGTAAACAGTGTCGAAAAAAAATCCCAACAACCTTTTGATTATTTTTTTTTTAAAATTTTTTTTTTAAAATTTCTTTTTTTAATTTTTATTAACACCATACTTACAACTTGTTTCGGCGCGGCCGAGTGGTGGCGGTGGGGGATGGGTTTTTGGACTGGCGAGGGGGGAGGGGGTAACCACCCCCTTTCACGGAATGGTCACCTGCAATCGGGGGGTAATCCCAATACACAGGTCCCGGGAAGCTGTATGAAAACACACACACATTCTTCAGGCCCGCAAATTAAAGACACAGCATACCTCAGTCATAGGGTGTAATGAAAAACTTTAAACCTGCTTATTTTAAAATTTCCTTCCAAATTCGATCAAAAGTATGGTTATTTTTTTTTTCAAAATTTTTTTTTTTTTTTTTTTCAGAAAAAACAAAGGGGTCAGCCACCGCCATTCTTGCCCAGAAAAGCCACTGCGTTTTTCGCAAAGGGCGTCTGGGCGGAATAAAAACCAAACTAAAAAAAGGGGCCGTGTTCCTCGTCACGTTTGGGGAAAGTATTTTTCCCCCAAAACAAACCTACCCGTATGTCCCCCCCGTCATCTGAGGACTAATTAACCAGTTTTTCCCCGTGTGCCCAAAAGCGGGTTTTTTCACGCAAGGGTACTTGGAGGCACCCCGAAACTCACGACAGTGGACATCAACACCGCCCCTCAACGTTTAAACACAGACGGGTCCAAGTCCTAGTCAAGAAAACGCAAACGGGCGAGTGGGCACTGTGCTTTTTCACTCTCCCCAAAAAAAAATTAAAAACGCTCGAAGAAAAAAAGACGTTAGACCATTTACTCCCCCAAATAAAAGAGATCTACAAAAAGCATTGGGAAAGCTTCAAAACCTAAGGCCCTGGGAAAATTCAGTCTGTCTATACTTTGTTTTGGGACCCTTTTCGGGTGGTCCAAATGGGATGAAGCTTTAGAAACTTTTTCATGAACAAAACAGCGTTTTTAAAATCAACTTTTCTCATTCTTTTTTAAACACAAGGGGAAGGGGAACTTTTTTTTTTCACCTTTTCATAACAGCCCTAGCGCCCGGGAAACCCAACCCTCAACTCAAAAACAGGTTTTTTGACTTTTTTCAGATTTAAACTCTGCATTTTGGAACACGTTCAAAAAGAACGCCCCAACTCTCGCTACTTGTCCAAGCGATCGCGTCTACGTCGTTTTGGTTTTCCACCCGATTTTCCCCATCGGGGTTGGCTGTGTTTTTGCCCGCTTCATCGCCAACAACCCCTTTTTTACACATGTTTAAAGAGACAAAACCCGGTTTCTTTACAGAGCGGGGGTTGTTTGTTTCGTTGTCTCGCTCTTCAAAACCCTGGGGCTTCCCCCTCCCAAAAGTTAACAAAGGATCTCTTCACCAGTGGGGGGTTTTACCCCCCGTACACTTTCCCGGTCCCCGTCAGAGCTGGGTTTGGTTGAAAAAGCCTTGCGGGTCAATGTAATGTTTTCAATATGACGAAAACGCAGTCACCGCCTTTTTTTTCCCGGTTCGCCCCAGTGAGACAAACACCGGCACATCGAGTGTTCGTACAAAAAACATTTTATGCATACATTTATATGACAATTAGGGCCGTCTGGGTTTCTCCAAATGCCAAAAACTCTGGCCCACGGAAAGGGCACTAAAAAAACAAAGTACGTGCAGGGGGTCCCCGTCCCCAAAAACCCCGTACAAAAGGGGGGGGTTACCACCTC
Source organism: Conus ventricosus (assembly GCA_018398815.1). NCBI lineage: Eukaryota > Metazoa > Mollusca > Gastropoda > Neogastropoda > Conidae > Conus > Conus ventricosus. The sequence goes on along the minus strand of CM031625.1, from coordinate 2,581,763 downwards.
CGAAACAGTGTTACAAGAAATCTGCGGGTACGTATTTCCGTCAACCCTGTTTTGTGTTTTCCTTAGGGCTCTTTTTTATTTGGGGTTTTTTTGAGCAATGATTCCCAAACGAAACAACAACTCTACACAACATACACGGCCAGACACGTTCCGCTTCCCGGGCTGTCGTTTTAAACCCGGTTTTTAAGAGCTGTCTGTTTTGTCGGACGGGGACCCCAAAAATGTCAATCGTATGATAACATCCCACAAACCCTTTTCAGCCCTCTTATTTTCCCCTTCATACACATTTTTGAAGATGTGTTCGATACATTAGATGCCTATTTAAACCCCACGAGGGGCCAGACACTCTACGAAAACCCTCACATTCCCCCAAAACGCTTAAAGACAAATTAGATGACTTTCTGCATGAACCCCGTGGTAGGGGTTCTTCTTCCAAATAGCTCAACTCATCAACCTTACTATTCGGATGTTTGAAACCGTCTGAGGACGATCCCTAAACCCCATGGGGTTTTATCAGCGGGCAGTGAGTTGTGAGAGGATGAGTTTGGTCCAAAAAAAAAACCCCCCCAATTTGAGGTTTAAGTACGTTTAAAACCAACAATCAATCATGTGCTCGCACCAGAGGTCAAGTTTTTTTACATTGCCAAAATTTTTTTTTCTCCTGGGGTTTAGCTATTCTAAATATTCGATGCGTTTGGAGTAAGGAACCCAAAGGGGGACTTTTGTTTCGAGTACATACGGTTTGGAGAAATTTAACAAGTGTTCCCCCCCACACTCTGCTTTTTTTTTCCGATCAAAAACGAAAAACCCCGGACGAACAATCGCTTTCTGTCAAAAGGGTTTGGGGGCAAAACAAATGACCACTTTAAAAATTCCTTGTGTGGGGAAACAAACAAAAAAGTGGTACCCCTTTCTGCAGGCCTCCCAAACTAGATTGATCATTCAGCTTAGGTATCGATCTTCTCAAAAACGGGGGCCGTTCCGGTATTACTTTGAAATATTTGTTTTTTAGACACTACCCCCAGTGTACTTTTCTCTCTTTAGCGAACGGAAAAAAATAACCCGCGCGTAACAAAAATTGCGGTGGCCTTCCTCATTTTCCACTTACCATGAACAAGACAAACCTTTATTTTGTGGCAGGGCGACAAACCCCCCCGTTTTTGGGGCAGGGGTTTTGACCCAACGCGCTTACCTCGGGCTTTTCAACCCATGCCCACGAAAACCCCCCCCGATCAGAAAGAGCGAGCAGGGTTTTGGGGGGGAAAAAACGGGGTGTAGGTCGGCAAGCCGAGAATGTTAAATTTGGGTTGCACACAAACAACATTCAAAACCAACACAAGTTCAACAACAAAGAACAAGTTTAGGACACAGACGATCCGAGTCGAGGGGTTGGGGGGCGCAAACCACACGTCTACCCCGTTTCACGGCGTTGTTTCACGGTCATGATGGAGCTCCCGAGGCCAAAAAGACCCACCCCTTCAAGAAAAACCCTTTGACAGAAACCCGAGAAAAAACCAAAACTACCAAGTATCTCCCGGGGGGTGTCGAGTGACTGGGGTAAAATGTGGGGGTGTGAAGGGAAAAAAAAAAAAAACAACAGAAACCCCGTTTCACGCTTTGTAGAAACTCGCTTTTTACAACACACCCTTCAAAGGCGACAACCCCTTACGCAAAAAGCCATCTTGGGGGCTGTTAAAGACGATCGACGTTTGGTCCCCTTTTTGAATGTGAATTTCTGTACCATATTCAAGGAAACTTTTCTGAACTGCAACCCTCTTCAAAAACGCTTTGTTTATAGGAACCCCAGGGCATCATGGCGCTAGCGGGAAAAAAACAAACCCACCATCAACCCCTCGTATTTGGCGGGAGCACTTGCCAAAAAAATGTTGTTTTTTTACCCCCCTTTCTCAAATGGTACTGGAACGGGTTTGTTGTCCAAAAATCACATTAGTCTTAGTACAACCCCCAAACCCCTGTTTTTAAGGAATTTGTGACGGGGTCTGAGGCGCGAGACAGGGGGAAAAGGATTCGCGAGACTATTTTTGCTGAAACCTTAAATTTTTAGGGAACAGTGCTTATGGGAAAAAACCGATAACACCCAAACCGAACATTCATTATGTCCACCGGGATAACCCCCCAAACCGCAAGAAGGTCGGTTTTTAAAAAAATTTACCGAGCTAGGGACGGTGTTGTAAAGTGGAAATGAGTAAAAAAAAGATCAAAGGGCATCCCCACCAGATTGGTTATTTCGTCTACCAATTTGCCAAATTTCCATGTTGCAGTTTTATTCATTGTTTGGACAATTTTCGAAGATCAATTTTTTAAATTTTGGGGAGGATACGGGTTCGTGTACAGGCACTCGCGTCGAAGGGTTTGGTTTAAGTGTACGACCCTCCCCCTGCGACGCAGTTTTTTTTTGTTTTAGTAAATGGGGTTTCCGATCGCTTGTCAACGACACCTTCACTCTTTCAAAAGGGTTTCGACAGATTGGGTGGGGCCCCCAAAAAGTGCGCCGATTGCCCGGCCGGCCAAAAAAAGCAAACGGACACCCGCTTGTTCAAAGTAATACAGGAATTTCTTTGTGGGGGTCTGTTCTAAAAACCCATTTTTGTTCGGGAAGAACAAACCCAAACGAGCTGTAAAGGGTTTAGTAAAAAAAACCCAATCCTTTCACCAAAAAAAACCTACCAAAAAGGTTTTTTTTCAAACGCAAGAGAGTGGGAGGGGAAAAAAAAGGGTTTAGAACGAACGGAAAAGTATTTACTACGCTCAAACCCCCCCTTTTTCCTTTCCTTTTTTTTTTATTAAACATTCCCCCTTCTGACGGTGTCAAACTTTTCCCAGCCGTTTGATTTTTGTTTCATTGACCCCCCCCCTGGCAGCTTCTTTTCTTAGATAGCGTTCAAAGTGATTTTTGGGCTTGATAGTGTTCAATAGTCGTTTTATTTCTTTTCTTGTATCAAGTGTGTTGTTTTTTAACCCCTTATTTTTTGGGGGAAAAAATCCCCCACCTCCCCGGGTGTTTTCTGGGGGGTCCTTCGTTCGTAACGACTAAAGTTTAAAAATTTTTTTGCTTTAACTTTAGTCCGTTTTTATAGCTCGAACGATCAGCGGGGGGAAGACATGTCATTTTGAGTAATCATGTGCTTGAGCAACATGTTTTTATTTTTTTTTTGACACTTAAAAAATGCCCCTTTCCCGTTCTTCCCCTTCGATGGTTTTAAAAAAATATTCAATTTTTTTTTAAAAAAGTTGACAGATAACGAAAAAATTCGTACATGCGTTTACTCGCCGTAAGGGGGTTTTTTAACGAGCACACTGATCTCACATGCATTTACCCACCATTTGGTCATTGTTTTTTGCCCCAAAGGGGTTTTAAAAAAGCACTGTGGAAAATAGGATGATCGATTAGGGTTTAGCCAGTACGTTTTGTCTTGGGCCGCTGTTGGGTTTTTCTTTGATTTTGTGTTGCACCCTAGGGGGAAGGGGGTTTAAAAAAAAAAAACAAAAAACCAACAAACAAAAACACATTAACCCCCAAATCTCATTCTTTAACTAGTATTGAACCGTCTAAGGGTCAGCTGCTCGCTATTTGGGTCAGTAGGTACAGTTCGGGTCTTTCCCCGGGGGCTGATGCCTTTTCAATGTGAGTGCCTTTGGGGGACGGCCTAAACAAAAAAAAACAAAAACGATCGCTAAACCCAGTTTTACTTTTTTTTTCAGGTTGTATCAGCCAAAAGCAACGCCCGGGGGCATAATAGGGGCCCCACATGGATCTTCGATTTTATCACCGGGGAACCTCGGCAGGATTCGTCCCCAAGCCTGGAACTCTTCCTGCCCACAAACCACAACCGTTTAAACCACAACCCCTTTTTAGGGGGGGGAAGTCCCTCACCCCACTACTGTCAATCCGAGTTTTTTATATCGTAGGCATTGGAGAATTTAAAAGTTTAAATTGCTGACTGGATTGTACTTTAAATTAAGAAAACCCAACTAGTACTTTCTTAAGAACCTAACAGTACTTACTTTAAAAACCTACAAAAATTAACCCCAAGAACCTAACTAGTACTTTATATAACTTGTAATTTACTTGCACTTAACTTAAAAAGTACTTTCGATAAATATCTTAACTTGTACTTATCTAGTTCTTAACTTGTACTTTTTTTAGTTTATTAAAAACTATTCCATAGAAAATGGGTCTACAGCAGGAGGTTGTACTTTTTTTGCAGAGGCTGGTTCTTCTTTTACTGTGGGGGTTTGTGACTTTGTTGTTAGGTATGGTGTTAGGTATTTGTATGCTAAAAAACCGCCAACAACAGCACTCCCAATACATAATGATACATCTTATTGTTTGATTGTGATTGTGATTGTGTTGTTGTTGGTGGCAGTGATGTTGTATTACTATCTAACAATTTTGTTTTGCTGATTGGTTATTGCTTTTTGCAGTCTGTTCCATTCAGCTAGTTTACGCCCAGCCTCAACACGTCCAGGACTTTTAAACTTAGTAACATTACTCACTTCGGGTACATTCACTTGCGGGCTCACTTGTGGTACATTCTGCTCCTGCGGAGGGTCCCTGCGGTGGCGTCTTCTCCTGATCGCTCATTTTTTTTATTGCGATTAAATTTAATATGATCAAAATTAAATATGATTAAAAGTAATTAATCCCATGATGAATGGGCATAACATCGTCCCAAATCTGTAATACATGTCACACGCAAGAGTTTCTAATGACTTGTTTAAAACTGGATCTTGTGATAAGTCCATATTAAAAATCTTCTTCTGAATCAACCGGCGCCACCTTACTTACCAACTTAGCATATAGGCTAACATCGTCTGCCCCACCGATCTAACCATTTTTGACCCTAGCTGTGCTTCGTACCGAGCGTAGTACTTCTCAACGTCCTGAAGTAGACAATTGTTGGATTTGTTCAACACTTAGTTCAGTGCCTAAATGCTGTCTAGTTTTCCCACACGCAGCTAGAGAGTATAAATCTTTCTTTATGGCAGTGGTCTGCTGAGTAGTCTGCTTGCTCCTCACACTTTAATAGTTCGTCACAATCCATTTTTTAAAACAATAAAAAAAATATATAATACTTTTAAAACCATGAGTTTAACGTTGGTTAATTATGCAGTGCCTATCGTTGGTGTAATAGTTTATTCAACTCTTGCAAAATGTTTGTTAGGAATAAAACCGCCCAACATGGAAAAGATAGAAGATTCGCCAAAACTAGTTGCAACCTTAATTTTTTAGCTTTAACAACAAAAATTATCTGATTAAAAAGCACATAGACAGTTCTTTCGTATTATGATTATTTTAATTAATTTTTTTAGTTAATAAAAAGATGAGTGAAAAAAAGATTATTAATATGATTTACCTTTCTGGTGTAATTAGCGTCTTAGTATAGGCTATAGTGTGTTAGCAAAAACATGTTAAAATGAGGCCAGCTGACCTAGGAAGGTTAGACATTGAGGACGTTGTTAAGGTTATAGTTGTAATTACTGCAGGGATTGCGTCAAAAGACTTTCTTGTTACACAGGGGATTAACCCAGAAAATATATAATACATAGAAAGATTAATCTAGAAAATATTGATTTAAAAAAGATGTCTGGATTGGTTCTAATGGTGGGAGGAGCTATTGTTAATGCATTGGCCTTCTCTGGAAGCAATTATATGTTTAGTAAATTGCGGTCCGATGAAGAGAGAGAACGGCATAACAAGCAATGGAAGATTTAGCTAAGGCAAGAGACGCTTATGAGAAAAGACAAATTGCTCACTTAGACTTTATTAATAAAAAGTAAGAGAACAGAGGCATGCAGAGCACACATTTACAGACGTTGATGACGCAATGAATGAGTATTACTTAGTGACAGGAAAGAAGTTTCTAACATCGCCACCGCCAGAACTTTCTGACTTTTATGAGCCATCTGAGGAACAGAAGACTGCAGAGATAGTTTTTTATTGCAGTTGGCATGACCTCAGTCTATCTTGTTGCTCACCTTTCTTGTGTAAAATAAAATGCATTTAAAATATGGACAATACGAAGTACAAAATATATTATTCTCCTAAAGGGTATACGAAAGGAAAGACTGCTATTGAAAAACTAAGTAAAGCTGCTAGAGTGTCTGAATCAGATGCGAAAGACGCTTTCAAAACAGGCAATTTGGCAATATATCTGCCTGCCCCAAAAAGAATAATAAGGCCTAGATTTGTTAACTCGGTTCCAAATGACACCCACCAGATGGACTTGCGTATCTTCCACATGACAAAGTTAGAAGAAAAAAGTTTAAGTATGCTCTGACAGTTGTTGACATGGCTTCAAGATACAAAGACGCTGAACCTTTAACGGATAAAAGCTCAACTGCTGTAGCTGTGGCTTTACAACAAATATACATGCGATGTCCATTAAAGTATCCTAGATGATTCAAGTTGAGATGGAAAAGAGTTTAAAGGTTCTGTAAACCAGCTTATTTTAAAACATCATGTTACAGTTAAGAGAGGGATCCCAGGCAACCATCGATCACAAGCCCTAGTAGAAAACTTTAATAAGAATCTAGCTGAACGCCTGTTTACCTATCAATAACAAAGAGAACTTATGGACACTACGAAGTACAGAGAACGCAACACAGAATGGGTTAGGAGATTGCCAGCAGTCTTACGTGCCATGAACAATGAAGAATTTAAAGCAACAGGTCTTAAACCAGTAACGCAATCAAATTAAAAAAATTAGCATTACTGAAGATGCGCAGGGGACTCAAAAACTCTTGCCGTTTGGACTAAAAGTAAGATACTTGTATGCTCCTGGGGAGGCAGAAGGTGATGTTAGAATTAGAGCCACAGACCCCATATGGAGCGTAGACGTTTATGAAGTTGAAAGAATCATGAAAACAACCCCTCCGGTAAGAGAGACTCTCTCTTCTAAAAGGCCTGCCCCTAAAAGATCCTTTGTTCGTGAAGAGCTGCAAGTTGTCCCACCAAACACAGTAAGTTAAAAAAAGAGTATTTATTTTGTTAAACTTATTTTTTGTTAAACTTATTTTTTGGGCCGATTTTGGGGTTAACTGATCATGTGATTGTTTTTCATGTTCGTTTAATTGCATCATGGTCTACCTAACGTGAAGTAAAAGTCTTCTCCACTCTTTTTGAAGTAATTTTTGTCATCTGTAATCCTCACCATCACCAGAAGCTTCTGAAAGCGGCGGGCCGTAATGTTTTCATCCTGGAATGATTTGCTATTCTTAATCTTAATGAACAAAGTTTTGCTGATGCTAGGGCAACAATGGCAAGTGTGCTTTTGTAATTTTAGGAGTTAATTTTTTTTAATCAGCACTTACAATCATAGAAATGGGCGCCTAAACCTAAACCAAGGCCCCCTAATGCTAAAGAGACTGCGCCTCCAGCCCCCATATCAAAGAGCAACACAGACCCAGACATTTACGCTAGCTACAGCTGAGGAGCCAGTAATTACATAAGAAAGAGTATTTTAAAGCTTAGCATATTTCTTTCAATTAACCCAATACTTATCCAAGTCGCTTCTATTTCCTTTTGAAGTTCGGTTATTTGCTCTAACCCAACTGTTGAACCCATTTTTAATAAGATTAATTTAAAATTAATCTGTACAAATCTTCTTCTTATTAATTCTTCTGGCAGCACTTCATTAACATGTTAAAACGCAAGTCAAGATAACTTAATAATGAAAATAAAGTCGAGTTCTGTTTAGCTTGTTTTGTCACCATCACATTAACCTTGTCCAGATGATACAAGGTACACGGCTGTTCCGTACCTGCCAGAACTGACAACATTTAGTCCCAGCTCGCGTGACCCGCTGACCCTGACCGACATGAGCGATTGCAAGGCGTGCCATGCTTACAGTTTTGGCTCACCTACCTTCTTTGAGAGGTGTAGCAGAGAGCAGTGCTTGTGACTGATTTTGTTTTGTTTTTCCCCCCAAACTTCGATACAACTAAAATCCCGGATGTTTGTTTCAATTAGGGGTTGCCATGAGGATTATTAGAAGTGAGCTTGTGTCTGTGTGTGTTTTTATAACACGATTCAAAACTTTAAAGTGTGGTTTTTGTGTGTAATAGTTTTGACGTAAGTGAAACCATAAGTTGTAAAATGGCGACTCCAGCAGTCAGAGCGTAAGTGACAGCACGAATCAGTCAGCACTGAGCTAGACTGAATACTATGTGTCCGACTTTGTGGAGAACGCGTGTTACGAAAGGAGAAAAGAATAGAACGGTTTGAGTGAGAATAATGTAAAACCAAAGCCACAGAACTCTCGCGTGCTACAATTTTAGACATTTTTGACTGAAGAAGAGGGCAAGCACTACAGCAATTTTTAAGAAATGTACCAAAAACTCATGAAGCTGAAACACGCTAGCAACCGACGCGACCGCAAAATTACGATCGACCGTGTGCACTTGATATTAAGAAAATGTCAAGAAATCGGACAACTTTCGATCCAGAGCTGCCAATCAGTCAGTGCAAAGCATTCAGTCACTTTCAATCACAAACACAGGAGGTTGTCCCCCAAAACCGGAGTAAGGGGCCGTGAAGAGATTCGCACAACAAACTTTTGATCCGGCCGACTTGCCAATGATGAAAGTGTGTCCAACGTCACATTTTGTCAATCTAAACGTCAACCCCAGTTAAAAAAAAGCCCAAAACCTCTGCACACAAACATCTCCAATCCACCGGCAACACGCCGCAAGCAGTGATGTAGCTCTATCGCCTTTTCCGACATCGGAAAAATAAAGTGATCTATTTCGACTAGGATGAAGAGGATATTGATAAAACCACTCCTGATGAAGAAAAAAATTACTGACACGTTTGGGTGCGCAGTAAGCTGCGCAGTCCAGTGACCATTTCACAGTTAGTGCAAAACAAGGGTCAGCCAATTGTGTTGAAAAAGATCAGACAGCCCCGTAAATCTTCGGCATTGGCATCATCTCCTCTGAGAAGAAAAGATACTCACATGATACAGAAGATCAGACTGAATATTTCAGAAGCTATTAGAGAGGATGTACCATACAACATGGATCAGAAATCAGAAGAACAGCTCGCACCCACAGACAAAAGATTCTTGAGCGCTGGATGTGCCGCAGTGAGAGTGACCAAAAAGCAAAGGTCTGCACTAGAACTAGTCAGGGCCAAAGTACAGACAGCAAAAGAGATTTCGCAGAAGTATAGGATTAAAATTTGACTGAGAAAAGAAAGAAGACAACAACAAAAGAACATTTTTGGAAGAAATATGAATATTACAGAGAAAACTCCTTTGTGTTTGATGAAATGGCAGACAAAAAGAAAGAAAAAACAAATGAGAAAACAAAGACCTTCCAAAAAGTTGTAGAAAACCTGTAGCAGCAGTAAGACAGCGATAACAAGCTTGACCTTGCATGACAATACAATCCACAGAAGAGATCTGGGAAAAGATAGGGGGGAAAAACCATTGGGGGTGGTACATTTAAATGAATGCTTCAGATGCAAATCATCACAAACCAAACTCCAAACACAACACTTGTGTCCTGGCCATTGTAGACGCAAGGACAGCCTCAGAGAATTTTGAAGAGAATCCATGGATCCATACAAAGAACAGCTGGCACACAGAAGTCCATGACATGGAGAAATAAGACAATCAAAAGTCTTTCTGTTTGGGATTATGATTTTCATGCTCAAGAGCTGTCTGTCAGCCAGGTGCTCAGAGGAACACACCCCTGTCAATACTGCACAGCAACAAAAAGCCAAATACACACTCCACCCTCATTGTAATGAAGGCACAACACACAGCCGCAGTTTACAGGGCACCAGAGAGAATACAACAAATTCCGAAATTCCAAAAGAAAAATTCCAAGCTGCACAATAATGTCATCAGAAACCTGTCATTGACATACAACACTAGGCCATGATATTTTCACCCCCCATCTGCACAAGCTTCTGGGAGTGGTAAAAAAGCACCATGACCCTACTGGAAGGTGAGTGTCATTCTCTAATAAAGAAATTGCAGAATCCTTGCAGTTGAGACAAACAGGTAGAGACAAAGTCAGCCTTTCTGAACTTGTTGACACACCAGAACAGATTGAATCTTTTAGAATAAGCTAAAATGCAGCTAGAATCAAGAATAGTGTTCAATGAGCTGAAGATGACAGCACACCCCTGAGTTTTTTCCCCAGCAAGAACAAGAAGAACTGATGGACAGGTAATGGAGAAATAAGAAGAAAAAAAGACAGGAAATCACCAGCTTGATCTTCCACGCTTGTCTGTTCCTGTCACACAGCATTTAGATGTGCCCTACAACAAAACAAAACCACAAGCAGCCAGTCAAGGCAATCTTTTCATAGGCAACCACTGCAACAAATATTTGAAGCCAGAGACAATTACACATGTATGTAGAAAGTGTTGTCAGCACAACAGCTGAGCTGACTCAAGACAGAGGCTATCCTTCTCAGAGCAAGGATTATATCTAACAGATTCAAAAAGCTGAATATGCTATTCTCACACATCCACAACAAAAAACTCACATCAAAAACCCATGACTGTGAGTGCCATTGTTGACAAATTGGATAGTGATATCAAAGAATACATGTCTTTCTTTAGAAAAGAAATTCCCACAGTCCTACAGTCTCGCATCATTCCAAATCCACATAATTTTAGAAAACCATTTGTGTTCTATCATTCCGTCACATCCATTTTGGACTTCTCTACAGGTGAACAAGGGGTTGAAGAACCACATGCAGTTGTCAAACAGGCTTGAAGAGAAGGTGTGTGGTCTAAAAACAGAGCGAGAAATGCGTGTCATGATGTCCAAACACATGGCTAATTGTTCTCCCCCCTTCTTCAAGGTCGATCACTGCCCCTGGAAGCAAGTTGTAAAGTTAATAAACAGTAAAATGTCTCCTGTTCACTGTACATGCACTCAGACTGTGTATACGTGTGTGTGTGTGTGTGTGTGTGTAGTGTGTGAGTGGTTTGTGAGTGTGTGTGGTGTGTGGTGTGTGTGTGTGTGGGGTTGTGTGTGTGTGGTGTTCGCATCATCCCACCAGCTCCCATGTTTAAAACATAATAATAAAATACTAATATGTGACAAAATATTAATTCACTCAGCTAAAGATTTTGAGTTGCACATCACAAAGTATTTAATATCTTATTTGTCAACAGATCAAGAAACTGTTTAAATCTGGAAGTGACAGAAGCTCATATACACTTCTACATAATTAGGCGACACAACAGCAAAGCCGAGACCTTGTAAAAAGAAGACAATTGCCCAAAACATTGTGCCAAATAATGCGTGATCAGTGGACATTGTGTGCCAAATTAAACGCGTGACCATGACAATTGGTGGCATAGCAGTGTGATTAAGATGTGCATGGCTCTGGACAACATAGGAATCCCATATTGAGTATAGCATGGTGTGTGTGTGTTGTTGTTGTGTTGTGTGTGTGTGTTGTAGTGTGTGTGTGAGAGTGTGAGTGTGTGTGTGTTCCTGTCTGTGTCTGGGACTGTGTTGTGTTGAGTGTGTGTGTGTGTGTGCGTGAGTGCGTGTGTGTGAGTGTTGTGTGTGGTTGTGTGTGTGGTGTGGTGTGTGTGTGTGTGTGTGGTTGGTGTGTGTGTGTGTGTGAGAGAGAGAGAGAGAGAGAGTGTGTGTGTGTGTTGTGTGTGTGTGTGTGTGTGTGTGTGTGTTGTGTGTGTGTGTGTGCAAATCCATGTAAAATTTGTTTCTGTTTTTTTCAACTTGTAATCCACATTTATCTGTGTGCATGCAATCCTTACATTCCTCTGTTTTGATTCTGTGCTCTCTCACTCTCTCCTCTCATCTCCTTCTCTCTCTCTCTCTCTCTCTCTCTCTCTCTCTCTCTCTCTCTTCTTCTCCCATCCTCCTCATCACACCTTAACACTTAACCACTCTCCCCTCTCAACACCTTCTCCCCTACGACCACCACACGACACTCTCACTACTCACCCGCTCTCTCTCTCTCTCTCTCTCATGTGGTGTGTGTGGTGTGTGTGTGTGTGTGTGTTGTGTGTGTGTGTGTGTGTTCATGTGGTGTGTGTGCGTGTGTGTGTGTTGTGTGTTGTGTGTGAGAAGAGAGAGAGAGAGAGAGAGAATGTAATATATAATGTGAGTGGTGTGTGTGTGTGTTGTGTGTGTTGGTGTGTGTGTGATTGTAAATAATGTAAATCTGTTCTTTTTCTTCAACCTCTTAGTCTGTGTGCATGCAAATCCTTTACATTTCTTCTCTTCTGATTCAGTGCTCCTCTCGACTTCTCTCTCTCTCTCTCAATCTCACTATCTCTCTCTCTCTCTCTCTCATCTCTCTTTCTACTCTCTCTCCTCTCTCTCTCTCTCACTTTGTGTATGTGTGCGTGTTTTTCATGTGTGTGTGTGTGCGTGCGTGTGTGTTCATGTGTGTTATGTGAGATCATATGTTGCGTGTGTGTGTGTTGGGTGTGTGTGTGTGGTGTGTGTGTTGGTGTGGTGTGTGTGTGGAGTTCAGTGTTTGTGTGTTATTCTATTGTAAAGGTTTGTACCACAATGCATGTTACATGCATGTCAGATTTTTGACTGCTGACCACTGTATCAGTGTTAGAAATGAAGCAAGCTAAATGCCCATCAATTAAAAAGGCATGCTACAGGCAAATTTCATGTATTTGGCTAAGGAATGCCAGGATACAGTTCCTGAGAGAGAGATCAGAACTGACACATGTAGAATTGCATGTTTATTTAAGTATATATTTTTGTGTGTGTGTTGTGTGGTTGTGTGTTGTGTGTGTGTGGTGGTGTGTGTGTTAGTGTGTGTGTGTGCGTGGCGTGCGTGCGTGCGTGCGAGCGTGCGTGCTGTGTGTGTGACTCTTTCATTGTGTTCTGTTTTCTAACCTAGTAAGAAGTGTGTCTGTTTAGATATAGTTTTCTATTAATGAATTAAAGACAATAAATGAAAGTACATATTTTAATTCCCCCGAGTTACATCTGCCAGCCATCAAAATCCCTCTCTCCTCTCCTCTCACAACAAAATCCTCGGCAGGGGTGCATCTCCATCTACCCCCCGCCCCCGCCCCTCCCCACCCCCCCCAACACCACACATCCCTGCGCTTCAATTCGCACACGCCATTCTAGCACAGAGTAGTGAGCTGATCTGTTATCTTGACAGTTTGTGTTCTATTTCGGATGCCAGGGTCACCCAGCGAACTAGTTTGCACTGGTTCACTGTCATACACATTGTGGGGGAATACTGACGCGTGTGTGTGCTGGTAGACATGAATTATCTATATCGGCTTCCTACACTGGTCTCTTGGGCATAGGCACTGAGTGTACTATAGTTCACCGGGCTGGCTTGGAAGATGCCAATATGATTTGATTTTCTTATGGCGCACACCGTCTCCGATACATTGAAAAAGGAATGACGTTTCGCAAGATCACGACACACACACACACACACGCACGCATGCCGCACGCACAACGCATGCACATAACCGCACACACACACACACACACACACACACACACACACACACACCGACACACACCACACACACGCAACAACACACACACCACACACACACACACAGATTGTTTGCAGCATATAGTCATACCCAAGGTGTGTACCCAGTCCAAGTGTGTGTGTGTGTGTGTGTATGTGTGTGTGTGTGTGTTGAGTTGTGTGTGTGTGGTGTGTGTGTGGTGTGTGTGTGTTGCAATAAAAAAGAATCAGAAGACTGTTCGAAATTTGTAATTTTATTACAGAATAAATACGGTTATAGAATTGTTCGAAAAAAAAAAATCACTACTAGTTTTGATGCAAAGCTTGAGACATTGGTTCATGTCATGTCGTGGTGGCCTGCCAAAGTTCAGCTGCATGAACCTGCCATTGATCATTACATTGCGCATTTTGGATCAAACAAGCTTTAACGTACGGGAATCCCGACCTTTTTTTGCTTTGTAGTCTGAGCAGAGGCATGAATCAAAAAAAAACTAAAACATTTTATGTGAACTATCAATGAGGGAAAATAATCTGTCATTAAGCGCTGAAGTGATTAGTTTTGATCGATTTGTGTGTATTGTCATTGAATGTAATTGCCTAACAACTTGAGCTCACAATATCATGTACATGCGGTTTCTTCGTCTCGCAGGAAAATAAACCTAGTCGAGTTATGGTAATAACAGAATTGTCCTGCAAATCGCCAATACAGTCTCTCAGGAGCGTATAAGTATTATACTCTCACGACAACAACGAATTGTCAAACTGACAACCCCTTTTTTAACGCCGCGCAGCAATGGCCGATAAACATAGCTGCATGGACTTGTTTGTGTGCAGGGCTGACAAGCACGCTGTTGTACAGCGCAGATAGCAGTGGTGGTAGGGAGCCGCCTTCAGTAAACCCTGCCTTCCCTGACCTTGGCAGTGCAGCAGCCGGAGAGGTGTTAACATCCCTTGCTTCGCTGAACACAAATGAACTCGCTCTGAACAGCCGAGGGGTGTTATTCGTCTCCGTTTTAGTAATTGCCATACCGAGCTTTAGAAGGGGCATCCAAGTATCAGCCTTTATTTGTAACCTCTAATTAAGTATGTTCTGGCAAACTAGTATCGCCGACCCTCGAGTAATAAAAAGCGAAAAATCATCGTCATTTGCTATGTAAGTGGACTGTATCATTGAGGGTAAATCTAACCGACGGTGCCTCCCCCCTTCAGCTACGGACCTTCTTTCTCTGTAGCATATATAATCAGAACCCTGCCTAGTAAAATTCAATCTGTTTATTTTTCTTTTGTGTTCCTGGAACTAGGCTAACACGAATGGGTCTGCATTTAAGGCTTTTCTTAAAGCATTCTAAATTGTTTTTCTTATCAAAGTATACCTTAGGGCTTCCGTAGTTCAAACTTCAAATTCCAAACATTTCAGGAAGCAACCGCCCAAGCATTCTTCACGTTATTGAGTTTGTATTCATGTTTGCCAAAATCGATTGCCCTTAAATTTCTTATCTCTCTAGGATAGGATATTGCTGTCGTTTTTTGTCCTTCATTGGGAGGGAGGTTTAACCCCCGTCATCTGTGTACACAAATCCATATACATTTCCCTGCACAGACCTATTAGATCAAACTCAGTGTACTGCTAGGGTCTTTTACCTCTACTGCAGTGCATATAGGAGCAATCTGCGCTTTTGATTCTGGCCCACGAACATTCTTTTATAATATAAAAATTATAAAAACAAATTGTTATAAGAATCAATAATAAACAATCAACAATAAACAAACTATTGGAACTGGGGTCAGTCCGCAAGCATAGCTTACGTGCTTAGATTTTTATAACTGCTCTTTTATTTTTTAGCTCACTTTTGTCCCTTTATAAAATAATTATCACTAAACATCTTCAAAAACTATCTTTGTCCTTAGTGGAAAATAATACAACCGATTTTAACTGCGATCGAAAGTCTTTAAGACAGCATTGTATTTTTGAGTTAAACCACACAGAAACTAAGGCGTGGCGGCCACTAAAGGCCAGCTTTGACAGAGCTTTTTCTTATTGTTAACAATTTCCCGTCCAGCTGAACAGCATCATCAATATAAAAGTGTTTCAGTTTCCCACAAATATCTATAGTAAAGAGTTCTAACAGTCGCTCGATTTGACGCTAGTATCAACTAAAAAAATATTCTTCGTCTTCCAAATAACCTTCCTTTCTTTGTAAGACTTGTTTGTGCTTAATGTGTTGTGCAAAATATAACATGTGCACGAAATGAAACCAGTATATTGTTTGTAACAAATCAAGTACAAGAACAGTTTTCCCACAACCCAGTAATATCCGCAGATAAGAGAACGTGCGGATCTTTAAGCATAAACTTCCAAAACTATCCATCTGTTTTTAAATAGGAAATTTCTTCTACATTTTATTAAGCCACGTCTTTAGCCTGTTTTCTTCAATGTTTAACTGAAGCAACACAAACCAAAAAAACATGCATTTTTTATTGGGCGTTTCCGACAGCTTTCTTTCCCATGGGTAGAATATTATTTTTATAACATCTTGCCCTACCATTTCTCCACTTCCAAACAAACTGTTGTCAAAATGTGGATTCTAAAATCCACCACAGCCCATATTTGGTTATTAAGTAGTCTTCGAGTCTACATCATAAAGGCGAAGTTTCTTTACAAATCGATCAACGCTGAACTCATTTGTGCCTACCTCCCATCGAACAACTTTCTTATTCATCAAAGTGTTGGAGATGTAAAAGTCCGCGCCCTGAATACAACTGATCAGTCTTGCCATATATTTCACAGTCAACCTTCTCAATTTTTTTGATTAAAAACGCTTCTGAATCTCTTTGAAAAGAGTTAGTTCCTTCAGTACACAAGAACAAAATTCCTTTAAAGACTCAAGACTGATTTAGATTATGTTACAGAGAGTGTCTCGCTTGTTTCTATTTTCTGTAGTGGAGTTGTATAACTCTTTCATAATGAATACCCGTATCACTTTTAATACCGGGTTTAAGATGTCTGTCCAGTTCAAGTTTAGTAACAACATCAAACTCAAAGAAATGGCGCGACTGGTAATATTGGATAAAGGTCTCAGACAGAACAACAGAATCGCAAGATTAAAATGTCAGTACATAGTAAGTTTTTCTTTTAGGTTTTTCACCTTGGTTAATAAGGCATATGCGTCTTTAAACAGTACAAATCTAAAGGGATGCAGAATCTGTTGCCAAATGCTACAGCTACTACTGCGTCAACTATAATCCCCATTGCATCCACCGCTTTAAGCCTGTTCTTGGGGAGGCCGGTTGGACCTTGTAATCCCTGATAAACTTTCTCTTTTCTTCTTTTTTAGGCAAGCCATATATCAGAATAGAGGGCAATAAAAGTCCCCTGCCTCGCTTAGTACAAGGACATCCTCCCTCCCCTCCATTTTGATTGCCATAAATGTTTAACGATTGCCCTGCCCAACATAATATCAACAACATAGCATTAGGATTCTGTCGATGAGTAAATGTCTATTTTGAATGATAGTTTAGCAGTCCTGTAATAAACATTATAACATCGCCAACGCCAAGATCAGGAAACTTTTACATTAAAGTATTGTACAGCCATACAGTGAATAGATATTTAACACAAATTACAGTCTAGCCATATACCTATTAGCCATACGGATCCTTTCTCACTACTAGAGGGTCGAGTGACATCCATGGTACAATTTATAAAACACAAAAAATCTAAATAAAAAAATATGGATGAAATTGACGCGATTGAATCCTGTTGAAGAGAAAGAATATGAAACTGAACGGGGGCCCTTCATTGCACGAAGAAATTGAAGGAGCGGTTCTTTTACTCCCAAAGACAACGTCAAGAACTATTGCAAGAAAGAAATCAATCATTCTATAGAAGCATAGGACTAGATCTACCGGCGTGCCTTGATCCTAAAACGATTTGAGGAATATGGTGGGCATATGTATATAAGAACCTGTGCAGGATTCGAGTAAAATGCTACTTCAACGCCAAAACCCAAACTAGTTTTTTTTAAAACTAAGCACAATTAGGTGAAAACTCCTATTGCAAGGCAGAACAATTAAACCTTTGTAGAGGTTAGAGCCGAAGCCTAAGTCAGTTACAAAACTGGAGCGGGGGCTGCCAAACACAAACTGAATACAAAACAAACAACTTTCAAGATTTAAGTCAACAGCAGATGAATCAATTAAAAACATATAAAACAATAAGGGAAGAGCAAAGAACTAAAAGCAGAAATTGTAAACGAGTTTTAATAAGGAGACGCAGTTAAACACAATTGCAGAATTCTCCAATCCTAAGCGTAGAAAACCTGGGGCTAATGAACAGTCTAAAGTCAATAAGGTGTGAACTAGAAGAACAATTTGGCAAAACTTTGTGAGCTTGAGAGAGAGAGAAGAAGGAAAAAATAACTCGCTGATGCAGATGATAACAATTTAGGCGAGAAGAGAAGGGCTAGAATACAGCAGAAAAAACAGGATTAAGAATAGAAAGGGACAGCTAGATTAGAAACGCTGTCTACTAACAAGCGCAGCTAAGCATCACAAACAAGCAAATAAGAGAAACTATAACAGAATGCTTATGAACATACTACGCTAGCAGAAAGAATAGGACTCTGTTTCAGATACACAATGATTATCAATATTAGCATATTCAACAGCCCGTTGGGTATGCTATCTCACTACACACGTTTATGCATTTACAGGTAGTTGCGCCAACAGGGTCAGTAGCGCCTCCAACACCCCATCAATGGTAAAAGTTGGATAGAAAAACAATGCATCATCTAGCAAACTTATTAAAGATTAGTCTGCCAAAGCGTTGATGCTCTGCCTGGCCATAATTGGCAGTGTTG
This sequence comes from Conus ventricosus, assembly GCA_018398815.1. Lineage (NCBI taxonomy): Eukaryota > Metazoa > Mollusca > Gastropoda > Neogastropoda > Conidae > Conus > Conus ventricosus. The sequence continues at coordinate 2,563,425 of CM031625.1, read as the reverse complement.
TTAGTTGTTTTGTTCCTACTAATAAGGCAAAGCTGCTGGTTATATGGCTGACCATCTAGAGACGATAGGAGAGCTAAGCTGCGGATTAAAATTTTAGTGGAAATAAAGTAAGGCCTAATCCAGTAAAAGTTCAAAAACAACAAGGGCTGTCTTTTCACAAGTGTGACTGTCGTGCGAGGCAGATCAACAGGATGACTGCTTCTGGACGCCTTCAGGCTGTGGTGGGCTATAACAGCTCGCTTTTCTTCAGGCTAGAACTTTTTTAAAATGGATGGTGCAGTCCTTGTGTTTAAAGCCTAGATTTATGCACAAAGTTTTTTTGATCGTCTCCAGCTATGATGATTTTCATTGTTATAATTCAAGTATCATGCCACTCTGTAGTCTAAGGTCAGAAGGCAGCATGTATAAACCAAGGCCTACAAACAAAGTCAAACCATGTGACCTAGCATGAGCAAAGAACGTCTTGAAACCTTTTGTATTGCGGGAGGGCAAATCAAGCAAGCTGAGTTAATAAGCATCTTCTAAATTAGCAAGAAATTGTTTTTCTGCATCAAAGCCTGCAGATTGCTCCACATGATAGACAAAGACTGTGCATGGCTCCAAAATGACACCAACGTATGTCGTATGAAGTCACTAAGTCTTTCACTCTGCATTGTTCGGGCTTCACTTTCAATCCTAAGATAATGTATCCAGGCATCAGGGTGTTTATGTTCTATAGATCCCAATCGAACTTGATTGTCTGGTTGAAAAGAGGGTGTGCCAGGCCATTAGTCATAATTTATATCCTTTTAAACACCCCAATCAAATACAATGTGCCCTAACCCATGAATTGTCGTCTAACTTTGTCCTAAAGTCATTTGAAGGATTAAATGTTAAATTCGTTTGCCAAATTCTTTCATATGCATTATTGTCCATTGGGCAGTTAAATGGTTTTTAAACCGCGTGTCGCAGGGGAGGGGCAACTTGCATTCAGTTAGAATCGTCTGTACTGAGTGATAAACAAGAAAGATCTATACTGACCATGACCAAAAGAATTGGGTGGTTAAATGGTTTTCATATGAAACACCACAGCCAGTAGTTGCGCAGTAAATGGCAAAATTTAACTGATACTGAAAAAAGCCCATAGGGCGGGATGACCATGCTGATGGCACTCAGTCACTCTTTATAGGATGATTTAAAAATTTAGTTAGCGGATTTTACAATTCTGACTTTGAAGCCTTGTATGATTCCATCTACTGCAATGGTAAAAAAGCTGAAGTCCAAAGATTTGGGGTTATAAAAACCTCCAACAATGTAAGTGGCACTTTCGTTATATTTAAATAAATGGTTCCATTTTAAATAGTTTTTAATAAAATAGTTAAAAAAAAATGTACATCAAATAACAAGAAAAACGTGCGGGTGTTCTTAACGTAACCCAACTTCCAATTGGCACGGATTTGTAGGAATTGCCCTTAAAGAAATTGGTTTAAAAGGTTATGTGTGGGTTGGGGGGGGGTGTTGTGGTGGGGGGGGGTGGGTGGGGGGGTGTGTATAAACATATCTGAAGGAGCACAAATAACTGGATTATTTTTATGACGAAACAAAGCAGTCCAAATGATCATATACAATACCATAAGGATATTATCAACCTATTGTTCTTTAAAAGAGGTACTTAACGAATTTGCATTATTGTTAAATTAACGAAGCAAACCCACAGAACTACTATACTTTCTCCCACTAGAAGAAAGAAAAATACACTTCCCCTAAAGGTCTGGCTAAAATCTTGGATTCCACAAATAGTGACGATCTTATACATTTAGTACAAGAAAAGATGTATATCAAATTGAAGGTAATAAACCTTCGATTTTCTCGTGAACCCAATTTTGTATGTCCATTATACAACAGTTTAAAACACATGCTAATATTGATATAATGTGCCATCCAACACAGTTCTACGAGCACATCCATCAATTAAGAGTCAGGTTTTTGCGATTATCAGTTATACAGGTTTGACGGAAACAAGTCAATTTAAAGAATTAAAGAGGGAAGAATTAATTGATGGGGCTATAAATTCATTGAGATGTAAAAATAACGAATACAAAATGGAAGGCTATATGTTTGATCTGATTTATTAATAGTGCTTGAGGTAGAAGAGCATAATAGAACATTAGTACGTGTCTCAGACCCCGCGACGTTAATAGCGCTGAAGAGTAGAAGAGCGGCACTGTAAACCCTTAATTTTTAATCCCAGGAGAGTATGAAAAATGTTTGTTCACGATCACCATATCTTATCTAGCACGAAAGGCCCCCATTTTAAGTGTCTGATTACGTCAATTTTTGCTGGGGGTTTATGCGTTTAAACTTAGTTGTAAAGACAGTGTTGATTTTGACCAAAACTGGACATGAGAAGGACGTGATTTGTCTGGAAGAGTGGGTTTTCCGTACAAAATAAGATGGGTTGAGCTTGAACAAACAAAATTACAATCTCTATAATTTACTAGACAATGTGTTGTGTAGTCCCTTTTGTTGAGTGTGTGATAATGTGGGGTCATACATATATCGATTTGGGATATCTCATACTACTATTATAGGCATCTGGGTTTGGGCGACTCGGTCTTGCTGAGTCCGGTCACTACATGCAGAGCGAGCGGACTGATGGGCGCTCTGGGCAGCAGATTCCGCAAGACTCGGAGGTCAAGTGCAGACTCTATAGCCCCAGGAATCGATCTAGCAGGGAGTTGGTGGTGAGTCAGTCACCGTTAACACTATACACGTTCCTGTCTCATCAGCCTGCCAGTGTCATCCGCTTTTTCGACGTCACCCCTCCCTCAGCAAAGTATGGCTGGGTGGGTGGTTTCATGCAGGAACCTTCTGCCAGTCCTCAGTTGCAGCTCCACCTCCTGCTCCATCGGCTCCCTTTTTGGTCATCTCTAGTCTCGCCAACGTTTAGTTACATTGTCTGTTTGTTTCAGTTCAAAATGGTAGTTACATGTTATTGCGGTCATCCATCTACTTTAATTCATCGTCTATTAAACGTGCAATCATAGATTTTTTTTAAGTCAAAATTGTGTCAGCAAGCGTGTTTAGGGGTTTCGTGTATACAATACATCTTTGTGGCAGTTGATGAGAATATGGTGTTGGCCCCTTGCACGAGGGGCCGAGGTTGTCAGTAAGAAGCATTCGATACTTCAAGATTTTCTTTTCATCATGACAACATCCTAAAACAGTCTAGGGGGATAGAATGAATGTGCCAGTGACGACAGTAACACGAACTCTGTGCATTTGGAAAAGCCGTTTATATCAGACGTTTCACAGTAACATTTGAAATTCGGTGGTTGACTTCGACGCACTGAGCTTCGGTATAAGTGAAAATATCTTCACATGGGTTTTCTATATTTTGAATTACTGATGTTTGTGGTTTGTTAGTTTTGTTTGTTTGTTTGTCGTTCGTTTTGTTTGTTTGCATAATTTTTTCTTCTCTTTCTTTTTTTCTAATGTTTCTATATTTTTCTAATATTTATAAGGTACTCCTCATGTTGAAGACATTAGCACAGCATACATCAACTTCCATGCGGGTTGAAGTGTCTCCTCAATGTAATATTGTAATGTTCATTACCTTTTCGTGTTTGTTTCCAAGCAAAGTGACTGAAAGAGTGACTATGAGTGGCTTGAAGTCACGTTTTTTAGTTGGTATTTGAACATCAATTTAATTTCGTACGATGTCATATACAACTTAAAACAACTACAGTCCACAGACAACACTTTGAAAAGAGAAAAGTCGGAAGTCTTCCATTGTGAATTGTGTGATACTGCACTAGCAGAACGTTCTGTTGGCTGAGAATTCCTGCTTTTAAGTGGTGTCAGTCTAAATAAGCCATATGTATAAGAGTTTTCAGAGAGTCGGTGGGGGGGGTGGGGTGAATACCTCCTTCCCTCAGATAACCTGACATCAAAAGCAGAACTTTTTTTCAATTGTTTTTTGTATTGGACGTGTATTTTGACGTTCAGGTGTCTCGTGTAGGCTTCAGGTAACGACTGCAATGCGATCACGCCATCACTACATTGAAATCAACTAGAACACACAACAAACCACAACAGCAATTAAACATAAGAGTACAGCATTTTCAAAAAATGACGCTCCTGGGTCACTAAACAAAGAGAACAAACACATGACAAAAATCACACAACAACGCTGTCCAACACACAAAATACAAAAAAATGGAAAACTACAACAAATAACCCTCACCATACAACACAACACACAATAAATAGCACAGCAATATACGACAGTCGATTCAATACAACAGAACACAGCAAAGCACAGTCACAGCGACAACCATAACATAATGCAACGTAACATAGCGTGTTAATAGACCCAACCCGCAAGACGGCAATGCAAAACAAATGAGAAAACACAATACGACACGATTCACAACAGCACAGACTGTTCACCACACACAGCACTGAACAGGTATACCACAACACAGCACAGAACTGTAATACCACAACACAGCACAGAACTGTATCCACAACACAGCCTACAGAACTGTAATAAACCAAACAACAGCCCAGAACTATATACCACAACACAGCACAGAACTGTAATACCACAGAACACAACACAGAACAACGCAAAACAGCACATGGTAACACAGCACCAAGCAATGCGACAGCCCAGCCCATTGACATAATACAATTAAATCAAAGTTAATGCGTGTAATACAACACAAATTAATGCACACGACACCACACGCACACACACACTACACCCACACACACACACACACACCCACACACACACACACACACACACACACACTCACACACAGCCCGACACGACACACAGTACGGTGATTACGCAGATATCATTCTACCACAACATACTACAACACAATATAAATGCAACGCCAACATAATGCATATGCAACTATAAAACCACAACAAACGGATGTAAACAACTGAAAATAGAATTCATTTGAATCCAGAGCAAAACGACCTAAGCTGACACAACAGTAACATAACGCAGTACAGAGCAACAGAAACTATGTCCACAGCGCCCAGCCAACCACACGACAATGACAATTCAAGCAAATTAGGCATACCATACATCCACAACAAAAACAACAAAAACACTACATACAGTGCTAATAAAGTAACAGGACAACATTAGGCAATACAATACATCCACATCAAAACAAGAAAACCCACTACAGTTACTGAGCAAATAAAGTAACCGGACACATTAGGACAATACAATGACATCCACATCAAAACAAGAAAACCACACTACTAGGGGTACTGAGCACAAAAGAAACTAGGCCACCTTAGGCAATTTACAAAACAACCACTCAAAACAGAAAACCCCCCCTACAAGACACAGAGCAATAAAAAACAGAGGGCAACATTAGTCGACAATCACAATACATCAAACAACCGAAACAGGAAAAACAACCCACTACAGTACTGTGAATAAAGTGACAGGACATGAAATAGATACCAGTAAAAATCCATATCAAAACACAAAACCACTACAGGTAAAAATGTGCAATAAAGTACCAAGGCAACATTAGGCAAAGCAATAACCCACTCAAACCAAGAAAACCACCGAGCAGTTACTGAGCAAAAAGACAACAGTGACAATAAGATACACATATAATCCACCAAAACAAAACGAATACACCCTGTAATCCAACGATATAAAGCATAATAAACCCAATACAAAACAGCAGACGGCACAGTAATACCATATAATGCAATATAAACCAGCTTACGAAAACATCAGAAACACCGTAATACGAAATAATGTAATATAATCCACTATAAAACAGCAGAACAACACTGTAATTACGATATAAATCAAAGTGGCTCTACTAATACAACCAAAACAATAGACCCACAAAGCAGTTGCAATACTATACAGTCCACAACAACGAAGTGAAACACACTGCAACGGGTTATAGAATGTAAATTCAGGCTGAACCAAGGGCACAGCACAGAACAAAAATACACACGGGTAAATATGAGACAATGTAACACTGATCAGACAAGTAGCACACACAACCAAACTGGCACAAACAACACGAACCTAATGCAGCAGCGTGATGCATAGCAGCATCGCAGGGACAGACGCATAAAAGCAGCGCTATGCAGAAACTAAACAATCAGGGGGAGACGGGGCTGACGCAATACAAACATTATAAAACACAAAACAACTATAGATCGCGACAAAAAAAGCAGAATAACGCATAAAAAAGCCTACTAGTTGCGAATAACATAATATGCCAATCACTAGGACATTGATGGCCCAGGAGGTATGACATACGAAAGATGTCAAAACGTCGATTCCTTGCAAATTCGGTGAAATTACGACCAGAGACACGATGTGCAATGGGAAGGAGACAATAATTTCCCTTGTATTTGGAAGGGAAAAAACTCGATATGCGGTGGCGTATATTCCTTACAAGACTTGAATTTATTAAGTATCATTTATAGCCCGTTAGTAACGGCTATTCTGTAAAATAAAACATCGGGCAACAACCGTGGGACTCAAATTTGAACATACCTCAGAAACTTTCGGAAAGATCGGCCCAGAATTTTTGTTGGAGCGAGTGGAACCCATTTTGCCCCCGGGCGGTCACAAAGACAGGCGGGAAAAAACAAAAACGGACGACCGACAGACAAAACAAATCACAGAGAGAATTTCTTCGTTCCCATTGTAAAGTATTTCCCCTGTTCAATAAGAACTGGGAGTCCCAAAAAACGAAAACCGCAAAAAAAATCCAAGACAAAACCCCTGAAATCAAAAGACCTCCCGCAATAAAAAAAAAAGACGCCAGAAAAACATGCAAGCAAAAGATTCAGAACACCATCAAACCACCCAAAATGGTTTTTATGTGAAATTGAAAACCCGGCCCAAAAACCCAAAAACAAAACCACCAAAAAACCCACAAATTACAAATTTTTACAAAAAACCCAAAATTAAAGAACGGCAAAACAAAACCAAAAAAAGGGTAACGCCTTTAAACATCCCTAATCTAGGACAACAACGTGACGCCCAAAAACCCCCCAACCCCAACGAAACATAACACAACAAAACGCAAAAATTTTTTAATCTGGGACAACAAGTGCACCACAACAAAAACAAAAGGGAAAAACCCACAACATAACGCAATACATTTTTAAACAAGGACAAAAAAGGGAAAGGGACCACAACAAAAACACAACGTAAGATCTATTTTCCAAGTGAGGCGACTGCAGGGGGAAAATGAAAAATTTTGGGAAAATAAATTTTAAGCCTCGCCCCCTTTTTTTCTTGTGATTCGTTTGTCTATGTTTTTGGGGGGGCGGACCTTTTTAAATGGGTTTTTTCAAACACAACGTGTTTTATAAAACAGAAATACGGGTAAAAACCGCAAAAATCCGCCACAACACGATTCCAGCCTGTAACCAGCCCCCCCTGTTTCACACCAAAGACCATCCGGGGTGCACGGGCAGCAGGAAAACTTGGAACTAAAGTTTTTGGGGGTTAACCATTTGGGAACCCGCTGCCAGGGCCCTGCCCTGCGGATTATCCCAGGCCCCTGCCTTGCCGGTCCAGAGGCCCATGTTTTCTGGCCCGGCCGCCGTGGAGAGAGCAACATGTGTTTCACGTTTACAATGCTTGGCCACGGGGTAAACTGTTTTCGTAATTGAAATTAGCGACACAAACACAGCCCCTTTAGGGTTGAAAAAACGCGCGCGTTAGCGCCCCGGGCCCACATCCCAACCACTCACCCCAACGCACCCCAAACCGCACACCCCCAACACAACACACACACACACACAAAACCACCCCCAACAAGCACACGCACACGCGCACGCCGCAAGCAAGAAAAGAAGCAAGCAAGCGGGGTTATGAAACACACCCACAAAACCACACGCACACGCACACCACCCCGCTCACCCCGCACCCCGCACACCCCACCACACACGCAAGGGGGGAAAGCAAACGCGCACAACACACACACAAAACACACAAAACAAAACACACAACACACACACACACCACCCGCACACCCCACACGCAAGGGGGAAAAAGAAATTACGCACAACACACCAACCCCACAAACCAACCCCCACACACACACACCCCACACAAACCCACAAAACACACACACACCACACACCCATGCACACACACACTGACTGACTAAAACCCAAATTTTTATTGTCAGATTAATAAAGGGGGTTTTAAAACACCGCGCGCGCGTGCGCGCACACCGCACCGCACGCGCACCCCACACGCAAAAGGGCACAAAAACAAACATGAAACACACACAAACACACTAACAAAACACACCCATGCGCATTATTTACAACACACCCCATGCACACTTATAAACACGGGATCAAGCCACTCCCCATCTATAGATCCCCACACATTACCCATTTCTTCATCAGTGAAGAAACCCCTTAAAATAGAGAAATATGTATGCAGTAAACACACGAAACACACACGCGCGCCCCGCACGCACCCCGCCACCACACGCACACACACACCCCCCCACACACACACCCAACCCCACACCCCCCAACACGCACCGCACACAACACAACACACACACCCCCACACACACACAAAACACAAAGCCAGGGGGCCCTGAAGGTTCAAAATCAGGCGGGGCCCGTTTTTAGTAAACCCCGTTTTCCCATTCAAAAGGCCCAGTGTGAGTCTCCCCCTTTTTCCCGGGGAGTCTTTCGGGGTTTTTCCCCTTGTTTGTTGGTTTGGTGAAGTCTTCCATTCAAAATGCCCATTTTTGGTTTTGCCCCAATTCCCGGGGAAGTCTTTGCAGTATTGGCCTTGTTTTTTGGTTTTGGTGAAGTTTCCATTAAAAAGGGGCCCATTTTCATTTGCCCCTTTCCCCCTGGGATCTTTGCAGTTTTGGGCCCTTGTTTGTTTTTTGGGGGAAGTCTTCCATTAAAAAAGGCCCAGTTTGAGTCTCCCCCCTTTCCCCTTTGGGACCCTTTGAAGTGTTGGCCTTGTTTTTTTGGTTTGGTGAAGTTTTCCCCTTTTAAAAAAGGGCCCCCATTTTTGGAGTCTTTTCCCCCTTTCCCCGGGGAGTTTTTGCGTTTTGGGCCTTGTTTGTTGTTTTTTGGTTTGAAGTTTCCATTAAAAAACCCCAGTTTGAGTCTGCCCCTTTCCCCTTTGGGAGTTTTTGGGGCCGTGTTGGCCTTTTTTTTTGGGTTTGGGTAAAGTTTTTTTTGCTCTTTGTCATGCGGGGGGGACGCAGGGATGTATAGCCCAAAAAAGGTTTTAAGGTAAAAGGGAAGAGAAAGGGTAATGGGGTTGAACACGGGAATTTACGTTTTTTTTAAAAAGAAAAAATGTAGAAATGGACAGGCAATACTTTTTTCACTATCTCTGTATTTTTTTGCTTTAAAATTTGTTTCATTGTGGGGGGTTTTCCCTTTTAATGGGGTGAGTGGGGTTAGATAAAGAGGGGGGGGTTTTTTTTTTTAAAAATAAAATTTTTTTTTTTTAGTTTTTTGGGGTGGAGGGGAAAAAAAATAAATTTAGTTTGGGGAGAAGGATCAAAAATAAAAATTTGTAAATTTGGGGTTTTGGTTTAAGAAAAAAAAAGGAAAAAAAAATTTAAAGAAGAGAAGAGATGAAGCGGGGGTTTTTATTTTGCTGCGGCCTAAATGAAGTCCAAAGTGTACTTTGACCCAAAAGGGAAATTTTGAAGAGCCCCCATTTGATTTAAAGATCTTTTGATTTTGGGATTTTTTTTTTTAAAAACTGGTGGAGTCATGCAACTTTAAATGTGGTCGCAGGGGAAAAACGGGGCCCATTTTCCAAAAATAATGAAACAATCTCCTGGGACCCTTCTATTTATTAAAAAAAAAAAGGGGATAAAAATTTTTTTTACCTAAAAGTGAAAGGACAGTAAAACGTGTGCTGTTATGGTGAAGGACAAAATATTAAAAAAAAAAATAGGGAACCAGAAAACTAATGTGAATAAAATGTGTGACCTTGGCCATGTGAATGGAAAAACAAGTGGGGAAAACTGGCCCTGGAGAAAATTTTTGAAGAGGTAACAGCGGAAAAAAAGGGCGTGAATACCCCGGGGAAAAGGGGTAAGGAGGAGTTGTGTGATTTTCCGGTCAGGGGGGCCCTTCTTCTAAAAATGGGGGGGGGAAAAAGGAAGCTTGTGAAGTTAGGGGCCCCCCTTTGGGGGTGACCCGGGAGCAGACGGCAGGTGGCGGGGGTGTTTTGGGTTGGGCTGAGTCCCCCTTTGGGCAGATTTTGGGGTAAGTAAATTAAAACGGTATATTTTTACGGCAAGAATTTTTGGGGGGGCAGGGGGGGAGGATTTGCCTTTACAAAAAGTAATAAAATTTAAGATGTCACGAGGAGACCCCCAACGGAAGAGTTTTGCAGGAAAATGACGAGGAAGAACACTTGAAATAATTTTGGGCCAAGAACTATAAAATTTATAAACATGAATGATTTTTAACGAATTTGAAAATGGGTAATTAAATGATTGAAGGGTGGGAAATTTTGAATGTGAAAGATTTTCCTTTTTTTTTGCCCCCCCCCCCCCCCCCCCCTCCCCCTTTCCCCTGTTTTTTATGGTTTTTGAAAAGAAAAAGAGAAGAGAACGGGGAAAAAACTCATTCTTGCTCCCAAACCCCCCTCAAAACCCGTTTTTTGGGTGGATGACCCTAGAATGAGCTTTTCCCCGTTTTCCCGACAAGTAAGCTTCAAAAATGAATTTTAAAAAAGATAATCCATCACAAATTTTTTTTAAAAACCCCCAAAAAATTTCGAATTTTTTTCAAACAAAAATACTGTGTAGGAAATTTTTTGTTTTTAATACTAAAATTTTCTAAACTTTTAGATTTTAAATTTTTGCTTTAAACCGGTTTTTTTCCCGATCATTTTTTAAAAAATTTTCCCCAGGGCATTTATCAAATTCGTTTTCTGTAACCTGCAAACCCAAAAAAAAGGGGTGGAAAAAACCCCCCTAAATCTGGAAATCAAGTATGATTGGCTTTTGGGCACTGGGCGCAGCCAAAATTTAAAGGGGTTTGGGGATTTGGCAGGCCGTAACCCTGTACAGGGGTCCGGGTGGGTTTCCCGTGATTTCCTGTAATTAGTGACTACAACCTCCACGGGGGGGGCTCCGCGCTCCCGACCCAGGCTAATTGCAACATTATGGTGCAAACAGAAAAGAAAATTCTCCCAACGCGAAAAAACCGATTTTCACCTTTTCTCCTGACGCCCCACGAGGGAAAGGTTTTTTTGGGCTGGCTCTGTTTAACTTCGGTTTGGTGTTTTTTTTTAAAAATTGGGGTAACAGGTTTACCGAAGAAAAAGGCCCCCGGCGCTATTCAAGAAATTTAAAAAGTTTTTTCTTTAATGAATTTTTTGGTATTTGTCCAAAAAAAGGAAAATAGGCGAAGCAAAGTTTTTTCTACCAGGGGAAACCCAAAAGAACATTTTCTTTTTTAGAAGGGGGGGAGAAAGGACTTTGGAAATGACGACCCTAACTTAAAAGGGTTTTTTTGGTTTAAAGGGAAAAAAGGGGTTATTTCTTAAGACACAGGGGAAACATGGGTGATTGTATGCCCGAAAACTTATTCAACCCTTTCTGTGGTTTTTATTTAACTATCCTAAATTTCACAAATTTGGAATCAGTATAAATGAACTGTGTAGAAAAAGTCAAAGTATCATTAGGCTTATGCCCAAAAGAATAGCGGGTTTTTTGGGGGGTTTTGGTAAACAAACTAATAGGGCAGGCCCGATCTTTGTACACCGCCTATGGCCAGCCTTGCTACTGTACTATAAAAAGCTGTTCATGGCCCTTTTTTTAGTGCAAGGGGGCGGTAAAATCCCCCTTGCTATAAAAAGCCCCTTTATGCTGTGAAAAGCCTTATTTTTGTAACAGGGGGGGCTGCGGTTTAAAAACCCCTGCTATAAATAGCCGTTCATGCTGTGAACGCCTTATTTTAGTAGCAAGAGGACTGCAGTAAAATCCACCTTGCTATAAATAGCCGTTCATGCCGTGAACGCCTTATTTTAGTAGCAAGAGGGCTGCGGTAAAATTAGCCTTTCTGACTGCTACATAAATAGCCGTTCATGCCGTGAACGTCCTATTTAGTAGCAAGAGGGCCTGCGGTACTGCCTGTACTTGCTATGTGCGGACACTAAGGAGGTAACTCCTGCACACCCCACCCTACCCACCCCCCACCCCACCCCGCCCACCCCCCCACCCCACGCATGCACACACTCAAGTCGCTTTTAAGTTCTTAACTTAAGTTACCCCAACTCCTGCACACCCCCACCCTAAACCCCCCCCCCACCCCACCCCGCCACCCCCACCCCACGCATGCACACACTCAAGTCGATTTTAAGTTCTTAACTTAAGTTACCCCAAGTCACCTCTAAGTTCTTACTCAAGTCGTCCTCAAGTTCTTACTTAAGTCACTTCTAAGTTCTTACTCAAGTCACTTCTAAGTTCTTACTCAAGTTATCCTCAAGTCACTTCTAAGTTCTTACTCAAGTTATCCTCAAGTCACCTCATGTTCTTAACTTAAGTCACCACAAGATTGTAATTAAGTCATCCTCTAAGTTCTACCAAGTTCTTATTCAAGTTAACTATATAATTATTTATTAAGTTCTAAAGTGTTATTGCATCTGAAATGGATCAAAATGAACTTTTGTTGTTGGCGGTTTGGCATGCTTTTGTGTTCGGCTTCTGTATTTAGTGGTTGAGATTGTTTGGACTGCTTCGGTTTTCGCTGTCTTTGTTTAATATATTTTATAACCGTAATAACCACCCCCAGCAGCAATGCCGCCAAAAAATGACAATTGCTTTAAGTGCAATATTCCATGAAGACTTTGGCGGCGTAGGTCTTGAATCAACTTGTTCTGGTGTGTTTATAGCTGGCGTTGAAACAACTGGCTGCGGCTCTAGCACTTTTTCATTATGAGTTATATTCTGTGCTTGCACCTTTAATTTTGTTTGTTCCACTCTTCTAATCTTTTTCTGCTGCAACACGCCCAGGATGAGGAGGTTTTTTACTGGTACTTTCTCCCCCGGGATTCAGTTTTTTCTGATTCTGCTGATTTTCTGGCCGGCATTTTTAGGAAAAAAATCTATATGATTAAAAAAGTATTAATCCCATGATTAGCACGAAAATAATGTTCCAAATCTGAAATACAGATACACCTAGAGACTCTAATACTTGAAAAACTGGTTTCCTGCTTAAATCTTACAAAAACTTGTTCAAATCAAAAGGTGCAAATCTACTAACTAGTTTAGTGTACAAACAAGAACCCTTTTCCCCACCTTTTTACCCTTCTTGACCATTGCGCTTCATACCTGTTATGTACTTTTTAATGTCTTTTGACAACATCTTTGAATCTTTCTAGCTGAATCATTTTTGGGAACTGTTTTGTTTTCCCACTGCGCCAAAGAATACAGCCCTTTTCTTTTGGGCAAAAAGCTTGGTCTCAACTTTTTTTTTTGTAAGTCCAAGAAGTTTAGGCTGTCCGAGCGTAGTAATCATCGTGTCATGTTTTTTTTTATTAATTATAATTATTTTATTTTTTAAAAATGAGCACCGAAAAAACTGTTACCAACCTTGTATACCATTCTGCTGTTATTGGAGGTTTAAGTGCAGGATACACAATTCTTGGCAAAAGCTTGTTAAAAATTAAACCAGCAGATCTTGGCAAGCTAGGCTTTGAGGATTCAGCAAAGCTAATTGCTGTTATAGCAGCTTCATTTGCTACGAAATATTTTCTAGTTAAGCAAGGAATAATTCCTGACAGTATCAATATGTAAAATTAAAAAAAAATACATTTATAAAAAATGGCTTCACTCGTAATGATGATAGGCGGCGCTGTAGTGAATGCGCTTGCTTTTAGCGGAAGTAATTACGCATTTAGTAAACTGCGAGATGACGGCGAGAGAAAAAGACATAACAAAGCTATGGAGCAACTAGCAGCTGCACAAGATAACTATGAAACACAGAGAATTGAGCAGTTAGATTTTATTAATAACAAACTGAAAAAACAGGGACATGCGGCTTACACATTTAAAGACGTTGACCAGGCAATAAAAGAATATTATCTTGTAACAGGTAAACCAATCGAGACATTGACCCCACCAAAATTCAGCGACTTTTATCAACCATCCGAAAAACAAAAGATGCAAGAAATCGTGTTTATTGTCTTTGGAATGACCGTCGTGTATTTTGTTGCACATAATATTGGCTGAATAAAAATGAACAAAATCTATTATTCGCCAAAAGGATATTGGAAGGGAATTACGGCAATAAAAAAGCTAAGCCAAGCAGCGAGAGTCAGTGAACAAACAGCAAAGGAATGGTTATCTAAACAAGCGATTTGGCAAATTTATTTACCTGCGCCTAGACGAATACAGAGACCACACTTTGTGAATACAATACCGAACGACACCCATCAAATGGATCTTCTATATTTACCCCATGATACGATTAGACGAAAAAGATTTAAGTATGCGCTCACAGTCATTGACATAGCTTCAAGATACAAAGATGCGGAACCATTAACACAAAAGAGTGCTTCTGCTGTTGCTGTTGCCATACAACTGATATATCAACGAGGCCCGCTAACTTATCCCCGCATGATTCAAGTCGATGATGGAAAAGAATTTAAAGGCCAAGTGAATCAATTATTGTTAAAACATAGAGTTACCATTAAAAGAGGCATCCCAGGAGTTCACAGATCACAGGCTTTAGTTGAAAACTTTAACAAACAGTTATCTGAAAGACTTTTCTCCTACCAGTATCACAGAGAGCTGATTGACAATTCTCGCAACACAGAATGGGTTAGAAGACTGCCCTCAGTTTTGCGCGCAATGAACAATGAAGAATTTAAAGGGCTAAAACCAGTACAAGCAATAAAAAAAAACCAATAAATGTTGTTGAAGACTCCAGTACAACCAGCAAACTATTACCGTTTGGTTTAAAAGTAAGGTACCTTTATTTACCGGGGGAAGCAGAAGGGGACACTCGCATCAGGGCAACAGATCCAGTTTGGAGTGTTGATCCATATGAAATAAAAAGAATTGTAAAAATGAATCCGCCCGTGTATTATTTACGAGAAACTGACACAACAAAACAACCAGCCCCTCAAAGATCTTTTGTGAAGGAAGAACTGCAGATAATCCCACCAGACACGGTTCCAGTTGCTTAATTAATTTTTAATTCACATAAATATATTTGGGTTTAAAATGGAGAAGGAAGCTCAGACTGAAACAAGAATGATAAAGGAAGAGACCGTGGAATTGATACGGGAATCATATGATATGAGTTCTATTATTAAGGAAACATTTACGTGGATTCATCGGCACATGCTAAAACATCCAGATCACCTACAGCCCAAAATCCCAAATTTTGATTATCAAATATGGGGAAAAGAATATCTTGAAATAATAAAAAAAATTCGAGCACATCAAGCAAACATGAAAAATAATTTGGTTGAATTGGATAACGATATGATTGAGCTTTTAACAAAATTTGAGGAAAAATATGATACAAATGAGCTTATAACAAAACTTGAGGAAGATATATAATTATGACGTTCTCCAGTGTCCAATTGCATATGAAAACTCTGGTTTAACAAATACTCGTTTTGTGTTTGTTCTATCTAATGACTTCTTTGTTACAACTGTTGTGTTGATCTCATGTAGATTAGATCGTAGTTTTACGTTGTCATGATGAAAAGTATGTTTATTGAACAATGCTTCTTTGTAGTTGTCATGCGATATGTTTGACTGCACAACACTGCGAGATATTCCCTTTGCTTTCTTAATGGTTTTCTCCTGGCTCGAAATACTGTACATTTTCGACCTTAAACCAACAAACTCCTTGATCACCCCTCCAGATAATTCATCCTTCATCTTTCCTAAAACCTTCTTGTTAACAGTTAAATGCAAAGGCGAATCTTTAGGGTAATCAGATGTGTCGTACCATCCCGCATGCCCTTTAGCTACTTCTAATTCCATGTCTTTATAGATGTCTTCAGTAGGGATATCTATAACAAAACTGTCTGTATCTGTGTAAAGTACTCTGGACTCTGGATACGAGGGTTTAAAGTAGTCATAAAGAAATTCTAACATCAAAAGCTTTGATAATTCTAAAACGGTAAACCCAATAAATACAGGTTTGTCCAATTTGACTTTCTTTTTTTCATCATTATGCCAAAAAGCTGATCATGAAATCTTCTAAAGTCCTGATAATTAGGTTTAGAAGTTAGCTTAATTGCTTCATTCTCTTTGGTGACCAATCTGACATCTTTACGCTTGTGCGGATTTTCCATAGTCTTTCCGAAACAGCTGTTGTTCATCAGCTTGAAAAAGTCTTTTTCTGAAGCATCTGTGGATTTAGTTCTAAGATCAGTGTTCTTCATGATGTATGGTTTCATGAACTGTTCTTGATCAAAAGCAATTATACGATGAACTGCTGTCAACTTTAAACCATGTCTTAAATAAAATTGTAGAAGTCTGTAATGACAGACATTTTTGTTTTTGCCTCGAAGATTAGGCACAAGTTTAGGCGGCTCTGTTGGATTCATCTTTAGGCTTTCTGCTGCTAATGGGTAGTCATTATGTAGGTCATGGAGTTCATGAGGATATTCTAAGTCAACTTCTAGAATGTATCCACGCTGTTGATCTGGCGTCAAACTGCTCAACCACCCCAATGCTCCTTGAATATTATTCGCACCGCCGTCTGTGTACATTTTAAAGTTGCGTAATGGAAGTGATTGCGCCATTGCCCATCCATACAGATTGTTTGCATCTAAATACATGAGATAGTTAGACCTTTTACTTGGATCATAATCATCTAGGTATTTGTTGTTTGCTTTACAGTAATGATGCGACGCCATACTAATTCCTCCACGCAATCCGTTTTCAATCATCTGAATCATTGGTAAATCTGACAATAAATCAATCTGTACTCCAGTAAACTTTAAGAAAGCGTCCCAGCTCATCCCAGGCGCAGAAATGTAATGCGCGGAATCCAGGCTATAATGTTTCATGCAGGTCTTTCTGTAATTTTCAAAGACGTCCGCCAACAAACATGTATCGGCCATCAAGTATGAGTCATGATAGTCTCCCATCGTTTTACACTCTAACTTCTGCCACGCATCTTGAGCATGCTGGTAATCAGAATCACTAATGCCCTTTCCTCTAAGACTAGAAAAGAACGCTTCTTTAGGAGGAAGTGTATCTTCGTCAAACCTTTCCCAACTGTTCATGTACTCGTAAGGGTAAACGCCCTTTCTAACAAGAGTTGGGTCAAAATATTCTTCTGTTATTGGGCAGGACTTTAAGGACATAGCCAGTGACTCTAATGATCCCACCAGGTGTTGCATAGAGTCATAAAAAGACATGTTATTTAAAGTGAAACACATGTACTTTTCTGATGACTGTGCAATGCATGTTACCCTGAAGGCGTCGTCTACTGCTTTCATTATAAGATGAGAGTCGTAACCTCGCAAGTTATGAAAGAAGATGGGCAGCTTCCATGTCTTAGGATTAAAGTTTAGTTGAAGATTGCATTTACTGTGTGCTGCTCCTCTGAACTTTCCGCTAATGTGATCATGGTCTCTTACTGTCGGATTTACACTCTTGGGCGTTAGCTCTAAACCGCAAATCCAACAATGTGTGGCTGATTTATACTGTTCTTGGTCTTCGGGCGTCATGATGATTTCAGATAAGTTTAGATTATTAGAACAGGCGTTACGCAATTGCTGCATGCGTTTTAAGAAGTATTCTGCAGCATTAGGCCCTCTACATAATTCTGGCTCTGAATGGGCACCATCCGACCTGACAACAATGAAAGCAAATGAACAAATCTGGTGATTGCTCATTAGGACAGTTTTCGGAAGTTTCTGTGGGGTTGGCCCTTCATAGGGAACAATAAGCGACTCGAAGTCTGCGTAAACTACGTATGGACTTGTTTGCAGCCGTTTCCAGTTCTTAAAACTAACTTTAGATCCAGGTGGTGGCGTAGTTAGTTCTGTCTTACAGTCTACAGAACTTGAACGGATGGCATTCTTGTTAAACATTTTCTACAGAATTCTTGTTTGCGCCTTTGTTTTGAAGTATGTTGCATTAGTCTACTCATTGTGCGTATCAATGTGTAATGTGGTAGCCCTGTTGGTGAAAACATTAGGAGTAAGTCCACATGGCTTTCGGCCGGATCACCTATTGTTGGGCTGTCTTTAGACACTCTAATAGGCACCAAATTTGTTTTCTCAGACCATGTGTATACATTAACAGTTATTGGTTTGTTTTGTTCTTCAAACTGATCAATTTTGTCCATGCTAACAGGAAAGGATATTCCACTAAAGTTAAGATCATTGATGTAAGGCCGATAGTTATCCACTCTCTCTGCGTTTTTGCGGGCGTAATGCAGCCTTGCAAGAACACACCACATAAAACATTTGTCGTCCGAATTCTTTATGTTTAGAACTGCTCTTTTCGCGACTAATGCTGGAGGTAGTGGAAAGTAAGACCTGCCTACAATCGGCTCATACTTAGCCTGTTTTAATCTGATCTCTAGGACTTCGCCCTCTGACCAACCAGAGCCTCTCATTTTGGCTTCTTCAGCGGCCACATCAAACTGTGCAAGCAGTTGGTCTGCCCAACCAGGCGTTAAGTCATTATGAGAAAGAATAGCCTGTTGTTGAGTCGAGACCCAGACTTCTAGATTTTCTTCATTTATTGTTATATAGTCGATTAAAACAGCTAACATTACTTTAACTGGCGGGTCTATTGTTAGTTTACCTGGAACTTGAGAAATAGCATGAACAACACTTGCCTGTACGTTTGTTGGATCAATGACTTCTAGATTAATATCATTTAAAGCTTTTGCCAAACGCTCTCCCTTAAGCATTCCTTCAAACAATTCGTCCGGTCCTTCATATATCTTATCCATGTTGAGTTTTCTTTTCTAACTCAAAATATTTATTTAAATAAAAAAAAAAACTTAATCAGAATCAATATCAACGGTCTTTTTGTGCTTGGACTCATAAACTAAAGTATAGACGCCCTTTGATGTTGTTAATGTGAGCTGTTTAGAACAGAGTTTAATGTTTCGTTTACTTTTTTTAAACATTCCTTTTTTATCTGCTCGGTGTCTGGCTGTTGAGAAAAACTTGCCCTTGCCTTTTTTTGAAGATCAAACTTTTGTCTTTTATAGTCATCAAAATCGGCCTGTAAACGACTAAATTCTTCATCCGTGATGTTTGAGTCAACTAGCGCTTTATTTATTGTCAGTTTGAACGAACTAAGTTTAGCTGTTATTAGTTGAACCATAGCTGTGTGCTTTTGGAGTTTAGTTTTTAATTTTTTGCCAGCAGCACTTACAGCTAATGAACACAGGCCGAGAGCTAAAGACAAACCGCCTAGAGGTAAAGCTGTGGGCGCACCTATGCCTGTTGCTAAGAGGCCTACACTCGTTCCAGCCAATAGAGCGCCAACAGTCGATGCTCCAGTATTAACATATGTAACAGCATTAAAGGCAGCAGAATACCTTCGTTTGGTTTTGCTGTATTTTGAAAGGTCCTGCTCTATTTTTTGTTGCATTTGTGTAATGTTTGTTAATCTGAAGGTTTTTATGTTGGGGGTTTCTACTATCCCTTCTTTTGGTGGCTCTGGCGCTGTAGTCACATTTGGATAAACCTGAACAGACATGCTTTTTTTTAAAATAAAAAATAATTTAGTATTTTATATTTTTTAATCTATTATCTTGAATATTCAGCTGCGCATTATATATTAAAAACAAATGTACATTAACTGGTTTATCGCCATCTTTTTCTTTATCAATTTGAATGTTTATTCCGTCTTTAACAGTTCTCCCACTTCCATGCAACTGATTATCCTCTGTTGACCTTAGGTCAATCCATAAACCGTATTTTGTTGTTAAATAATCATCAAGCCTAACACTGTGAAGGTGTAGATCTTTAGACACAAGGTCTACTGTTGGACTTCTACACCTCCCACCCCCAAACAATTTTCTTATTTCATCAAAATGTTGATAAGGTTTAAGCCCGCTAGCGTAGATTTGGTTAGGACTACCCTCAATCGAACATTGTACTTTCGTTATTTTAGGATTAATAAACTTTTCACTTCCTCTTTTGAATGGTTCTTCATCTTCACACAGCAATAAAATACCTTTAAGCGATCTTGCTGCGGCACTAAAACTAAAATTCCATATAGTGTCTGCCCTGCTTCTGGGATATGTTGTATGATGAATCACTCTTTCGTAATATATTGCTAATTTTGACTGATATTGTTGCTCAATCAGCCTTGCTAAATTAGGGTTGCTAACAACGTCAAACTCTAACGAGATGTCAGAAATGCTGTACTTTGCTTCGGTGTCTGATGATCTGATAACACGTTTGTATTCATTAAAAGTTAGTTCATATGACAATCTGTCTTTTAATGCTCCTTGAAAGTATGGCGCATGCGCTTTTAACAACTCAAAATCTAAGGGAATGGAAAAGCGATTTCCATACGCAAAATTTACTGCTACATACTTTTTGCCGTCTTTAACATCTGCGGCGCCTATTCTATGTTTTAGTGCTTCTTCATTTTCGATTCCTTGAAATGCAAGATCGGCCCTTTCATTCCCGGTTAGCCATAGATCAGAATAGGTTAAAAATATGTCTGCATTGTGTAAAGAAAATATTTCTTGCCCCTCAAGTTTTATAGAAATTTTCTTAACGATTGCCCGCCCCAGATTCTGAACTGTCCTGTTTTGGTCTGTTGTTGAAGCGAGTTCTATTTTGAAAGTAAGTTGCGCAGAGCCTGGCACAATCACTTCATCTGCTCCTAGGTCTGGAAATTTGACAGTAAGAATTTGATCTGCATCAATAGTAGATGGATTATTTGGAACCGTAATATTCCGTTTATTTCCCTTCACGCCAAGGGGCTCTTTCAGTCTTCTATGCGGGTCAAGAATTGAGCCATATGCTTGTGACATTTTTTATAAAACAAAATAAAAAGTTTATTATTTAAGAAACATGGCAGGAATTGAAGGCGAAGAAGATTATGATGTTTTTGATCCTGGAGACGACATGAGTGAAATGACTCCTTTGACACAGCTTCGCTCAACGGCCTCATTGCGGCATGAATTAACAGAAAGTACGGCCGGAGCATTTTACAAAAGTTTAGGCCTAGAACCTCCCGGATTTATAGACCCTAATGATTTTGAAGTAAAAGATAAAGGCCATTTGTATGTAAAAAACGATCTAGGACAACTTGTTCAGCTTACAGATAAACGAGACCCATCAAAGTTTGTAGGCATGAATACAATTAAACAAAGACTTAGGGTGGGTGAACGAAATCGCCTTGGCATTTCTAAACCAAAATTAAATAGGGATGCAGTTGCTAAACTTCAAAACACACTACAGGAACTCCCAACAGATAGCCAAATACAAAACATGGAACTTAAAGAATTAAATCAATCAGCAGGTGAAATAATAAATGTAATAGAAGCAAAAACCAATTTTTCAGAAGAAACAGTACCAAAAACAATAGATGCAAAAACCAGTTTTCCCGAAGAAACAGTACCAAAAACATTTGATGTTTCTTCATTTCCTATGAGAGAATTATTAGCCCTTAATCGTACTTTAAGAACCTTCAGAGGCGAATCAATAAACAATTTAGCAAAACTGAGTGAACTAAATGAGGATATAGAAAAAGAAAAAGAAAAACTCGTTGAGGCTGAAAACGCCAACTTAGGGCTTGGTGATAAAGAAAGAATAACCCAAAGACTAAAAGATCTTGAACTACAAAGATCAGCAAGACTACAAGTGTTGTCTACTAACCAAGAACAATTACGAACTCAAGTGAGCAGAATAAGAGAAACTATCCAAAGAATTTATATGAAACACAACGCTAGCAGAACGAATACGAACACTGTTTAGAGAGCAAGGAGTCACATTAGTAAGCGTTATAACGGCCTTATGTTTTGCAATAAGTACATGGTGATGGCTATTACAGGCGGCGGTGGTCAAATCCCGGTGCCTCCACCGCCATCGCCTCCATCACCGCCTGATAAATCATGGGTAAAAAACAGCTTGATCATCTTGCGGGTTTATTAAAAAAATTAGCCAGTAAAGCCATGGACGCTTTACCAGGTATATTAGGGGGTGTTGTTAGCTGGCTTTTGTCTGCTGCAAGCAAAGTAGTTGGCTTTATGGCCGAGCACTTATGGGCATTAGTTCTCTTAATAGTCGGGTTAATTTTTAGTAAAATAAAGACCAAGTAATCCTAGGCAAGTTAATCCAAAAACAAGCGCTGTCTTTTCATATTCATGGTCGTTATTTTTTTTGACTTCTTCAACGGCCTTCGGGCTTTGGACCGCAGGGATTGGATGACTTATTCTTGGAGGGGCATCTTGTTTGTTTACTGCTTGCAATATTACTGGCTCAGAATTTATTTCGTTTTTCCCAACTTTCTGTTCATTGCCTGCCACAAGGATTTCATTATTGTAGTTTATTATTGTTCCTATCTGTAGTCTGAGGTCAGAAGGCAGCATGTTAAAACCAGCGCCAACGGCAAAGTCTACTTTTGATCTTGCGTATTGTAAAACATTTGGTACCTTTTAATACATGAAGGCAAATCAACTGTAGAATTAATGGCGTCCTCTAAATTTGCTAAGTATTGTTTTTGTGCATCAAAACCAGTAGAAGGATCAGTTATGCTCGATCTCGTTTGTGCTTGCGAACCTAGCAAACACCAAACGTAAGTACGAATAGAGTCGTTTATTCGTTCTATTCCTGCTTTAGTTAGGCCCTTAGAAGTGTCTAAGATAAATGTTGTCCATGCTGTTTTATGCTCTTGCTCTATGGACCCGAGGTGAACAGCTGTGCCTGAAGAGAAAGATGTGTAAGGAGGACTCCAGTCATAGTTATACTTTCTGTGCACGCCCCAAAAATAAGGGGTGCCTAGACCATGATTAAGATCCAACTTTTGTCTAAAGTCTGTCTTAACCTTAATATTGAATTCGTTACAAATCCTTTCAAAAGCCTTCATGCCTATTCTGTTGCTGAATGGATTAAACGGTTTGTCATTTGGTAATGGAGCTTGCAGTTCAGACAAAATACGCCTGAAGGTGTAATATAAATGAAATCTATACACTGACCTCACCAAAGGATCAGGATGATTTAAATGATCAGCATACGACACTCCACACCCAGTTGATGCACAAAACACAGCAAAGTTTAACTGGTTCTGATAAAACTGCATCGGATGACTAAACCACACTTTTGGGATGTAGTCGTTTTTAATAGGAGGGTTAAGATAGCTCTTCAATGGAGTACTAACCTTTACTTGAAAGGTGTCAGACTGAGTCACAGAAATGTCAAGAGTATCAGTTGTTATATTTTTAAGATTGTAGTGCGGCCCAACAGAATATTTTGCATCAGTATATTTAAATGCACTCATTTTTATTTCGTTTAAAAAATGTTTGTAACAATAACAACTCAAGACCGTCCTTCGTTTTTAGAACATGCTATTGATAACAATTGCGGAACAAGAATGGTTGCACTTCATGAAATTTTTTACAAAGTTGTATGGTTTAATATAAGTGAATCAAAGAAGAATAATAAGATTGAAATATATGATAATGCAGGAAACAAAGTTAGCCAGTTAACAATACCTGATGGTTATTACGGGTTTTGCTCACTAAAAGAAGCAATGAGTAACTTCGACATTACTCTCAAACATAACAATGCAAATCTAAAAACAATGTTGGCCTTCAAACCTGAAAAAGAAGAAGTAGGTTACTATTTTGATGGAGAGCTAGCTAAATGTTAGGCTTTACAACTGCCAATTGACCCATTCATAGTTTTAGAGTTACACCAAACAAAACTACTTATGAGGGGGGAAATCCGCTCGATCTTGCATTACATTCATTACTCTATGTTCATTTGGATGAGCTGAGCACTGATGAAAACTTATATGATGGAAGGGCCTCAACTGTTTTAAGAGCTCTTCCATCAGGGAAAGCTGCATATTGCGATTATGAAATTATATAATTCCCTAATTTACAGTTTAAAAGATTAGTTTGTGGGAGGGTCGGATCATTTAATATAAAAATCGCAGACAAAGCAGGAAAAGTCGTGTAATGTGATAACCTGCACATTGTTTTAGAAGTAAAATAATTAGTTGTTCTAAAAAATAATGTCGCGTGGACCAGAAGAGTCAGGAGCTATATTAGCGCCTGTAAGGTGTTTAACTTTAGAATTAAAAGACCTTGCAGACACTGCGGACTTTGAACAGAACGGTGAAATAGGCGCTTTGTATGGTTTTGAGTACAGCAAAGATGGTTATTATAAACGTAAAGAGGTTGGCGACAGCAAAAAGTTTCCTAAACTAGAACAACTGCGTAATGTAGAAACAAATGATGCAGGCCATTATGAATATAAAATAGTTCGAAAACCTAACAGCAACAAATGGCACTTAGATCCACATTTAGAATGGGACATAAAATTTGAATTCATAAGCCCATTTACATTTTTTGACCGTCAAAAATTTTTTAGAAAAGCACTCAACTCAGGTCCTTTACATATAAGCCTTACAATAGTCGGAAAGAGATCGAAATAAAACCGTTTGGAGCAAACAGTACATCCTCCACAGAAAGGAATCAGTTTTGAAAGATGCTTCTACAAAATTACAGTTCTTTCCGCACAGGAAATTAGGAGACACGTTCACAATGATATTTGAAATTTCTGTCTTAAAAGATAAGGAGAGGGACGGGGTTTGTGGGCGTTAGTGACGTCCTTTTAAAAGGAATTAATATTAGCTGGCAAAACTTAGACGTTAAACGTCTTAAAGTTACTATCGTCGTTCTTCACAATGGTGAGGATATTAAGGTCATAACAACAAGCAATAAAATCAATATTGACTTAAATAGAAACAATCTTACAGAACTGAATTGGATTAATCTTACACATTTAGGCCTCATAGGATTTTATTATACTGAACAAGTTTTGACAGAAAGTTTAATAAAAACAATAACTGGATTAAATTAAATTCTGTTATAAAACTATGGAGCAGACGACTTTGGTGTCAATGCCGATGTTAAACTTTATGATAAAAAAGCCTCATTGTTCATTGATTTGTGGACAGACTGGTTGTGGAAAAACAATATTTATCCTAGACCTATTGCAAACAGTTTATCGCTATAATTTTGATCATATTGTGATTTTCTGTCCAACACTTAAATGGAACAAAGCATATCATGATAGAAGGTTTATATGGACAGATGATGAAATATATTTAGTTGATCCTAGCAATAAACTGAGTGAGTGTTTAGAACGCTATTATAGGCTGTTTGAAGGACCGCAGACACTATTTATTATAGATGACTGTTCGGCAGAAAGAGACATAGTTAAAAAAAAAGAAACGCTTTGTCAAAACTTGCTTTCAGTGGAAGACATGCTGGGATAAGTGTGTGGATTTTATGTCAAAAATATAACTCAGTTTTAAAAGACTTTAGAGAACAGTTAAAGACTGTAGTTTTATTTCACATAAAAGACAGAGACTCATTTGAAGAATGTATGCGCGAAAATGATGTTATTGAAAATGATCAGGAAAAACGCAGGATTAAGCAAAAACTAAAATCTGAAAAGTTTAGTAAATTAGTATTAAAAACAGACAAGCCTACACAGTATGTTTGTTTGTAAAAAATCGGTTTTTTTTTGGTTATTGAAAAAATGTGTGATGGATTATCATTTTTAATTCATTGTTGAAGGCTTACTTGTCAGAGAACGGGGAAAAGCTCATTCTCGGGTCAACCACCCGAAAACTGGTTTGAGGGTGGTTGAGCTAGAATGAGCTTTTCCCGTTCTCTAGAGAGCTTTTAAGTCCTTGATTTAAGTGATTTATTAAATTGTATTTGTTTATAGTAAACTTAAATTGAATGAAAAGTATTTATCTTTATTTAGAAGTCTGGTTGTTTCGATCTAGCTTCCCCATGTGATGGAGACAGGGAAAGACACTTACTTTTGTATAACGTTTTCCCTGAAATCATATTGATTATGGAAGTTGTTGTTTTGCTATGAAGGATGATTGTAATGTGTTGTTGTTTGAACATTAGTAAATTGTAATAGTTAATTTGGTCTTTTGAGTGTCCATTTCTGGGAGTCAGATAGCGTGATTGCGAGTGGAGTTAGTTAATGTTGCGGGCTCCTTGATTGAAAAGTGAAATTGTGGGAGTGAATGTTAGTCGTATAAAAGGCGTGTGAATCGGGATACCGCAACATTACAACATGTTAATCCATCAGTCCTGAACTTGATCATTTTTAATATTTCTAAGTGCTTTTTTGCTTTCTCTAACGTTATTTTCCCTTCCAAAGCAGCTCAAACTTCTTGATTACGTTGTGGCAGATCATCAACAATAGTGTTGAAACTGTAGTCTACTTCTCGTTTTTCATAGAGCTATTTATGAAAACCGATAATTTAAATCATTATGCATGTGAAATTTGTTACTTTGTTTTCATGTTCATCTCACATTTGTATTGTCTGATTACTGACATCATTTCGTTTGTCTAGTTCAAGAAAGTAGTCAATCATTCCCCACCCACCCCGCCACCACCATTCCTTGAGATATCCATTTTGCCTTAATCTGAGTTACATCATTTTTTTTCTTTTTTCTTTTGTGGCTTGCAATTTTTCGTTTTTTGATTTAATTTCTTTCTCTCCCCAGATTAGATTTGTAGGCTTTTTTTTCTCCTAACCTATGACTGTAGACAAGATGATCCCATTTAACATATCTCTTCCGCTCTATGTGTAGAGGTACTAGTAAATATGAAGAGACCAGATAAAATGATCAAAGAAATACCTGTGAATCAGATGGGGCATAAAATAGCACAATTCGCTGATGAGACATAGTCTCTGCAAGACAGAGAGACCAGGTTTCTTTTGAAGAAACTGTATGCTTCCTTCATACATTTGGCTAGTCTTTAGGTTTGAATCTTAATTGCGTTAAAACAGACAGCATGGCTAGGTCACGGAAGGAAGTCATCAAGAAAAAAAAACAACATCTTAAAATCAATTGGAATTTGCAAAAGTTCAGAATACTAGGAATTCTGATCTATATCTAACTAAGCTGGCTGGGAATACACGAATTATTCTATAAAGGAAAGAAGCTGTGAAAATAGAACAGTTATACAGGAACTGGATTAAGAATTATACCACACTGGGAAGAACTGTAAGTATAAACGTCCCTTATCCAAAAAATGTATACGTGTGGACATGTTCACTTAATCCACGAGACAAATGCATGGGAGAAAAACTATGCGCCAAATTCGTATGGAAAAGCAAAAGGCATAGAATTAGCAAGAGAACTGTTAAAGTAAAACAAAACAAACAAATAAATGAAGGGAGTTTTGATTTTCCCTTTTAAAATTGTTTCATGCAATCTTTAGAATGTAAGCTGGATAAGAAATATCAAAATGACAAATCCCAATGGAAATCAGTCTTAACATTATTATATCCAAATATAAAAGGTCTTTATAATCTTGGATCAAATGAAATTATCAGTAAAGGGAAACTATTTTCCGAAAAGACGTATCCCTTGCATATAAAATGCAATACAACAAAGGTTTCCAAACATATTGACACGAAGCATGCACAAAACCCTTGTTTTACAACAAAAATAAAAGCGTTTGAATGTATCCAGACGATTGAATGGATGGAAGCGTTTGATACTTCTTTTGATAGCTGCTCTGTTAGCTTCAGTCTTAGCAATGTGTACCTGGGGCGGCTGTTCACAAAACGATATCCATCTTCGACCACACCACTTGCAGAGCATTTGCTGTCTTCTCTTGTGGTGTTCGTGTATCTACCACTTTTTGTTTGCAGGTCCTGAACACTGATGAGAAGTCTGTCGACATCATGTCTCTGTACCAAGCGTTTGTTTGTTTCTTTCTTTCTTTCTTTCTTTGTTTCCTTGTTAGGTTGTAATAGTAATGCCCTGAAGTGCTACTTCTTTATCATTATTATTATTATTATCATTATCATTATCATCATTATTATCATCATCATCATCATCATTATTATCATTATTATCATCATGACTATTATTATTGTTATTATTACTATTATCATTATCATTATTATTTTATTATTATTATTATTATTATTATTATTATTATTATTATTATTATTATTATCAATTTCATCATTATTATCATTGTTGTTATTACATCATCTCCCCCACCCCGCCCTCCGCCAGTGAGGAGGGTGCCCACGCAACACCTGAGAGTATCATTTGAGAACAGACGTTACTCTTTTTGCCTTGGTTTTTTTCTGGCCTTTTTTACGAAAACCCCTCGACAAAAAGGGTGTAATTGCCAGGACGTTGTGCAGTCGAATGGACGTCATGGTAGGGTCTGTGATGGTGTGGAAGGTGGGACATACGAACTGTCATCATTTTCCACTGTCATTTTTTTCCTTGTCATCTTTCCATTGTACTTTTTTCCATTGTATCATTTTCCACTGTCTCTTTTCCACTGTCTCATTTCCCTCGCTTTTTTCATGCAAAAGGCTGGGGGTGCAAGGTGTTCCACCTCCGCTTGCCGCACACACACAAACCACACCACACACACACACACACACCACAACACACACCAACCCCAAAATATATTATAATATAAATATATTATTATAAATTATATATATTATATAATATATATATAACCCCAAGGGACGTCACCCAAAAGTTGAAGGGCTCACAGATTGGTGCGGTGAAAAAACTCTTCTAACCTGTTATTTATGGTCTAAAAACACGGCACCAACTGGGAAGATTCCTCCCGCCCCCTTATTTTAAAGGAGGTCTGTCGGGGCCCGCGTCCCCTTCACTTTAAAGGCAGGTCGTCTGGGTCCCGCGCCCCTTCATTTTAAAAAGGCGGGGTCTGTCGGGGCCCCCGCGCCCCCCTTCACTTTAAAGGCAGGTCTGCTGGGTCCTGCGCCCCCCTTCATTTAAAAAGGCAGGTTGTCGGGGTCCCGCGCCCCCTTCACTTTAAAGGCAGGTCTGCTGGGCCCCGCCCCCCCTTATTTTTAAAGGCAGGTCTGTGGGGGTCCCCGCCCCCTTTCATTTTAAAAAGGCAGGTCTGCTGGGGATTTGGGCGTTGCTTTACCCCCTGGCTTGCATTTAGGGGATGTGGCCCGGGTTGTATCAGAATTTTCTGTTTTCCCTGCCGGCGTTCCCTGGGAATTTTCATGCTTGTGAGCGTCTCCCTTTGCCTTAACTATTTAGTAACATGACTTGAAAGGAACAAAAAAGGCCCGACCAAGCCACTTTCACCCTCCACCGAGTTTTGGGCAAAAGTGGCCAAAAAGCGTTTTTCCTGTGGCGGAAAAGGAAGAAAATTACCGGCAGACAGCGGGAAAGGAGGACAGAAGAGAGACAGACAGACAGACAGAGGGGCGGCGACCAACACACACAACCCCCACACACTTTTTCCCCTTCAATTAAATGACATAAAACCGCACACTTCTTCTGATAATTTCCACCAAAACTTTGTAACGGGGCGAAATTTTTCACTAATTTAGGGCTCGCGGCAGTTTGCACCTACCTGCCCTGTGTAAACAAACACATCATTTGGGGTTTTGCCCACATTTGGAAAATCTGATGCCAGTTTCGCATAGATCGGGGGCGTTGACGTGGCACAGGGGGGCTGTCATTGTTTTGGGAGCATTGAACAGGGGGCGTGGGTTTTCACTGCGCTCTGTTGTGACCACGGGTTTTTTTAATTTTTTTTTATTTTAAAATGGCTAAAAGTTACGAAGAACAGGTTTTTTATTCGAGGCCATATTTTTTTTTTAACTGCATTTAGAGTTTTTGTTGAAAGAATTATTATCGTCATGAAGGCAAGTAACTTTTCACATGTTTGCCCGCACAGGGGCGTTTTTTAAACACTTCCTCGCATACAGCGAGACCCGCCTTTTCCTTTTCTTATTGGCTTACTGGTAGTTGAAGGCGGGGTAAACACGACTGATTCTTTTTGAAACATTTTTGCTTTTCCTCCCAAGAAAAAAATGTTCTCAGTTTGTTTGACTTGATGATTGTTAAACTTGTTCAGGTTTTTGGCAAGTTTTTTTCGTGTTTTAAGATGTGAACTTTTCTATTTTTTTAAATTCAAACCAGTTAACACCTTCAATGTGCCTTAGCAACGAAGGGCGTTTCAAATGTTCGGCAAACAAACAGATGGGGTTGGGCAGACCTTAGTACTCCCCATAGGGAGAGGAGTAGGTGGGCTAGCATACTTCATAAAATGCTTCAAATATCAATGCGGTTTACTACAACCTACCAAACTATTGTAACAGATGGCGGCCGAGCCCGAAATTAACGCTAGCAAACGCGCAAAACCTTTTCACACAGCGCAGGGCAAGCGACCAAAAATCAATAAAGCGAGAGACGGGCTTGCCCAGGGAGGGGTGGGGGGGGGGGGTGTATTCTTTTTCGGGTTGACAGCGCGCCGGGTGCGTTAGCGGGGGTTGTATTGTCTTGAAGGTGTGTGGGTGTGAAAGATATTTACGGGTTTTTGTGCAGGTTGGTTTTGTTTATATAATATTTTTAATCAGCAGAAAAAAAGACAGGGGGAATTTCTAAGCTGACAATACTTGACAAGCATGTTGATACCAGCACAGTACTGGAAAAAATTTGCCCCATAAAATGAAAACGAGCCCAGCAATCCCCGTAATGTTAACGGCGGAAGGCAAGACCTTTTAGGGGTTGGCGCAATGCTTCGCTTTCCGCGCGGAAGGGTGGCCTACTTGCTGGACTCTTGCCCCACAAAGCCCCCATTTTTCTAAAAATATTTTCTTACCTCACCTCTTTGACTCAGCTTCGTCGTTCACGCGCGTAAACGGTGACTTACTTCGGGGACTCTTGCCCCACAAACCCCCGGACTTTTTTCTAAAAATAGTTCTTACCCCCCTGCTTTGACGTATGCTTCCCGTTCACCGCCGTAAACGGGGGCCTTTCTTGCGGGCTCCGCCCGGCTTAGGGCTTTTTGGGGGGTGTACTTTATACAATTGTCGTTTTATTTAAATCAGGTTTTGTAAATCCCTTGGCGGCGCTTTGAACTTGCAACAAAAAGCCAATGCTTTTTAAACAAAAACGCAACACTGTCTTGCACCAAGTGGTGAAAACCATGAAAAATAAAAAGCATGTGTCCCCCACACACACTCCCCCCCCCCAAAGTCACCCCAAGTCCTTAAATTAAGTTTTTAATTAAGTTCCCCAAGTTTTTAAAATTTAAAAGTTTTTAATTAATACTTCAAGTTTTTAAAGTTCTTGATTAAGTTTTTAATTAAGTTTTGACAAGTCATAAGTTCTTGATTAAGTCATCCCAAAAAAACCCAAGTTTTTATTTAAGTACTTATAATTATAAAAAAATACAATTTTATGTTTTTATCTAAAAGTAAATGTCTAAGATAGACACACACGCCTAAAAAAACGCGTAAATGTTTGGGGTGTCTTGCCAGGTTCCAGCATAACTTAAAAAAGGGTTTTACATCCGAAAAAACCGCATTGATTAAAATTTGGGGTCTAAAAAATTTTCTTTAAACCCATCTTTTTTTTATTGACTTCATATTTTAAATACGCCGCTATTTTTATAAAAAATTTAAATTGTTCTTAAAAATTTTTCCTTAAAAATGGATAAAAATGATGTTTTGTTTGGCGGTTTTTGGGGCGTGCATTGTCTTTTTCTGTATTTAACTTCAGGTTTTTTTTAACTTCTTCTTTTCTGTTGCCATTGTGTATTTTTTATAGCCAAAATAATCCCCCCCAACAGCAGCAATGGCGCCAAAAAAGGGCAACATTTTTAAAGTTCAATTTTCCATGAAATTTGGGGGCCCTTGTATCACATGATTTTTATAGGGGGCATTGAATAAAATTGTTCTGGGGTTGGGGGCGTTATTTTTTTCATAATGCTGTAAATTAAAAATTTTTTTTTGCCCCTTTCCCACTGCTAATTTTTTCCTGCTTCAACCGCCCAGGTTTTAATGGTCTCCACCCGGTTCAGTGTTTTCTGAGATTTTTGGGTTGGGTTTCTTTCTCCACCTGTTCAGTTTTTCTGTTTGCTGATTTTTCCCGATCGTTCATTTTTAAGGGGGAAAAAAAATCATATGATTTAAAATTATTAAACCCCTGATTAATGGATAACAATGTTCCAAATCATAGATAAATCCATCTAGAGACTCAAAGACTTTTTTAAAACTGGATCTTGCGTAAACATACGTAAGACTTGTTCAAATCAAAAAGGGGGAAATCTACTGAAGGTTTTTTGTACAAACAAGAACCGTTTGCCCCCACTTTCACCATTCAGACCCTAGCTCGCTCATCCTTTATGATCTTAAAATGTTTGCGGCGACATCGTTGAATCTGTTCAATCTGAAATTAGTTCCCAGGAACTGTTTGTTTTTCCCCCATGCTGCCCAAAAAAAAAAGCCTTTCCTTTTTTGGGATAATAGCTGGGTACAATTGGCCTTCAAAGTTCGGAAAGGGTTTGGTGCCCTTTTACTGTAGAACATCACTGTTCTGTTTTTTTTAAAAAATTTTTAAAATTTTTTTATTTTATAAAATGACACCGAAAAAATGTTACCACCTTTTTATACCTTCTGCTGTTATTGAGGGGTAAGTTAGGATAAACCCAAAGCTTGGGAAAAGCCTGTTAAGAATTAAACACAGTCTTTGGGAAACGATTTGAGGATTCACAAAAGGGTTGCTATATTGCAGTTCGGTTGCCCCGAAAATTTTCTAGTCAAGCAAGGGAAAAATTCCAACAATAAAATTGAAAAAAAAATACTTTAAAAAAATGGCCCTCGCCCTAATGAAGGCGGCGCTGTGGTGAAGCCGCTTTTAGCGGAAATTATTCGCATTTATAAAAAGGGGGAAAGACGGCGAGAGAAAAAAAACATAACAAAGCTATGGAGGGAAAAGCAGCTGCACAGAGCCCAGAAAGGGGCCGACTTGAGCAGTTAGATTTTATTAATGACCACTGAAAAGCAGGGCTGCAGCTTACAATTTAAAGATGTTGACGGCAATAAAACAATATTACTGTACAGGCAAACCAGTCCCAAAATTGCCCCCACCAAAATCAGTGCCTTTTTTCAACCATCAGAAAAAACAAAAAATCAAAAAATCGGGGTTTTTTGTCGTTGGGATGACCGTTTTGATTTTGTTTTCACATAATATTGGTGAATAAAAAAAAGAACAAAATCTATTTTTCGCCCCCAAAAGGTATTTGGGAAAGGGGATCACGCATTAAAAAGCTAAGCCCAAACAGCTGGAGTCCCCGTGAACAAACAGCAAAAGATGGTTATCCCAAACAAGCTTGGCAAATTTATTTACCCCGCCCAAACGAAAACAAACCACACTTTGTAAACACAAATCCAAACGCACCCTCAAAAGGTCTTCTATATTACCCTCTGATAGGATTTGCAAAAAGATTTAAGACGCCTCACAGTCATTGACAAGCTTCAAGATACAAAGTGCGGGGCCTTTCACAAAAAGGGGCTTCTGCTGTTGCTGTTGCCCATACAATATATCCCCCGAGGCCCCCCTAAATTTCCCCGCTGTTTTAATTGATGAGGGAAAGATTTAAAGGGGGCCAAGTGAATCAAATTTTTGTTAAAAAACAGAGTTACCCTTTAAAAAAAGGGGGATTCAGGGTTCACAGACCAGGCTTTATTGAAAACTTAAAAAACATTAGCCAAAAGCTTTTCTCCTCCCGTATCACAGAGACTTTTGACAATTCCGCAACACAGAAAGGGTTAGAAAACCCCTCAGTTTTGCGCGCAATGAATAATGAAGAATTTTAAAGGGGGTAAAAACCCTACAAGCAATCAAAGAAAAACAAAAATGTTTTAAGGAAGTTTCACCAGCAAACTATTACCATTTTTTTTGAAAATAAGGTCCTTTATTTACCGGGGGGGAAACGAAGGGGACACTCGCATCAGGGGAATGATCCGGTTTTTGGGGTGTTGTCCAAGAAAAAAAGAAAAGAAAAATGAATCCGCCCCGGGATTATTTACGAGAAACTGAACAACAAAAAACCACTCCTCAAAGATCTTTTGAAAGAAAACTGCAGAAATTCCCCAACACAGTTCCCCTTAATTAAATTTTCGGTCCTCCAGGCCCGATTGCATATGAAAAAATCTGGATTAAAAATATCCCTTTTTTTGTTTGTTCTATCTAAAAGACTTCTTTTTTACAACCGTTGTGTTGATTCATGTAATTAGACCAGTTTTACTTGTCATGATGAAAAGTCCTATGCCAAAAATGCTTCTTTTTAGTTGCATGGAATGTTTTTACTGCACAACCTGCGAGATATTCCCTTTGCTTTTTTAATGATTTTCTCCTGGGTCGAAAAAAATGAATTTTTGCTTTAAACCCCACATCTCCTTGAAACACCTTTCCAATATTCACCTTCATCTTTCCTAAAACCTCTTGTTAGTAATTTAATGCAAAGGCAATCTTTGGTAATCGGTATCATTATCCCCCGTGTCCTTTAGCTACTTTGGTTTCCCGTCTTTATGATGTCTTCGTGGAAAACTATAACAAACTGTCTGTATCTGTGTAAATACTTGGACTCAGGGTTTCGAGGGCTTAAAGTATCATAAAGAAACCTAAATCAAAACTTTGTAAATTCTAAAACAGTAAACCAATAAATCAGGGGTTTCTAATTTTCTTTCTTTTTTTCATCATTATGCCAAAAAGAGATCATGAAATTTCTAAAGTCCCTGATAAAATTAGTTTGAAGTTAGCTTAATTGCTTCGTTCTCTTTGGTAACCCAAACGTCTTTCGTTTTGCGGATTCTCCCTAGTCTTTTCCCAAACAACTGTTGTTCACAACTGAAAAAGTCTTTTTTGAAGCATTGTGGGTTTAGTTCTGAGATAGTTTCTTCATGATGTATGGTTTTTGAACTGTTTTTTGCAAAACGATTATCATAACAGCTGTTAACTTCAAACCAGTCTTAAATAAAAATTTTAGAAGCTGTAATGCAGACAAAAATTTTTTTGCCTCGAAGATTGGCAAATTTTTGGCGGCTCTCTTGGTCCAATTTTTGACTTTTGCTGCTAATGGATAGTCATTTTGCAGGGCATGAGTTCATGAGGTATTTTAAGTCCAAATTCTAGAATGTATCCCCGCTGTTGATCAGGCGTTTAACTGCTCAACCCCTTTAATGCTTTTGAAAATTTTCGCCCGTGTACTCTTGAAGTTGCGGTAATGGAAGTGATTGCGCCATAGCCCAACCATACAGATTGTTTGCATCTAAATACATGAGATAGTTAGACCTTTTACTTGGATCATGTCGTCCAAGTATTTGTTGTTTGCTTTACAGTAATGATGCGACGCCTACTAATTCCTCCACGCAATCCGTTTTCAATCATCGAATCATTGGTAAATCTGACAATAAATCAATCTGTACTCCAGTAAACTTTAAGAAAGCATCCCAGCTCATCCCGGGCGCAGAAATATAATGCGCAGGATCCAGGCTATAATGTTTCATGCAGGTCTTTCTATAATTTTCAAAGACGTCCGCTAACAAACAAAACGTCAGCCATCAAGTAGGAGTCATGATAGTCTCCCATCGTTTTACACTCTAACTTCTGCCACGCATCTTGAGCATGTTGGTAATCGGAATCACTGATGTCCTTTCCTCTAAGACTAGAAAAGAACGCGCCTTTAGGTGGAAGTGTGTCTTCGTCAAACCTTTCCCAACTGTTCATGTATTCATAAGGGTAAACACCCTTTCTAACAAGAGTTGAGTCAAAATATTTTTCCGTTATTGGGCAGACTTTAAGGACATAGCCAGTGCCTCTAATGAGCCCATCATGTGTTGCATAGAGTCGTAGAAAGACATGTTATTTAAAGTGAAACACATGTACTTTTCTGATGACAGTGCAATGCATGCTACCTGAAGGCGCTGGTTACTGCTTGCATTATAAGGTGAGAGTCATAACCCCGCAAGTTGTGAAAGAATACAGGCAGCTTCCATGTCTTTGGATCAAACTTTAGTTGAAGATTGCATTTGTTATGCGCTGACTCCTCTGACTTTCCACTAATGTGATCATGGTCTCTTTACTGTTGGATTCGCTGCGTCTGATGAGAGGCCTAAACCACAAATCCAACAGTGAGTGGCTGAGTCATACTGTTGTTGGTCTTCAGGCGTCATTATGATTTCAGATAAGTTTAGATTATTAGAACAGTCATTGCGCACTTGCTGCATGGTTTTAAGAATGTTTCTGCAGCATCTGGTCCTCTATATAATTCTGGCTCTGAATAAACGCCATCCGACCTAACAATAATGAAGGCAAATGAACAAATTGATGATTACTCATTAAGACTGTTTTTCGAAGTTTTTGGGGCTGGCCCTTCATAAGGAACAATGAGTGATTCGAAGTCTCGTAACTACGTATGGACTTGTTTGCAGCCGTTTCCAGTTCTTAAAATAACTTTAGATCCTGGCGGGGCGTAGTTAGTTCTGTCTTACAGTCTACAGAACTTTTACAATGTTTTATATGTTCAAGCGCGGCTTGAGCGGTTGGAATTCTGTTAAACATTTTCTACAGAATTCTTGTTTATGTTCATGTTTTGAAGTATGCGCTAATAATCTGCTCATTGTGCGTATCAATGTGTAATGGGGCAGCCCTGCTGGCGAAAACATTATGGAGTAAGTCCACATGACTTTTGGCTGGTTCGCCTATTGTTGGACTGTTCTTGGACACTTTAATTGGCACCAAATTTGTTTCCTCATCCCATGTGTAGATATTGACAGTTATTGGTTTGTTTTGTTCTTCAAACTGATCAATTTGGTCTACACTAACAGGAAAGGATATTCCATTGAAGTTAAGATCTTTGGCGTATTGCCGATAGTTAGTCACTCTCTCTGCGTGTTCGCGGACATGATGCAGCCTTGCAAGAACACACCACATGAAACATTTGTTGTCTGAATTTTTTATGTTTAAAACTGCTCTCTTTAAAACCAACTCCCCAGGTAGCGGAATGTAAGCCTTGCCCACAATCGGTGCATACTTAGCCTGTTTTAAACTAATCTCTAAGACTGCGCCTCTGACCAACCAGAGCCTCTCATTTTAGCTTCTTCAGCGGCAGCGTCAAACTGTGTAAGCAGTTGGTCTTCCCAACCAGGTGTTAAGTCATTATGAGAAAGAATAGTCTGTTGTTTAGTCGAGACCCAGACTTCTAGGTTTTCTTCATTTATTGTTACATAGTCGATTAAAACAGCTAACATTACTTTAACTGGCGGGTCTATTGTTAGTTTGCCTGGAACTTGAGAAATAGCATGAACAACACTTGCCTGTACGTTTGTTGGGTCAATGACTTCTAAATCAATATCATTCAGTGCTCTTGATAAACGCTCTCTCTCAGCATTCCTTCAAACAATTCGTCTTGTCCTTCATATATCTTAGCATGCTGTCTTTCTTTTCTAAGCCAAAATATTTATTTAAATTAAAAAAAAAATACTTAATCAGAACCAATATCGACGGTCTTTTTGTGCTTGGACTCATAAACTAAAGTATAATACACCTTTTGGTGTTGTTAATGTGAGCTGTTTTAAACAGAGTTTAATGTCTCGTTTACTTTTTTTAAGCATTCCTTTTTTATTCTGCTCGGGGTCTGGCTGTGAGAAAAACTTGTCCTCGCCTTTCTTTGAGATCAAACTTTTGTCTTTTGTAGTCATCAAAATCGGCCTGTAAACGATTAAATTCTTCATCCGTGATGTTTGAGTCAGCTAGCGCTTTTTTTTTGTCAGTTTAACGAGCTAAGTTTAGCTTTATTAGTTGAACCATAGCTGTGTGCTTTTGGAGTTTAGTTTTTATTTTTTTGCTAGCAGCACCTACAGCTAATGAACACAGGCCGAGAGCTAAGACAACCCGCCTAGAGGTAAAGCTGCGGGTGCGCCTATGCCCGTTGCTAAGAGACCAACACTCGTTCCTGCTGATAGAGCGCTTATAGTCGATGCTCCAGTATTAACATATGTAACAGCATTAAAGGGCAGCAGAATACCTTCGTTTGGTTTTGCTGTATTTTGAAAGGTCTTGCTCTAGTACTTGCTGCATTTGCGTAATGTTTGTTAATCTAAAGGCTTTTATGCCAGGGGTTTCTATAACAGCGAATTGCCTGCTATCTCTTCTTTTGGCGGCGCTGTAGGCACATTTGGATAAACTTGAACAGACATGCTTTTTTATAAAATAAAAATAATTTAGTATTGTATATCTTTTAATCTGTTATTTTCAATATTCAGCTGCGCATCATATATTAAAAACAAATGTACATTAAGCGGTTTTATCGGCTTCTTCTTCTTTATCAATTTGATGTTTATTACGTCTCTCTCACAGCTCTCCCGCTTCCATGCAACTGATTATCCTCTGTTGACCTTAGGTCAATCCATAAACCGTATTTTGTTGTTAAATAATCATCAAGTCTTACGCTGTGAAGGTGTAGATCTTTAGCCACAAGGTCAACTGTTGGATTTCTACACCTCCCACCTCCAAAAGTTTTCTTATTTCATCAAAATGCTGATAAGGTTTAGCCCGCTAGCATAGATTGGTTAGGGCTGCCCTCAATCGAACATTGTACTTTCGTTATTTTTGGATTAAAAAACTTTTCACTTCCTCTTTTGAATGGTTCTTCATCTTCACACAGCAATAAAATACCTTTAAGCGATCTTGCTGAGACGCTAAAAACTAAAATTCCATATAGTGTCTGCCCTGCTTCTAGGATATGTTGTATGATGAATTACTCTTTCGTAATATATTGCTAATTTGACTGATATTGTTGCTCAATCAGCCTTGCTAAATTAGGGTTGCTAACAACGTCAAACTCTAACGAGATGTCAGAAATGCTGTACATTGCTTCGGTGTCTGTTGATCTGATAACCGTTGTATTCATTAAAAGTTAGTTCATATGACAATCTGTCTTTTAATGCTCCTTGAAAGTATGGGGCATGCGCTTTTAACAACTCAAAATCTAAGGGAATGGAAAAGCGATTTCCAAACGCAAAATTTACAGCCACATACTTTTTGCCGTCTTTAGTATCTGCAGCACCTATTCTATGTTTTAGTGCTTCTTCATTTTCTATTCCTTGAAACGCAAAGTCAGCCCTTTCATTCGCGGTTAGCCATAGATCAGAATAGGTTAAAAATATGTCTGCATTGTGTAAAGAAAATATTTCTTGCCCCTCAAGTTTTATAGAAATTTTCTTAACAATTGCCCGCCCCAAATTCTGGACAACTGTCCTGTTTGTGTCTGTTGTTGAATCAAGTACTATTTTGAAAGTAAGACGCGCAGAGCCTGGCACAATCACTTCATCTGCTCCTAGGTCCGGAAATTTGACAGTAAGAATTTGATCTGCATCAATAGTAGATGGATTATTTGGAACAGTAATATTCCGTTTATTTTCCCTCACGCCAAAGGGTTCTTTCAGCTTTCTATACGGGTCAAGAATCGAGCCATATGCTTGTGGCATTTTTTTATAAACAAAATAAAAAGTTAATTATTTAAAAACATGGCAGGAATTGAAGGCGAAGAAGATTATGATGTTTTTGATCGTGGAGACGACATGATGTGAAATGATCCCTTTAACACAGCATCGCTCAACGCTCTCAATGCAGCGGTGAATTAAACAGAAAGTACGGTCGGAGCATTTTACAAAAGTTTAGGTCAAGAACCTCCCGAATTTATAGACCCAAATGATTTTGAATTAAAAGATGGTCATTTGTCTGTAAAAAACGATCAAGGGCAACTTGTTCGGCTTACAACTAAACCCGACCCATCAAGTTTTTAGCCGTGGGTTCAATTAGAAATAGACTCAGTGTGAAAGATCAAAATCGCCTTGGCATTGCTAGACCGAAATTAAGGGCGGAGGCAGTTGCTAAACTTCAAAACACACTACAAGAACTCCCGACAGATAACCAATTGCAAAACATGGAACTTAAAGAATTAAATCAATCAGCAGGCGAATTAATAAATACAATAGAAGCAGAAACCAGTTTTTCAGAAGAAACAGCGTTAAAAACAATTAATGATTCCCCATTGCCTATGCGAGAATTATTAGCCCTTGATCGTACTTTAAGAACCATCAAAGGCGAATTAACAAACAATTTTAGCAAAACTAGGTGAACTAGATGAGCATATAAAAGAGAAAAGAAAAACTCGTTGAGGCTGATGACGCCAACTTAGGGCCTGATATTAAAGAAAGAATAAGACAAAGACTAAAAAATCTTGAACAGAAAGATCAGCAAGACTAGAAGTGACAACTACTAACCGGGACCAATTACGAACTCAAGTGAATAGAATAAGAGAAAACTATCGAAAAAATTTTATATGAAGACACGACACTAGCAGAACGAATAAGAACATTGTTTAGAGAGCAGGGAGTCACATTGGCAAGCGTTATAACAGCCTTAGGATTTGCATAAGTACACTGGTGATGGCTATTACAGGCGGTGGTGGAGAGCAAAGTTCAGTGCCTCCGCCGCCATCGCCTCCACCTGATAAATCATGGGTAAAAAAACAGCTTGATCATCTTGCGAGTTTATTAAAAAAATTAGCCGTAAAGCTATAGACTCTTTACCGGGTATATTAGGAGGTATGTCAGCTGGCTTTTGTCTACTGCAAGCAAAGTAGTTGGCTTTATGGCCGAGCACTTATGGGCATTAGTTCTCGTAATAGTTGGGTTACTATTTAGTAAGATAAAGACCAAGTAATCCTATGCCAGTTAATCCAAGAACAGCGCTGTCTTTTCATATTCATGGTCATCGCGAACACAGTCCGCAAGCTTTGCTGAGTCTTCAATGACTTTGGGGGGTTGGACTTCGGGGATTAGATGACTTAATCTTGGGTGTTTTTTTATTGTTTGTAATATTACTGGCCCAGAATTTATGTCGTTTTTCCCAACCTTCTGTTCATTGCCTGCTATAAGAATTTCATTATTGTAGTTTATTATTGTACCTATCTGGAGTCTGAGGTCAGAAGGCAGCATGTATAAACCAGTGCCAACAGCAAAGTCTACTTTCGATCTTGCGTATTGTAAAACATGTTGGTACCTTTGAATACTTGAAGGCAAATCAACAGTAGAATTAATGGCGTCCTCTAAATTTGCTAAGTATTGTTTTTGCGCGTCAAAGCCAGTAGAAGGATCAGTTATGCTCGATCTTGCCTGTGCTTGCGAACCTAGCAAACACCAAACGTAAGTTCGAATAGAGTCGTTTATTCGTTCTATTCCCGCCCTAGTTAGGCCCTTTAGAAGTGTCTAAGATAAATGTTGTCCATGCTGTTTTATGCTCTTGCTCTATGGACAGGGCTCAACAATTTTGAAAGGAGAACGCCGGTCAAAGTTATACTTTCTGTGCGTGCCCTGAAAATAAATGACGCCTATGCCATGATTATGATCCAACTTTTGTCTAAAGTCTGTCTTGAGTAATATTGAATCGTTACAGATCCTTTCAAAAGCCTTCATGTCATCTGTTGCTGAATGGATTAAACGATTTGTCATTCGGTAATGGCGCTTGCAGTTCAGTCAAAATACGTCTGAAGGTGTAATAGAAATGAAATCGGTACACTGACCTCGCCAAGGATCATGGTGATTTAAATGATCAGCATACGCCACTCCACACCCAGTTGATGCGCAAACACAGCAAAGTTTAACTGGTTCTGATAAAACTGCATCGGATGACTAAACACGCTTTCTGGATGTGCTCTTTTCAATAGGGGGGTTAAGATTAGCTCTTCAATGGAGTACTCACCTTTTTATGAAAAGAGGCAGTCTGGGTCACAGCAATGTCAAGAGTATCAGTTGCTATATTTTTAGGATTGTAGTGCGGCCCAACAGAATATTTTGCGCCAGTATATTTGAATGCACTCATTTTTAATTTGTTTTAAAAAATGTTTGTAACAATAACAACTCAAGACCGCCTTCGTTTTTTAGAACATGCTATTGATAACAATTGCGGGGCCAAAACGGTCGCGCTCCATGAAATATTTTACAAAGTCGTATGGTTTAATATAACTGAATCCAAGAAAAATAATGCAGTCCTAAAAGTTAATAAAGAAGGGAAGGTAGTTAAGCCGGGTTAACCATACCTGATGGTTATTACGGGTTTTGTTCGCTAAAAGAAGCAATGAGTAATTTTGACATTACTCTCAAACTTAACAATGCAAATCTAAAAACAATGTTACATTCAAACTGAAGAAGAAGTTAGCACATTACCTTTTTGATGTAGAGCTAGCTAAAATGTTAGGCTTTGCAGATGACAATCATAGATTTAGAGTTGTGCCAGACAAAACTACTATGAGGGAAAAAACCCGCTCGATCTTGCATTACATTCATTACTCTATGTTCATTTGGACGAACTAAGCACTGATGAAAACTTATATGATGGAAGGCCCTCAACTGTTTTAAAGCTCTTCCGTCAGGGAAAGCTGCATATTGCGATTATGAAATTATACATTCCCTAATTTACAGTTTAAAAGATTAGTTTGTGGGAGGGTCGGATCATTTATTATAAAAATCAAAGACAAAACAGGGAAGTCGTGAAATGTGATAACTGCACATTGTTTTGGAAATAAAATAATACGTTACTAAAAAATAATGTCGCGTGGGCCAGAAGAACCAGAGTTACATTAGCGCCTGTAAGGTGTATAACTTTAGAATTAAAAGACCTTGCAGACGTTGCGGACTTTGAACAGAACGGTGAGATAGGCACTTTGTATGGTTTGAGTACACTAAAGATGGTGATTATAAACGCAAAGAGGTTAGCGACAGCAAAAGTTTCCTAAACTAGAACAAACTGCGCAATCTAGAGGCAAATAATGTTGGCCAGTATGAATATAAAATAGTTCGAAAGCCTGACCTCAAATGGCACTTAGAACCATATTTAGAATGGGACATAAAATTTGAATTCATAAGCCCATTTACATATTTTACCATCAAAAAGTTTCAGAAAAGCATTCAACTCTGGCCCTTTACATGTAAGTCTTATGCCAGACGACAATAGTCGGAAAGAGATTGAAATAATAGCCGTATGGGAATAAACAGTACATCCTCCACAGAAGAGAAACGGTTTTAAAGGATGCTTCTACAAAATTACAGTTCATTCCGCAAATGAAATTAGGAGATGCGTTCACAATAATATTTGAAATTTCTGTCTTAAAAGATAAGGGGAGGGATGGGGTTGTGGGCGTTAGTGACGTCCTTCTAAAAGGATTCTAATTAGCTGGCAAAACTTAGACGTTGAAAAACTTAAAGTTACCGTCGTCATTCTTCACAATGACGAGGTATTAAGGTCATAACAACAAGCACAAAATCAATATTAGTCTAATAGAAACAATCTTACAGAACTGAATTGGATTAATCTTACGCATTTAGACCTTATAGGATTTTATTATACTGAACAAGTTTTAAACAGAGGGCATGATAAAAACAATAACGGATTAGATTAAGTTCTGTTATAAAACTATGGAGCAGTTAAACTTTATAACAAAAACCCCTCATTGTTCATTGATTTGTGGACAGACTGGTTGTGGAAAACAATATTTGTCCTCGACCTTTACAAACAGTTTTATCGCTATAATTTTTAATCATATTGTGATTTTCTGCCCAACACTTAAATGGAACAAAGCATATCATGATAGAAGGTTTATATGGACAGATGATGACATATATTTAGTTAATCCTAGCAATAAACTGAGTGAGTGTTTAGAACAGTTTTATAGACTGTTTGAAGGAACGCAGACACTATTTATTATAGATGACTGTTCGGCAGAAAGAGACATAGTTAAAAAGAAACACTTTGTCGAAACTAGCTTTCAGCGGAAGACATGCTGGGATAAGTGTGTGGATTTTATGTCAGAAATATACTCGGTTTTAAAAGACTTTAGAGAACAGTTAAAGACTGTAGTTTTATTTCACATGAAAGACAGAGACTCATTGAAGAATGTTTGCGCGAAAATGATGTTATGAAATGACCAAGAAAAACATAGGATTAAACAAAAACTGAAATCTGAAAAGTTTAGTAAATTAGTATTGAAAACGGATAACCCTACACA
The DNA here is from genome assembly GCA_018398815.1 of Conus ventricosus. NCBI lineage: Eukaryota > Metazoa > Mollusca > Gastropoda > Neogastropoda > Conidae > Conus > Conus ventricosus. The sequence continues at coordinate 2,519,309 of CM031625.1, read as the reverse complement.
GTATGTTTGTTTGTAGGGTCGTTATTTTTGGTTACTTGTCAGAGACAGGAATATGCCGACTCTACGTCACTTTCGCCCGAAAACTGGGTGAGGGCGAAAGTGGCGTAGAGTCGGCATATTCCTGTTCTCTCTTGCAAAGGGAGGTGACTGTAAGCGGATGTCTAACTAAGTCTTTAAAAAATGTTAAAATAACTCCATGGAACAACACGCCCAACGAATGACACGATAAAATTCGACGCGTTTCGACCTCTTAGGCTTCTTCAGGCAAGGTAAGCAAAATTCAGGACGACGAAAATGAAGAGCGAGCAGTCACGTGTCTTTTTGTCGAATTCGGCGCAAGATGGGCGTTGCCTTTCCTTCTTTCTCTGAGTGTTGTCTGTCTGGCCTGAAGACGTCTGACCAGGTCGAACGCGTTGTGTTTTGTCTTGTCATTGTTCTG
>CM031625.1:2512585-2517870 GCA_018398815.1 Conus ventricosus | reverse complement strand
AAACCACCACCAATCTGCAACTGCTGAAGTGGCTGCAATAGAGACGACCAGAACCCGGCACAGGCCAAGGGCACACCAGACCCGACGAGGACCTGGCACTAACTATGACTCGAAGTCACTCAGTTCGACTAACGGCGCTGCCGCCGCAACTACAAGGCGCGTCCACCCGACGAACACCAGGGACCGAAGTGAAGCTACCCCAACGCATTCCGACCTGGTCGGAATCAAGCGAACTCTACTCACAACACAAAACAGCGATTGGTCAGAGCAGCGTATCCCTCCGCAGAGCTGACACGCCGGACCAACGGACTAGTTGTTGCTCGTGCAACAACACGACAATTTACCACAACAACTCACAGACTTGACAACACCAACAACAGCCAATATCCTGCCCCGCCTTCTCTGGTGTAGAACCAAAGTAACAAAAGGGTAACAATCGGGAATGAAACCAACCTCCCGCTTCCATCCCTTCAACAAGTGAAGATTAGAATTTAAGAATATTGTATGTCTTATTTCCCCAGCCCCCTACCTAGCCTAACCTTCCACCTTAACCAAAACCCCAATCTTACACACGCAGGCTCGCACACACACACATACACATATGCACACGCTCTCTATTTCTGAACTACCATTACTCCAAACACATGGACGGCTGATTCACTACCGCCGATCGGTGACAATAACTCATAATGAAAAAGTGCCAGAGCCGCAGCCAGTTGTTTCAATGCCAGCTATAAAACACCAGAACAAGTTGATCCTAAAACAACGCCAGGGCTTCCTACACCACCAAAGTCTTCATGGAATTTTCTTAAAGCAATTGTCATTTTTGGTGGCATTGCTGCTGGGGGTGGTTATTACGGTTATAAAATATATACACAAAGACAGCAAAAACCAAAGCAGTCAAAAAAATCTCAACCACTAAATATAGAAGCTGAACACAAAAGCATGCCAGAACCGCCAACAACAAAAGTTCATTTTGATACATTTCAGATGCAATAATACTTTAAGAACTTAATAAATAATTATAAGTTAACTTGAATAAGAACTTGGTTGTACTTAAAGGATAACTTAAGTTAAGAACTTGGGATAACTTGAGTAAGAACTTAGAAGTTACTTAGGATGACTTGAGTAAGAATTTGGGGTGACTTGAGTAAGAACTTAAAGGTGACTTGAGTAAGAACTTAAGGACGACTTGAGTAAGAACTTGAGGATGACTTGAGGATGACTTGAGTAAGAACTTAGAGGTGACTTGGGGTAACTTAAGTTAAGAACTTAGAAGTGACTTGAGTGTGTGCATGCATAGGGTGGGGTTGGGTGGGGTGGGGTGGGGTGTGTGTGCGTGCGTGTGTGTGCGCGCACCTTTGATTATTTATAAGAAACAGATGTTCAGAATATGATATAGTTATTATCAGTAAAAATGCTATAATTTTAAAAACAACTACAAATTATAATAATAAACTTACCTTAAATGTCTTGTGAATCCTCTGCCACATCCCATTGAGTATTTAATTCATCAAGAGCAGCTTTCACATTTTTTTCTTTATCAATCAATGATTTTAATTTTTGTCCTTCTAGTTTTACTCTTTCTTCTTGTTTCACTCTTTGTCTCTTTATCTTTCTCAACTCTTTTCTCTTTTTCGCTATTTGCTCTTCCAAATGTTCTTTTTTTAAATGGAATGCTGGCCAAAAAACTTTCAACAGTTCTTGATGTTCCCGATGTTGTTGCCTGATCCGTCATTTTGAAACTAACTGCATGTCTCCAAGAACACGTAACTATAAACAGTGCCAATACCTTTTATATGTCAACCCCAAAAACAATGTCAAACCCAAGGAACAATGTCACAGGTCAAATGAAAAGTAACTGGGTTACACTAGTAAAAACATGTCACAGAACTTGCTTTAACATATATATTCTTTGTCAACGTCTTTTATACCAACGCTAGCCGCTGAAGACTGTTTGGTATCGCGAAGGTTGCAGTGCAGATTAAAGCAACGAAGCCAGTGATTGGTCAAAGACATAGAAACCAAGGAGGGTACCTGGCACTGGTAATATAAGAAAAGTAAATGACTGGGGCAACACCCCTAATTGCTGGTGCCGGCAGTAAGAACATGTAAAGGGAAAGATAATAGCGGACAATCAGCTAATTACAGGTATCACAGGAGCCGCATGGGCCGCTGTACCTGACACCGCCTGACATCGGCTAATACGCCCCTGCCACAATCTACAAACCCTGTAATTAGTTCTGCACAGTGTCTCGGTCAAGCTATACATGATTTCCAGATTTAGGTTGGATAAAATGATCAGGAAAAACGCAGGATTAAGCAAAAACTAAAATCTAAAAAGTTTAGTAAATTAGTATTGAAAACGGACAATCCTACACAGTATGCATGTTTGTAGGGTTTACTAGTCAGAGAACTATAAAATGTCTCATTCTGGCTCGCCGGCTCAAAACTTGTTGAGAGCCGGCGAGCCAGAATGAACATTTTATAGTTCTCCCCCCCCCCCCCCCCCCCCATGTGAGGTTATTAAAAAGTTTGTGTGGAAGCCTTCTTTTGAACATACGTATGTCACTACAGTGCATTCAGATGAAGCAATGTCATCTCTTGACAGTGCTATGGATATGATTGATCGAGACTGCAATGAAGCCTTGAATATGTTTCTTACATGTGTTAAAACTTGCTCTTCTTACATGGAAAAACAACTCTGAACAATACTGATGAACAAAATGACTGGTATGACAAAGAATGTAAACTAAGTAAATCGAAAGCAAAAGGATTGCTACACACATTTCGGCAAACGAAGGATAGTTCTGATCGTGATGCTTACTGCATGGCTAGGAGAGAGTATAAGAATTTGTTAAAATTTAAAGAAAATCAGCACAATGAGCAATTGTTAGGGGCGTTAGTAAATTCCATAACTGATCAAAGGGAGTTTTGGGAAAATGTCCATAAAATTTCTTCAAAACGAAAGCAGCCACGTAACAAAATAACAATTGATGATTGGTATAAACATTTTAAACAGTTGCTTGAAACAAATTTAGAAAACGAATTTACATTAGTATCTAACGACAATATTGATGATAGTTTTGATGAATATGAAGATGGTGGTTCCATGAACCGCCCAATATCTAGAGAAGAAGTGTTATTGGCTATAAGAAAGTTAAAGAACGGTAAATCCGCTGGTCCGGATGAAATTATTGGCGAGTTGCTGAAAAATGTTGGTGATCGAGTAATTGACTTTTTTGTTAAACTGTTTTAACACGCTGTTTGATAAGGGAATATTCCCAGATAACTGGACAGAAACCATTGTCTTACCTTTATTCAAAAAAGGTAATGTAGACGATCCCGGTAATTATAGAGGGATATCATTATGTAATACAAGCAGTAACGTTTATAGTTCTATAGTAACAATTAGATTCAAGAATGGATTGAGCTGCATAATATCACAGGGGAATATCAAGCGTGGTTTAAAAGGGGATACTCCACTATTGATCACATGTACACATTATTAGCTTTAATACAAAAACAGTTTTGCTTTAACCGTAAACTCTATGTCGCCTTTATTGACTTTGAGAGAGCTTTTGACTCTATAGAAAGGAATCTACTGTGGCCTATTCTGGTAAAAAAATGGTATCAAAGGAAAACTCTTTTGGTGTATTCATAACATGTACACTACAGTCAGAGCTAGAATTCGCTCGGGTGCAAAATTGACAGACTACATAAACTGTACCCGGGGGGTAAAACAAGAGGAAGTTACAAGTCCAGTGCTGTTCTCTTTATTTATAAATGAATTAGCAATAGAAGTGATTAGAAATGGGAGGCATGGTGCAACATTTATGCATGACTATTTTGAGCTGTTTATATTACTTTTGGCAGATGACATAGCTCTTCTGTCGGAAACAATAGTTGGGCTACAGACGCAACAAAATAGTCTGCATAGGGCAGCAACAGCACTCCATCTGAATGTGACTATGAATAAAAGTAATATAGTTGTATTTAGAAAAGGTGGGTACTTAGCAGCTAGTGAACATTGGTCTTACAATGGAATCCTCATGCCTGTTGTCAATGTTTATAAATATTTAGGCATCTATTTTTCAACACGGTTGAGATTTATTGTTTCTTGTAAGAACCTTGCCTGCAGAGCAAAGCATGCGTTGTTATGTATATTGCAAAAATTACGTAAGTTGAATTGCAATTCTCTTGCTGTATATTTAAAACTATTTGATGCGCAGATACAACCCATCGTTCAGTATGGTGCCGAATTCTGGGGGCTAAGTAATGCTGCACACTTTTGTGAAAAAGTACATCTCTTTGCTCTGAAAAGTTTTTAGGAGTTCAGTTACAAACACCGAATGGCCTTGTGTATGGTGAGACAAATAGATACCCTGTTTACATAAATTCTGCCGTTAGGTGCATGCAGTACTGGTTAAAGTTGACAAAAATTGATGAGTCAAGATTACCGCGAAAAGCATATAGAACTTTATTTGAGTTAGACTCTCGTGATAAGACAGACTGGGCGTCTGACATCCGTTGTAAGTTATACATGTTTGGTTTTGGTTATGTGTGGTTAAACCAAGGTGTTGAGGGAGTGGAACAGTTTATCGCTGACTTTAAAGAAAGACTTGTACTTTGCAGATGGCAAGAATGGGATTTTCATGTCAAGAATAGTGACAGATTTAGTGTATATAAGACGTTTTGCACAATAGCAATAGATAAAATGCATTTAACGTTAAATCTAGACAGACATATCAAGATTGTTACAACAAGATTCAGACTGGGTATTTCAGATATTGCTGTGCATAGATGTCGATACTAACAACATACCCCTGTTGATTTGATTTGTCCATTGTGTAAAGAAGAGAAAGAAGATGAAGTGCAATCTGTTCTGTGCTGTCCTTTACTTAACGAAATAAGAGAACGTTATATACATTTAAAATACTACAGATTTCCAAGTCTTTTCAGATTAAGTTTTACTTCTAGCTTCCAATAATGAACGGACAACTAGAAATCTGTCCATTTACCTATACAAAGCATTTAAGTTACGATCTGTTCTTGTTTCTTAATGTAAAGCATTGAATCATTTTTGAACGTGTAAAATATTGAATGATTTTCAGATGCACCCCTTCACGAGGGGCAATGGCCTATTTGTGAATAAAATATCCGTATCCGTATCTCTCTCTCTCTCTCTCTCTCTCTCTCTCTCTCTCTTCTCTCTCTCTCTCTCTCTTCTCTCTCTCTCTCTCCTCTCTCTCTCTCTCTCTCTCTCTCTCTCTGTGTTCGCATTT
>CM031625.1:2495085-2507585 GCA_018398815.1 Conus ventricosus | reverse complement strand
CTGACAGGGAGGAATGGGTGCATTTGCATCGTACACCAAACAACATATGATGCAGCTGCTCGTAATCCAAACTATGATAGGGACGTTTGTATTCAAACTAACATGTAATCATGCTACTACTGTTCATTTTTCAGACTTCAAGAATGTCATACCTTTTTGAAATGACCCTCTACTCAAAAGGCAAACCTTCATACGAACTTTAACAATGAACAAGAACATCAGCTGACGTCCAAATCATTGCATAGCATATCTATGACGTCATGTATACACAAGGTTTTCTTCTGGTTACATCATTTGCCATGGTTCAAAATGAGCTATGTTGACCTGATGCACGTGAGTGGCTTGCCTGAGAAGCACTTCACTCACAGTTTGGAGAGAACGAACGTGGACTGGTGCAGGGACCACTGCATGGTGCCAGCATCAAGGTAACAACTGGTGCAGGGACCACTGGCATGGTGCCAGCATCAAGGTAACAACTGGTGCAGGGACCACTGGCATGGTGCCAGCATCGAGGTAACAACTGGTGCAAGGACAACTGGCATGGTGCCAGCATCAATGTAACAGCTGGTGCAGGGACCACTGGCATCATGCCAGCATCAAGGTAACAGCTGGTGCAAGGACCAATGGCATGGTGCCAGCATCAAGGTAACAGCAACAGACAGTACTGAGCATGTTGTGTGTAGTTTCAGTGGATAAAAGATAGCAATGGTTGATTTAACTTCAACTGATTGGATACAATGGAATCTGCAGAGGGTCTATTACGCACATGGGTCTGAAACTAACGTCAGATGGAAGTGTTCAAGACCACGAACTATGAAAAGAACGTGGTCCTGCGCAGTCGGAGACTTTCTCAGCGATACAGCGGTACATGTGTCATGTCAAACAAACAAGACGAAGTAAGTGAAACTCAAACAACGATAAATGAAGTTATGCATTTATGCACATGTTAAAATCACAGTCCAAGGCCAGCAAAGCACTTTCCTTCAGTCATATATTAATGTCCACAATGCTGTCAAACGAGTCGAAAAATTGTGTTGATTCAAAATAGATACTTCGATATAGAACTCGGTACCTTTAGCATTGTGAAGTTGTTTATTTCATGTAATCAGTGGTCACCATGGAAAAACTACATAAATGACACACTCATTTCTTGTCCTTAGTATTTGTGTTTGATGGCATCAAACAATAAAGCCATGTAAAGAAAATGATGCCTTCTCCATTTCACACTGTAACACTGCTGAGAGTAACTTCCCTTCGTGCTCTCCTCTTCAGAAGGTCGCAGAAGTGGGTTTTCCAGATTGCTTGTGTTACCAGTCGTCTTGATGTGCACAGCTTTCCACGAACATTAAAAAGTAGCTACAGTGCCATTTCACTTGTAAATCTATACCACATGCCACTAAGAATACATTCTTAGTCCATTACCCGAGTGCTGATACTTTTTTAATACATACTTTGTCACTTGGGTTACCATTACTCCTGTAACTGTTGCTGTGGTAACAGGAATGGTGTCAACATGAGGCGAGTAAGAACAATCTCACTGTGTGTGTGTGTGGGGTGTGTGTGTGTGTGTGTGTGTGTGTGTGTGTGTGTGTGTGTGTGTGTTGTGTGTTGTGTGTGTGTGTGTGTGTGTGTGTGTGTGTGTGTGTGTGTGTGTGTGTGTGTGTGAAGAGTTCCAGATTTTTATTTTTACTTTTATTTCCTTTCCTTTTATTTTTCTTTCTTTCTTTCTTCTTTCTTTCTTTCTTTCTTTCTTTCTTTCTTTCTTTCTTTCTTTCTTTCTGACTTTATTTTTGTTTTTTTGTTGCAAACATGAATGGCAACAGCAATGGGTTGACGTCACTGGAATGTGAGATGTACGCTATCCTCAACTGTTGCCTTACGCATCTCTCTACACGCCATGACGGCAAGATGGATGACCCTTCGTGAACAGTTAATAAACAGTCCTGGGGGCCGTGACCTGACAATGAATGTGTAGTGGAGCACAACGTTCCAGCGCAAACAAGGAATCCTAGCGTGGCTGTGCCTCAGGCCTGACCACCCAAAAACATTACAGTGGCCGCTGCCTTGGCCATGCTTCAGACGTCTAGTCTGGAGCGAAACGCGCACGCTCGCATGCATGCACATACACACCACACACGCACACACACACACACACACACACACACACACACACACACACACACACACACCACACACACACACACACGCATACCACACACACACACACCACACACACACAACACACACACACACACACACACACACACAACACACCGTGCGCACACAAATAAAAAAGAAGAAAAAAAAACATAATTCATACCACATTATCCACCCAACACGATTCCAGCCTGTAACCACGCCCCCTGTTTCACATCAAAGACCTTCCGGGGTGCACGGTGCCAGCAGGAGGACTCTGGAACTGAGTTAATTGGGTTAATCCAGTGGAACCGCTGCCATGCCCTGCCCTGCAGGATTATCCCAGAGTCCTGCCTTGCCGGTCCAGAGGCCCATGCTTTCTGGTCAGCCGCCAGTGGAGAGAGAAACATGGGTTTCACGTTCTACTACAGCTCTGTCCACGAGTGACTGATTGCGTAATTGAAATTAGCGACACAAACACTAGCAAGTAAGGTTGAAAAAACATGCACGCGCTCGCGCACACCGCCACACACACACACACACACACACCACACACACACACACACACACACACACACACACACACCACACACACACACACACCACCGATTCAAAATCTGTCTTGCAAGCTTTAAGATATTCTCATATGTCACGAGTTTGTCACGAGGCCTATGACGATTGACCCATCTAGGGTGGTGGAATCTGGTCATTTATTTATTGTCGTTGTTGTTGTCGTGTATCCGTCCCTTAATGTGGCTTGTGGTGCGTTTGCACCTTAATGTCGTTCAGCTCAGGTTAGGTTTACTTTCTCTCTCTCTCTCTCTCTAATTCCACTGCCCGTGCAATTCATCCTGCAGGTTCATGGGTGGCTGGTACCTTTCGCTTGAGCTGGCTGTATCTATCGGCCTCTCGCCTGTCTTTTTACCTGCCGCATGTGCATCAGTCCTCTTAGGCTTGAGGTATTCTCACGGTGACGTAGGGTGGCATGTTGGCGCCATCGCTTAGGCAGGTTTTCTCTTCACTCGAGCGGAAGATGTCCCTGAGAGCGCCTGCTCTGCTTTTGGTTCTTCACCACTTCGTCGAAGGTACGGTCGGTACCTTCATCCCTACAGTCGGCCTGTAGGGGAGGGACATCACATCACGTCATCTCTTTTCCGCATCTGCTCTGCTGGTCCTATCGACTGGACAGAGGGCAGAGAGTCGCTTGACCCGTCACTTTGGGTCAACACGGGTAGCTGTGCCTTCTTTTTCTCTCCTCCCGGGGCGTCACCGAGGCTTGCGCTGTTGGGGCTACGCAGTGAGGAACACGTGGACCTTGCTGGATGGTCCTGGCCCTGTCCGGGACTTTCCGCGACAACGACTCGTCCCACGGACCTCCTGCAGCGCACGTGACGGCGTGTGCCCTTCTACCCTTCTTTCCCCTTTCTTCTTTACTTCCAGTGCCTTCTTTTTCTCTCCTCCCGGGGCGTCACCCGAGGCTTGCGCTGTTGGGGCTACGCAGTGAGGAACACGTGGACCTTGCTGGATGGTCCTGGCCCTGTCCGGGACTTTCCGCGACAACGACTCGTCCCACGGACCTCCTGCAGCGCACGTGACCGGCGTGTGCCCTTCTACCCTTCTTTCTCCTTTCCTTCCAGTTCCTTCCTTTATTCTCTCCTCCCGGGGGCTCCACCCGATGCTGGCGCTGTTGGGCGCGCGCACTGGTTGAGGAGCACGTGGACTTTGCTGGATGGTCCTGGCCCTGTCCGGGACTTTCCGCGACAACGCCTCGTCCACGGGAGGCGTTCTCCACTGTCCACGGACCTCCTACAGCGCATGCGACCGGTGTGGTTAGCTCTGTGTCGTGCCATTTGGGGGTGTGTGTGTCTAGGGTGTTTTTTTTCCCGGGCCTTTGGAAAGAATTTACCCGGGGGAAACAGACCGGGTTTTGGGGCCATCGGGGCCCGCCCGGTCCCTTCGGAGGACTCTGGAGGGACAGAGGTGGGGGGGCCCACATAAACACAAAAAAAAGGGGGGGTGTGCGTGGAAGTGATTAATTGGATTTTTGCATGTTTTATGGAATGCTTGTTTGGGGACTTTTGGGGTTTGGTGTGTGGTTGAAGTAAATTAATTATGTTTGGTGCATGTTTGTTTTGGGGAAAGTTTTTTTGGGGATTGGGGCTTTGTTGTGTGTTTTGGGAATTTGTTATTTGTGACTATGTGTGTGTGCTGTGAATAAATGGTTTTTATTTTTCGAAAATCTTTCTTGTGGGGTCTTTGCGAGGGGGGGAAAGGTTTCCATCACCCCCTTCACTCCCACTAAAACCGACCTTCAGGGCAGCCTCCGGGGGCCCGGTCGTGACTTTGGGGGGGCCCCTTTCCCCGGGGTTTGGAAGGGCTCTGGCTTTTCCTCTCCCCCTCTCGTTTCCGGGGGGGAAAAACCTGCCCGTTTTTTTTTGTTTTGTTTTCCGGTTTGGGTTTTTTTTGGGTCATGTTTGTTGTGGGGGGTTTGTGGGTGACCCCTAGCGTGGGAAAGGGAGCTTTTTGGGTTTGGCCGGGAAGGGAAAAACCCCGGGTGTGACGGGGGGTTAAAAGCGAGGCGAAGGGAAATGGGACCGCCCCCAGACCTCTTTCCGCCGGGTGCCTACGAAAATAGGCCCGGGAAGATTCCCCTTTTCTGTTCCCGCTCAGTCGGGCCTTTTGTTTTGAAATTTAACCATTTTTTTTTTTTTAAACCGGGTTTTATTAAAGTCCCGGGGGGTGAAATCGGACGTTTTTTTTCCCGTTTTTTTTTTTTCTTCCCCCCCGGATTCCTTCTGTTTTTTTGTTGTTGTTTTTTTTTGTCGGTGACCCCCACCGCACTTTTTTCTCGTGCTGTGGAGCGCGGTGTTGCCAGAGGGGGGAGCAGCCTGGACTTTTTTTTTTTTTCGGGGGCCCCACCGAACCTTTGCTGGTTTGGTAAAAGGCGGGGGGTTTGGGCCAGGTGGGAGCAGTTGGAACCCTTGTACGTTGACTTTTTTTTTATTTACTGTTTGTCATTTAAAACCAAAGAGACGTAAAAGCATACCGTGCGGTATCTGTTTTTCAAGGGGAAATTGTTTTTCCCCCTGTATTTGGAACTGTGGGATAAGTTTCAGGCAACGTCCTTTGCTGGTGGTGTGGCGCCGCATGCGTCGAAGAAGAAAGGTTTTCCCGAATTTAGCCCCTACTATTAGAAACCAGTATTTTCGATCCCGTAAACTTTTACTTATTCCTTTCTGTACCCGATAGCCCAGGGAGTACTTTTCCTTTTTTTTCGCTGGGGGGGAAATTTTCCTGCTGAACCCCGACGGCATTTTCCGCTCGGAAGCGTCAGAGTATAGCGAAAAAACTTGGGCTTCTGTTGATCGCAGGCCCAAACCCCCCTCTTTTTTCCATGCCTCCCCCGTAAGGGCAGGGCCCGGGGATTTTCCTAAAGGGAAAGTCGAGACCCAAGGGAGGGTAAAAAGGGGGTTTTTTTCCCGTGGGGGGTTGGTGAATCCCCCCCCAGGACATCACCCCCCGCCCTGATTTTTTTTGGGGCAACGCGACGAGGGAGTTTTCCAGGGGGGGGGAAGCTCAAAGGCGGGAAGGGGAAAACTCGGCGAAAGGAAAGAGGTGCTTGCGGAGGGAAAGCAAATAGGTTTGGAGGCTTGCGCAGAGAGGAGACTGACAACAGGAGATTTGCTTTGGGAAAAGAGGCTAAAATGCGTGGGGAAGAGGCTGCTAGCAGGAAGCTCTGCGCAGGGAAGAGGCTGCCAACAGGAAGCCTGGGGTAGGGAAGAGGCTGTCCCCGCCCGGGAAAAATTTGGGAAATCACGTAGGGAAGGGTCCCAACGGAAGCTTTGCATAGGGAAGAAAAGGGAAAAATTTTTTCGGGGGGCCCCTCCCGATCTTAAGTCAAGGGGTTAATAAACCGGCAAGTGATAGAGTTAGAGGCCCAAAAATTTAAAGCTCCAGAGTTCAGACCTAGTGAGGAAAAAGGGAATTTTTTTTAAAGGCATTTGATAAGGTAGCCATTTCCCTCCCAAATTTTTTTCCTGGGGAACAAAAGGCCATGCACCTTTTTTTTTTGGTTTTCCCGGGAAACTGCAAGGGAGTGTGTGCTCCTCAAAATTGAAGGGGTCCCCATAAAAGACAGCATTGGCTCTGCGTAAGCGTTTCCCCCTTCCCCCGAGGGGTACAGGGGAAGTTCAGGCCCATGAAAAAAAATAACAAACGAGCCCTTCGTGCATTTTTGGAGTTGGGGCGGGCCGCAAAACGCTAGGGTACTGGGGGTCAGGGGCCCTAGTGGAGCTGGGGGATCTGATTCTCTCGAAACTTCCCAACACCTGCCCCCAGAGTTGGGAAATCCGTATAGGCGGGGACAGCACCTCAGGATTTCGCGGTTTGGCGATTAAAAAACCGGGCTGGGGTTTGTTTGTTTGAAGCTCGGGGGAGCAAAAGGGCATGGGCCCAGATACGGACGGAAAAACCCTCAGGGGACCTAGTGGCAGTAGGGCCCCGGCAAACTGCTAGGGGGGTTCCGAAAAAAGGAGGCATTTTCATCGGGGACCCAACACCCCGCTGTGTTTTCTTTGTTCTCCCGGCCAATTGGGGAAAATTGTCCAAAGGGGGGGGCCGGGTTTAGTCATGGGGCTGCCCTTTCCACGTCCCGGCCTCGGCTAACGGGGGGCCCTTTCTCAGTTCTGGTGGTACGGAGGGGCCAGGGGTTTTTTCGGGTTTTTGGGTTTCATCCTTGGTCGACACCATCGGGGTTTCCCGGGAGCATAAAGGGCTCTTTGTGGTTTAAGGATTGGTTTCCCCCTTTGAGGCTGGGGGGGGCGCCAGTTACGTTTGGGGTTGGGGGTTGGGGCGGGTTTTTTAACCTCCCCCCGTCCTTCTGTACTCATTCCTATCTCCACCCCCTAATTCTGTGGCAAAGTAGGGGCCATCGCGTGGGGCGGAAACCCCGGGGATTCCCTTATCATAGGGAATACCATCCCTTTGGGGCGGCGCAGTCAGTCCGTGTCTTCGGACTTTCCGTACGGCTGTGTGGGGTTACCAATGCGCCAAAGCCCAAGAAAACAGGAACGGGAAATTTCGTCCCGTTCTTCACCAATCTCTGACAGGTTTTTGCAAGGCCGAATCCCGCTAGCATTTGGTTTCCCTCTTCAAAGGGCCCGGACTTTGGGTGTTTTTAAAGCCACGACAAAAATGGGGACGTCCCCCCAGTTCTGCCCGACACGCCAAGGTGACTTTAATCCACAAAGGGGTCCTTTTTTGGGTTTTTTCCCCAGGCAAAATCGTGGGCCAAGCGCTTGTCGTCCCCCCAAAACTTGAAAGAATCGTTCTCCCCGAGGCCCCTGGGTTCACCCCTGGCCGGTCCAAAATGGGCCCCAAAGCGGGCTTTTCCCAGGAGTAAGACGGAAATTTTTTTGGCCCCGGGGTGAACCCCTCAGGTTTTAGGCAGTACTGCCCCCAGTTGTGAATTTTCCCGCCAAAGGACACCCCCTAAGGGTCCTTTTAAAACGTGTTCCCCTAGGTTCCCTGCCCACTGGTTTGGGGGAGCCATTCAGCAAAGTTTGGGTCGACCTGGGGGGACCATTAATTTCCCCCTTTAGATTCGCGGTCCCGCTACGTTTTTTTGGGAGTAGTTTGGGCCCCGCGACTCGATACCCAAAGGGTGTCCCCCCCTTTGGACTACGAGCCCCACTGTTTTTGAGGCTCGCAGGCAGATTTGGACGGGGCAAATGGTTGCCCAAGAAGAAGTACGGCCGGAAGTTTGTCTGGAGAGGGGATCATCATCCTCTCCAGTGGGTTTGGGGGCCCCGGGTCCCGGGCCCGTCCCGTCGTCGACTCCCGGGGTTGGCAGTGGAACTGCAGTTCATGCCCTTTTACTTTTCGTTTATCAAGGGTTCCCGCAAAACGGATGTGACTATTCAGCCCAGTCCATGTCACACATTGGAGAAATAGTAGAGGAACATTTCCCCCCAACCAGGGTTATAACCCCTTTTTCCCCTTACAGGTGTTTTGACGTTTTCATTTCAGTGATGTTAACGGTAGTGAACACCACGGTTCGGATTTCACTTTTTTGTTGGAAAGGGTTTTCTTGTTGTTTGAATTTAAAAATAGTATTATTTTTTCTCCCTGTGAATTTTATCAAGGAAAATTTTTTTATTGGAAATTTTTCGACTTGTGATCACAGAGTGGGGTTTTTGGGTTTGGTCCCATTGTTGTGTTTGCCATGGTCAAAAGGGTTTAAAGTACACTGTACTCAGAGAAAAAAGATGCTTTTTGAAGGGGGGTTTTTACAGTTTTTTCCGAAGGCCATGACGGGTTTACCCCTTAGGGTGGTGGAAAATGGTCCCTTTATTTATTGCGTTGTTGTTGTGTGTATTTCCCTCCCCTTAAAGGGGGTTTTGGTGCGTTTTTCCCTTAATGTCGTTCCCGCTCAGGGGAAGGTTTACTTTCTCTCTCTCTCCTCTAATTTCCCCTTTCCCTTTCAATTCATCTGCTTCAGGGTGGCTGGTTTCCTTTCGCTTGAGCTGGCTGATCTATCGGCCTCTGCCCGTCCTTTTTTTCCTCCGCACGGCATCAGTCCCCTTAGGCTTTAGTTTCTCACGGTGAAGTAGGGTGGCATGTTGGGGCCCCCATCGCTTAGGCAGGTTTTTTCCCCTTTAAATCGGGGGGGAAATTTCCCCGGGGAGCGCCTGCCCCTGCTTTTTGGTTTTTTCCCATTTTTGTCGAAGGTACGGTCGGTACCTTTTATCCCTAGTCGGCCTTTTAGGGGAGGGACTCCAACAAAGTCCCTCTCTTTTTTTGCATCTGCCTGCTGGGCCTATCGACTGGACAGAGGGCAAGGGGTCGCTTGACCCCTCACTTTGGGTCAACACGGGAGCTGTGCTTCTTTTTTCCCTCCCGGGGCGTCCCCGGGGGCTTTCGGGTGTTGGGGCCCAGCAGTGAGGAAAACGTGGACCTTGCTGGATGGTCCCGGGCCCCGTCCCCGGGGCTTTCCGGGGAAACGAAATGGGCCCCCGGACCCCCTGCAGCGCCGTGACCGGGTGTGCCCTTCCCCTTCTTTCCCCTTTTTTCTTTATTCCATGCCTTCTTTTTTTTCCCCCTCCCCCCCGGGCCCTCACCCCAAAGGGTTCGCTGTTGGGGGCCCCAGTTTTGGGGAAACGTGGACCTTTTGGGGTGGGGCCCGGCCCTGTCCGGGGAAATTTTCCCCGAAAGACTGTCCCCCGGATTCCCCGCCCGCGCACGTGACCGGCGTGTGCCCCTTTTGCCCCTTTTTTTCTCCTTTCCTCCAGTTCCCCTTTCCCCCTTTTTCTTCCCCCAAGGGGGTCCACCTGATCTGGCGCTGTTTGGGGGGGGGCCCCCGGTTGAGGAACACGTGGGGCTTTTGGTGGATGGCCTGGCCCCGTCCGGGACTTTTCCCCGACAACGCCTCGTCCCCGGGGGGCGTTTTCCCCCACTGTCCCCGGACCTTCCCACGCGCTGGACGTGTGGTTAGCTCTGTGTCGTGCCATTTGGGGGGTGTGTGTGTCAAGGGTGTCGGCCTAAAGGCCATCCGGGAAAAGATCCGGTTTTAGGCCTCGATCGACCCGGCGCTTCCCGGGGGACTTTTGGGGGGGGAAAAGAGGTGTGGGGGAACCACATAAGCACGGAAAGGAGTGTGTGGTGGAAATGATTAATTGGATTGTGCATTTTGTTTGGAAGCTTTTTTTGTGACAAGTGTTGGGGTGGGGGGGTTGAAGTATTAATTATGAAATTTTGCATGTTTGTGTTTTGGAAAGCTTGTTTTTTGATTTTGATTTTTGTGGGGTGTTTTGGGAATTTTTATTTTTTGATATGGTGTTTCTGCTGTGAATAAAAAGGTTTATTGTATCTAATCTTTCTTGTTGGTTTTTTGCGAGGCGTGGTGAGGTCAATCATCCCTTCACTCCCACTTAGACCGATCTTTTTTCAGGGCAGACCTCCGGGGCGGGCGTGACATAAACAAGAGTTTAAACGGAGAAAAAAATATCTGCGATATACCATTTAATTTTATTTTTTTTCTTTAAAGGGTTCTTCTTTTGACTTTTGTTGGTTCCCCTCACATTGTGGTTTAGCAAACAAATGAAAGGGTTTTCGGTTTTGCCCCAAAATGGGTGCAGTAAAGGGAAAAAAAACTTTACAAAAAAACATTTTTTCTTTAAACCTTTCAGAAAAAAATAGCCTTTTTTTGGTAAACACATGGGGTCCGGGGATAGGAAGACAAAAAGAGTGTTTCCAAAAATAATAAAGGACAAAAAGGGAAAATTCTTTAAGAAGGGTTGTAAAATATTAAAAAAAAGGGACTAATCTCCACCGGAACCCCCAAAAATTTTTAAGAAATCTGATCTTTAGGGCTCAATTGAGGGTACAAAAAAAAATTTTTGGAAAAATGTCATTTTTATTTTTGGCCCCAAAATTTTTACCTAAATTTTTTGTCCCTTTCCCTTTTCAGAAATACGAAAAATATTTACTTACTTGGTTATTAAGTTTGAAAACCCCTCACTTTGCGAATTTTTTTTGGGGTTTTGGGGGAAAGAAGCGAAGGCTATAAAGTTGTTAGGGGAATTTTTTAAGAGTCCAATTGGAAAATTTACTTTGTTTCCTTTGAGTTATTTTTCTTTTTTATTTCAATGGTTTTAAAAAAGTTTTGTTTCTTTAAAAAAAGGGTTTAGATATGAATCAAGGCCCAAAGCCCGTTTAAACCCTTTAAAGGCCCGGGAGATTTGAGTGGGGTTAAAGTGATGGCACTTATTGGTTTTTCATTAATTGAATAGACTATGCATCAAAGATTGTTTAATACACTCCTCCACCTCCTAACTTTAATGACTTTCAAAACAATCCACTTTTTATCCCCCCCCCCCCCCCTTACGCACCACACACAACACACACACAACACACACACACACACACCACACACAACAAAACCCACACCACCACACACACACAACACACATCACCACACACACCACACACACCCCACCCCCCACCAACCGCCACCCCACACACACACACCCACACACACCACCCCCCCACACACAACACACACACACACACACCACACACACACACACACACACAACCACACCACACACCCCGGGCCCCCTTTTAATGTGTTTTTTCTTTTTTGTCTTTATTTTTGTATCCTTTTCTTTGCTCTTTTTTTTGTCTAAATCACTGTTAAATGGATAGACATTAAATTAAAAAACGAACGAACCACACCACACACACACACACACACACCACACACACACACACACACACAACACACACACACCCCCAGCACGCACACATGGGCGCACACACGCGCGTACGCACTCACTCACACGCACATCCACACACGCAAGCAAGCAAGAGCGAATGCGCCACGCCACACACTACACACACACACACACACACACACACACACACACACACACACACAACACACACACACACACACACACACACACACACACACACACACACACCACACACACAAGAAAGCAAGCGCTAACGCACACGCACATGCACACACACACACACACACACACACACACACACACACACACACACACACACACACACACACACACACACACACACACACACACACACACACACACACACACACACACACACACGAGCGTGTGAACAAGCACGCACGCACGCACGCACACACACACACACACACACACACACACACACACACACACACACACACACACACACACACACACACACACACACACACACACACACCCACACAACACACACACACACACACACGCACACACACACACACACACACACACACACACACACCACACACACACACATACACAGACGGTTCGTGCATTGATAAACAAACAGGTTGTGCATTCTTAATTCTAGACTTAAGAGTAGAGAAATCATTTTATATCGGAATTAACAAATCGATATTTACAGCAGAATTAACAGCGATACTTCTGACCAGCCGCCGTGGCGAAGTGGTTAGCGTCGCGGACTCCCGGCTGGGAGGTCGTGGGTTCGAATCCCATCATAGTTATGTGGGGTTTTTCTGCCCGACCGGCTCCTACCCAGAGTTGAGTTTGCTGCGGACTCAGTTGGAAGACTGGGACCACACAGTCGAGTTTCATCCACTTAAGGATGCTTTTTCTGAGTGTGTTGCTCAAATTTCATGACCAACACTGCAGGTGCCTGTATCTCTCGGGCTGGTTGACGCCAGGATATATTATGAAAGGAAGCGTAGAGTACAGCCCTGTCATGTAGTCTCAGACCGAAATGGAAATCCATAGCATCATCTTAATCATCCTCATTCCCATTGATCAGCATTAAAAAAAAAAATGTCTCAAATTCTGTGGCCCTTCATG
>CM031625.1:2487585-2490085 GCA_018398815.1 Conus ventricosus | reverse complement strand
GGACAAAATATTAAAGAAAATATGGAGATAAACCTAATGTGAATAAAATGATGTGACCTTGGCCACTGTGAAGGAGGAAGAAAAGTGAGAGACTGTGCCATGGAGAAATTGTTGAAGAGGTAACAGCGGAAGAAAGGTCGTGAATACGAGAAAGTGAGCAGAGAAGTTGTGTGATTTCCCGGTCCATGGCTGGGCCTGTCTTCTCGTGGAGGACACGGAAGCTTGTGAAGTTAGGGCCACTGGGATGACCTGGGAGCAGACGGCAGGTGGCTGTTGGTGTTTTGGGTGGACTGAGTCCCCACGGACAGATTGTGAGTAACGTAAATAAGCGGTATAATATTTACTGGCAAGACTTTGGACAGCGAGGATCGCCGAGACAACAAGTAATAAGATTTAATTGATGTCATGAGGAGACCTTCACGGAAGTGTTTGCCAGAAGTGACGAGGAACAAACACTTGAATATAAGTTGGACCAAGAACTATAGAATGATAAAAATGAATGATCATAACTATTAGAACTGGATAATTAGTGATTGAATGGTGAACTTTTCAATTGTGAAAGATTTCCTTTTCCTTCTCCCCCCCCCCCCCCCCCCCCTCCCCTGTTTTAATGTTAGAAAAGGAGAAGAAGGCCTTTAAGTCCTTGATTTAAGTGATTTATTAAATTGTATTTGTTTATAGTAAACTTAAATTGAATGAAAAATATTTATCTTTATTTAGAAGTCTGGTTGTGTGGATCTAGCTTCCCCTTGTGATGGAGACAGGGAAAGACACTTACTTTTGTATAACGTTTTCCCTGAAATCATACTGACTACGAAGTTGTTGTAGTTTGCTATGAAGGTGATTGTAATGTGTGTTGCTTGAAAAATAGTAAAATTGTAATAGTTAATTGGGTCTTTTGAGTGTCCATTTCTGGGAGTCAGATAGCGTGATGCGAGTGGAGTTAGTTAATGTTGCGGCCTCCTTGATTGAAAAGTGAAATTGTGGGAGTGAATGTTAGTCGTATAAAAGGCGTGTGAATCGGGATACCGCAACATTACAACATGTTAACCATCAGTCCTGAACTTGATCCTTTTACTATTTCTAAGTGCTTTTTTGCTTTCTCTAAACGTTATTTCCCTTCCAAAGCAGCTCAAACGTCTTGATTACGTTGTGGGAGATCATCAACAATAGTGTTGAAACTGTAGTCTACTTCTCGTTTTCATAGAGCTATTTATGAAAACCGTTGATTTAAATCATTATGTATGTGGAATTTGTTACTTTGTTTTCATGTTCATCCTCACATTTGTATTGTCTGATTACTGACATCATTTCGTTTGTCTAGTTCAAGAAAGTAGTCAATCATTCCCCCACCCCACCCCACCACCACCATCCCTTGAGAGATCCATTTTGCCTTAATCTGAGTTACATCATTTTTCTTTTTCTTTTGTGGCTTGCAATTTTTTCGTTTTTGATTTAATTTCTTTTCTCTCTCCCAGATTAGATTTTTTAGGCATTTTTTCCTCCTAACCTATGACTGTAGACAAGATAATCCCATTTAACATATCTCTTCTGCTCTATGTGTAGAGGTACTAGTAAATATGAAGAGACCAGATAAAATGATCAAAGAAATACCTGTGAATCAGATGGGGCATAAAATAGCACAATTCGCTGATGAGACACAGTCTCTGCAAGACAGAGAGACCAGGTTTCTAATGAAGAAACTGTATGCTTCCTTCATACATTTGGCTAGTCTTTAGGTTTGAATCTTAATTGCGTGAAAAACAGACATCATGGCTAGGTCTTGGGAGGAAGTCATCAAGAAAAAAAACAAAAATCTTAAAATCAATTGGAAATTTGCGACGTTCAGAATACTAGGAATTCTATCTACATCTAACTAAGCTGGCTGGAATACACGTATTATTCTATAAAGGAAAAAAGCTGTGAAAATAGAGCAGTTATACAGGAGCTGGATTAAGAGAATTATACCACACTGGGAAGAACTGTAAGTATAAACGTCCCTTATCCAAAAAATGTATACGTGATGGACATGTTCACTTAATCCACTAGACAAATGCATGGGAGAAAAAACTATGCGCCAAATTCGTATGGAAAAGCAAAGCATAGAATTAGCAAGAGAATTGTTAAAGTAAAACAACAAACGAATAAATGAAGGGAGTTTTGATTTTCCTTTTAAAATTGTTTCATGCAGTCTTTAGAATGTAAGCTGGATAAAGAAATATCAAAATGAACAAATCACAAATGGAAATCAGTTCTTAACATTATTATATCCAAATATAAAAGGTCTATATAATCTTGGATCAAATGAAATTATCAGTAAAGGGAAACTATTTTCCGAAAAGACGTATCCCATGCATATAAAATGCAATACAACAAAGGTTTCCAAACAAATGACACGAAGCATGCACAAAACCATTGTTTTTACAACACAATAAAAGCATTTGAATGTATCCAGACGATTGAATGGATGGAAGCGTTTTACACTTCTTTTGATAGCTGC
>CM031625.1:2480085-2485085 GCA_018398815.1 Conus ventricosus | reverse complement strand
ATAACGGAACTTCCTATAACAGTCTACAATGAGATGATTCATCATAACGGAACTTCCTCGGCACATGGAAACAGCTTAACAACCAGTCACCATTTGGTTAATTCAATTGATCTTAACAGCACTTCTTCATCAGAAAAAGAAAGTAACAAAATAAAAACACGGGCCTGAGATATTATACTTCATAAAACAAAATTCTTCCTTGGATATTTAGATATTTTGGACATCTTATTATCAAACGAATTTATGAATGGATTCATATCACATTTTTTGTAAAAACAAACAAACAAATCACGTTAAATAGCTTGAACTTATTGTGCCTCAAGAGCTTTACGTTGATTATCACACATGCCTCTCCATAATGAAATTCTGTTACCATTAATTTCAGTTTCAGTTTCATCAAGGAGGCGTCACTGCGTGCAAACTAATCCATATACACTACACCACATCCGCAAAGTTTTGAGACCACACCGTGCATGATTTAAAGCTGATTGATAAATAAACTAATAACCAGGATGAGAGAATTGAATAAGAGGGTCTCGTGCCTACGACTTAGCAGATGTCTGACCTACGCATTAGCCCAACGTGTTGGTTAGGCCTTGAGTAACTACCTAACACTGGTTGCGCCATTTCATGATTGTATGTGAGTATAGTGAGTGTACACATGTGTGTTCATCGATGCGTGGGCACGCGCCCGTGTATTGTGT
Organism: Conus ventricosus; assembly: GCA_018398815.1. Lineage (NCBI taxonomy): Eukaryota > Metazoa > Mollusca > Gastropoda > Neogastropoda > Conidae > Conus > Conus ventricosus. The sequence goes on along the minus strand of CM031625.1, from coordinate 2,484,381 downwards.
GCATGATGGGCGTGTATGCGTGCGTGTGTGTCTGTGTGCGCGTGTTTACTTGTGCAGAAGTGCATGTGCTTGTGTGTGTGTGTGTGTGTGTGTGTGTGTGTGTGTGTGTGTGTGTGTGTGTGTGTGTGTGTGTGTGTAGTGTTGTGTGTGTGGTGTGTGTGTGTGTGTGTGTGTGGTGTGTGTGTGTGTGTGTGTGTGTGTGTGTGTGTGTGTTTATGGAGGTTAGTGCAATGGTGTCCCGCCTCCAGTTCGCACGCGTGCCCGCACACACACACACACACACACACACACCACACACACACACACACACACACACACACACACACACACATACAAACATGTGCGAGTGCGCACGCAAACACACGCATACACACACACACACACACACACACACACACACACACACACACACACACACACACACACACACACACACACACATGTAGACACACATTCACACACACGCACACACACACACACACACACACACACACACACACACACACACACACACACACACACACACACACACATACACACACACACACACACACACATACACACACACACACACACACACACACACACACACACACACACACACACACACACACACACACTCGCGCGCGCGTACACACACACACACACACACACACACACACACACACACACACACTCACACTCACACACGCACACACACACACACACACACACACACACACACACACACACACACACACACACACACACACACACACACACCCCTAAACTTTTAGAATGCCTCTGAACCTTTTCGGGATTTCACAGGGATTCCAGATAACCGTCTACAGTAAGATGATTTAACATAACGGAACTTCCCCTTTAACCGTCTACAATAACATGATTTAACATAACGGAACTTCCTATAACCGTCCACAGTAAGATGATTTAACATAACGGAACTTCCTATAACCGTCTACAATAAGATGATTTAACATAACGGAACTTCCTATAACAGTCTACAATAAGATGATTTAACCAACGGAACTTCCTATAACAGTCTACAATAAGATGATTTAACATAACGGAACTTCCTATAACAGTCCACAATAAGATGATTTAACATAACGGAACTTCCTAAAACCGTCTACAATAAGATGATTTAACATAACGGAACTTCCTATAACCGTCTATAATAAGATGATTTAACATAACGGAACTTCCTATAACCGTCTACAATAGGATGATTTAACATAACGGAACTTCATATAACAGTCTACAATAAGATGATTTAACATAACGGAACTTCCTATAACAGTCTACAATAAGATGATTTAACGTAACGGAACTTCCTATAACAGTCTACAATGAGATGATTCATCATAACGGAACTTCCTCGGCACATGGAAACAGCTTAACAACCAGTCACCATTTGGTTAATTCAATTGATCTTAACAGCACTTCTTTATCAGAAAAAGAAAGTAACAAAATAAAAACACGGCCTGGGATATCATACTTCATAAAACAAAATTCTTCCTTGGATATTTAGATATTTTGGACATCTTATTATCAAACGAATTTATGAATGGATTCATATCACATTTTTTGTAAAAACAAACAAACAAATCACGTTAAATAGCTTCAACTTATTGTGCCTCAAGAGCTTTACGTTGATTATCACACATGCCTCTCCATAATGAAATTCTGTTACCATTAATTTCAGTTTCAGTTTCATCAAGGAGGCGTCACTGCGTGCAGACTAATCCATATACACTACACCACATCCGCAAAGTTTTGAGACCACACCGTGCATGATTTAAAGCTGATTGATAAATGAACTAATAACCAGGATGAGAGAATTGAAGAAGAGGGTCTCGTGCATACGACTTAGCAGATGTCTGACCTACGCATTAGCCCAACGTGTTGGTTAGACCTTGAGTAACTACCTAACACTGGTTGCGCCATTTCATGATTGTATGTGAGTATAGTGAGTGTACACATGTGTGTTCATCGATGCTGGGCATGCGCCCGTGTATATGTGTGTGCATGATGGGCGTGTATGCGTGCGTGTGTGTCTGTGTGCGCGTGTTTACTTGTGCAGAAGTGCATGTGCTTGTGTGTGTGTGTGTGTGTGTGTGTGTGTGTGTGTGTGTGTGTGTGTGTGTGTGTGTGTGTGTGTGTGTGTGTTGTGTGTGTGTGTGTGTGTGTGTGTGTGTGTGAGCATACATACGTATCTGCATGTCTATGGGTACATATATGTATATATGTCTACGTGCCTTTGTATGTGGGTGTTTACACATGTGCTTAAGTGTATGCGCGAGCGCGTTAGTGTGTATACGTGCGTGTGTGCGGGCGCACATCCAGTCAAGTGTGTGTGGTGTGTGTGTGTGTGTGTGTGTGTGTGTGTGTGTGTGTGTGTGTCTGTGTGCGCGTAGGAGAGAGCGCATGTACTTGCGCGTGTCTGTGTTTATATGTGTCTTTGCGTGCGTGCGTGTGTGCGTGCGTGGGTAGTGTTTATGTGTGTGTGTGTGTGTGTGAGTGGGGAGAGAGAGAGAGAGAGAGAGAGAGAGAGCGAGAGAGAGAGAGAGAGAGAGAGAGGAGAGAGAGAGAGAGAGAGAGAGAGAGAGAGAGAGAGAGAGAGAGAGAGAGAGAGAGACTGTGTGCCTTTGATTGTTTGCGGAAAATGGATGTTCAGAATATGACCTAAGAACAAGAACAAGAACACAAACATCAAGAACAACATACACGTGCGCGCGCGCAGACAAAAAACACACACACACACACACCACACACACACACACACACACACACACACACACACACAACACACACACACACACACACAAAACACACCACACACACACACACGCACGCACGCACGCACGCACACACACACACACACACACGCACGCACACACACACACACACACCACACACACACACACACACACAACACACACACCACACGCACACACACACACACACACACCAATAACAACAATAACTCCCTCCCCCCAACACACACACGCAAAACACCACACACACACACACACACACACACACACACACACACACACACACACACACAAAACACACACACACACACTCACTCACTCACTCATGCACACTCACACACTCACACACCAAGGCTTGCACACTCACGTCTGTGGACTCTCCAATTAACACGCCTGGATCACCCCACTGATGAACACACACCAGTGCACACACGTCTACAGCAACACATGGGACCTTAAGAGATTCAAAGTCTGATCTCAGTTGACATGTGTTTGATCATTTGTGTCTGTTATGGGAAAGACCCAGTATGAGTTTGCCCCAATCTCTAGGAGTCTTCGCAGTGTTGGCCTGGAGATAATTCCAATGTTTGTTTGGTTGATGTTTCTTGCTCTTCCTTTAAGTCTGGATGTGCGGCCACTTCCTCTCATGATGTTCAGATCTGAAAGAGGGTCTATGGTATACTGGCTTCGCTCTTTTTGCTTAAGTGATTCTTCATATTTTTTACCACATCGGATCGACCAAACGGTAATCCAGTTCTTATCGTTGCCTTGCCAGCTAGTGTGTCTACTCTCTCGTTTCCTTTAACTCCAGCATGTCCAGGCAGTACATCTATAGATATGTGTCTCTCTCTAATGGAAGGTTGCACGTTAGTTCATGTCAAGCAGGGCTTCCCATTCCACTCTCCACTTTTTGAAGTAGATCTTGGAGTCAGTCAGTATCATGGCTTGTTGAGTTTTGAACTGGCCTGTGGATGAAAGCCAGTGGAGAGCTTGTGTCACTGCTTCTATCTCCTTGTGTGTTCTGTGTGCTCTGTGTTGTCATTTGTTCAAGCACTTTAGTGTTGTAAGAAGCATTCATATGGAGTTCTAAGCGTGTATTTATTTTGTCTGTCTGTCTGTTCGTAACTGTCTCTGTATGTGCAATTGTCTGTACGCGTGCATGCACACATCCAGGGTCGACAACAAAGTGGAAATGAAATCCGAATAGAGCATTCTATGTTTCTTCCATCCGTTCAAGATCAAAGATTACTTTCAAGCTGGTTATATTTACGTTAGGAAATAAAATTACATCAATGCCTTCTGTCGTTTTTTCCAATATTATATTCAATGTATATATAAAATGGATTGAGTGCAGAATTGAGAGGAAGCACCAAAATGGCCATGCAACATTGACCTCCCCTGAAATAGGAATGTTCAGAGATGCCAACAGGCCACACAGTCCAATAGGAAACCAGCACAGAAAGTCAGACATGGCAATGGACAGAAGTCGTCTGGCAATGATGAATTCCTTGGACCTGGCGCT
>CM031625.1:2472585-2475085 GCA_018398815.1 Conus ventricosus | reverse complement strand
CTGTATAACGTTCGTGTGGAATAAGAGAGAAAGAGAAAAGGGGGAGGGAGGGGGAGGGAGGGAGAAACAAACAGACGGACAGATAGACAGACTGACAGCCAGACGAAAGATCTATTGTTAGGAAAAAAAATTAGGTGAGGAAGGCATTGGATATTCAGACTAAACCTTTCTTTTTACTCCGTGATGTCATGTTGGGTAAGAAATTCAGTGAATAAAAATTACATATTGAAAACGACTGCAACATGTGTATTACTGAACATAAGCAGTCTTTGTATACTCCACTAACATATAACTCCTGGTCAGACACCAATATTTCAAAACTTGATTGTTTCTCCTCAGTGACCGCGGAAAGTGGTAATTTGATTCCTCTGCCTTTTCGGTTTTAAGAAGAATGCTATCCCAGAAAAGCTGGTGTGCAATACCGTAGCATGTTTGTTGCGTTTTCAAAAAAACAACCAAAGGTGCCACCTAAGAAGCAAATGAAAATCATGAAAGAGCAAAACAAGCTACATTTTCTTGTGAAAAGTAGAAAATATAAAAAGATAACCTCTAAAAGACATAAGTGCTGAGGGCCAGTTTTTGGGAATGAATCCGCAAGGGACTAAAATACAATGAACTAATAAATTCCAAGGATAAGTACTGAGCACCATTCCAGCAACTTACAGAGCAGCTTGGTGTTGCAATGACTGCAAAAAATATTCAATTATAAACAAAGCTTGCTCTTATGTCTTAGGTTGAAGAAATAGGGGAAACAAGCATTCATATCTGCAGTGGTAGATAATTCTGCCTAACTAACAGTATGTGCTTGAGTGGGTGAATGGGGAAAAATAAAATAAATGCTTCTCAAAATGAGCCTTCAGCAAGCTTATACTCTCCAAGAGGGAGACAGTCTCCAATGGGGAGAAAACCCACTAACATATAACTCCTGGTCAGATACCGATATTTCAAAACTTGATTGTTTCTCCTCAGTGACCGCGGAAAGTGGTAATTTGATTCCTCTGCCTTTTCGGTTTTAAGAAGAATGCTATCCCAGAAAAAGCTGGTGTACAATACCGGAGTATGTTCGTTGCGTTTTCAAAAAACCCAACCAAAGGTGCCACCTAAGAAGCAAATGAAAATCATGAAAGAGCAAAACAAGCTACATTTTCTTGTGAAAAGTAGAAAATATAAAACGATAACCTCTTAAGACACAAGTGCTGAGGGCCAGTTCTTGGAATGTATCCGCATTTTCCCCCATTTTCTTCATCTTCAATTTTTTTTTTTTAAAGGTTCAAATCTTTGCCCATTACTATAACGACGGAAGAATTGTTAACCTGCACTTGTTTTCCCCCACTGCTTAAATGTTCAGCATTTTATATACAACCAAGTGCTCAAAGAGATTGTACAAGTAGTCTGGGCTAGTACCAACACCACAAAAGGGAAAATCAGGATTCCAAAAGCACCTGCAACATTCTTCACGGCAGGAGGCAGCAAATCATGGCCAAGAACAACAGTGCCACTCGAAACATGCAGGCAGAGTCTGCTGGGGTGCGTAGCGCAATCACTACGTATCTAAAGCACTACCAGTTATTAGCCCTACGACCAATAGATCTACGTGTCGTAAACCATACGACCCTTTAAGACTACGTGTCTATATCACTACAATTGACCATGTATCGAAAAAGCTATTCATGTTCGCGTTCTCTAAAACTACGTGTCTATATCGCTATGCCCGTTTGCTCTACAGCAGAAAGAAAGAAAAATAGTGACAACGGCCCGTTTGTATGGGGATGGTGTAGCGCAATCACTACTGGATAATGTCAGTAGGTCCCCACTAGGGGAGGCGCTATATGTTCCCCCATGTCTATGTTCCCCCAGGTCTATGTTCCCCCACCTCCATATTCCCCAGGTCTATGTTCCCCCACCTCCATATTTCCCCAAGTCTATGTTCCACCACCTACCTACCGTGCCGTACGTTACCTCGTGCCGTACGTGTCCTCGTGCCGTACGTAATCTCGTATCGTACGTGACCGGATTGTCATACTTGTTACAGAATCTAAGTTGTATCCTGACTAGATATGTTGCAATGTTCATATCTTATGCTTTAAACCCGAGATAAGAGACGGAATACATTTAATTGTCACAAGATTGTATTGATCCTTTCTTTGCTTTGCTTTGTTTTTCTCTGTATTTGGTGACAGGAGTCATTGTTACTCATTAATTTGTTGTTCATTTACAGTACTTTAGTTAATGTGTCAGTACACGCGTGTTTCCATAGCTATACGGGTTGGTGACCTTACGTTAAAATTCCTGAGTCCCTGAGTATATGTGGATGGTTTAGTGCGTCAAAATATATTTTTGTAAATCATTTTCTTTCCTAGTTCCATCCCTCCTCCACGTTATATAAGGCCAAGAGCCCCTGGCCTAAGACCAAAGTACAATTAAAAAAAAAGTTCCGAGTTCCGAGTTGTATTAAATTACGATAATTGAAATTACCAAAATACAGAAATCGAGATATATA
>CM031625.1:2460085-2470085 GCA_018398815.1 Conus ventricosus | reverse complement strand
CAATCACAATCAAGCATTCCAACACACACAACATGCACAATTATAAATAAACATTTCACCATACGACGCACACAATCACAATCACAGCATTTCAACACATATGGCATATACACAATTATAAAGAAACATTTCCAGCATCCATCCCTTTCCACACCATGGAGTGCCTCCACACCCCTGCCTCTCCCAAGTCTACTGGGAGCACCCTGTCGCACTAGGTGCTCCGAACCGGGTCGGTTCTTGAAGAGAGTCGTTCAAGGCCGACACCTCGACACACACAAGCAGGCAGTGAAGGCGCGTCCCGGGGGGGGGGGGGGGGGGGAAACGTGGGGGTTGTTGCTGGAGGTCCTGGACGGGGATCAGGACCGGCCAGTCAAAACCACGGGCTTTTCTACCAGAACGTGGTCCCGACCAGTGCGTGATCCCAACCAGCGCGGAACCAACCAGAGCGTGGCCCTAACCAGCGCGTGGCACCAACCAGTCCGCGGTCCCGACCAGAGCGTGGGCCCCAGCCAGCGCGTGCACCAACCAGTCCACGGTCCCAAAACCAGAGCGTGGCCCCAACCAGAGCGTGGCCCCAACCAGCGCGTGGCACCAACCAGTCCAGGCTCCGGGTGAAGCCCCCGGGAGGAGGGGGGGAAAGGTAGCTGGGAGGGAGAAGAAAGGGAGGGAAGGAAGAAGGGTACTGGAACCCCACCGTCAGTACAGTCTGACCCATGCTGTTAAATCCTAACAGCCACTCGCATGATGGGCGAGGGGAGGTCTACTAAACACACCAACAACGCCAGCTCAACACAGACCTGGGGCGTAACACAGCACACCAACCAAATCAGGAATGTTCATTAAAGTCTTCTCACACGACGCAGGTAAAAGACTGCATTAAATTAACAGGCTATAAAACAAATATGAATCATCTTCATCCTTCTCTCACTCATACTTAACATTTTCCTTTCTTAGGAAATAAACCAACACGGCAACCGTTGCTTTATAACTGCCACTAACATTTGCAAATAATAATTCAATGGCGTAATTATCACATTTTATAGCCACATTTCAAAATAACACAAATCTCCAACCACGCATCCAAACGACAAATCATGCGTACGCACGCTCGCGAACATAAAACTCGTTCTCCTTGCACACACAAACAGACGGTGGCCGAAGGATAAGAGTCGGCGAATGTGACAGGGGCGGACGAGCGAGACCAAGCAAGTACCAACCCTGAATCACCAGGTTCTCTCCCATCCCCACCGACTACCGCATCACCAGATGCATAAACAGGAGAAAGAATTTTGGATATAATTTAGAATGGCAAGGTTAAAGATTAAATTTAAAACCAGAGAAAAGTCTCAAACAATATTTCTCTTACAATTTCGAAAACAAATGAAAATTGCGCAAAAGAGAAGAATAAGCCGGCTAACAACAACAAACCAAAACAAACAAACCACGAAACTGATGCTTACCAGCTACCCGTGGGTGACCCCGAAGAGGCGGGTCAAACGACTCTCTCTGCCCTCTGTCCAGTCGAGAGGACAGAAGCGCAGATGTGGAAAAAGAAGAAGTGATGTCCCTCTCCTACAGGCCGACTGTAGGAATTGAAGATACCGACTGTACCTTCGACGATAAGGTGAAGAACCAAGACCGGAGCAGGCGCTCCCAGAGAATCTTCCGCTCGAGTGAAGAGCTAACCTCCCTAAGCGATGGCGGCCAACATGCCACGCTACGTCACAGAGTGAGCATACTTCAAACTAAAAGAAATGAAACACGTGCGACAGGTAAAAAGACAGGCGAGAGGCCGATAGTACAGCAAGTTCGAGAGAAAGGTACCAGCCACCAGTGAACCTGCAGGATGAATAGCACGGGCAGTGGAATTAGAGAGAGAGAGAGAGAGAAAGCAAACCGAAGTTGAGCTGAACTACACCAAGGTGCAACCGCACCACAAGCCACATTAAGGGACGGATACACGACAACAGCAACGACAATAAATAAATGAGTAATTCCGCCACCCTAGATGGGTCAAACGTCGTAGGCCTCGTGACAAACTCGTGACAAACCCCCCTTCTAAAAGCATCTGTTTCTCTGAGATACAGTGCTCCTTTGAACCTTGACGCATGTGCAAATTCACAACAATGGGAACGAACCCAACCCTCTGTGATCGACAGAGTACGATAAATCCAATACAAACATTCTACGATAGAATCACACAGGGAAATACATAATACTACATTTATCAAACAACTAAGCAAACCTTCCAACCATGAAAGTAACAATCCAAACAATTGGTGATTCACTACCGTTAACCTCACTGAAGTGAAAACTGTCACTACACCTGATACAGAGACAAAAAGGGAATATAACCCTGGTTGAGGGGAAGTGTCCCTCTGACTGATTTTTCCAATGTGCTGACTACGGAGCTCGGCTAAGATAGTCAGCATCCGTATTACAGGAACCCTTGATATGACGGAAAGTGAACGCATGACTCTGCAGTTCCACAGCCTAACTCATGAGTCGATGACTGACTGGCCGGATCCGGTCCAGGCACTGGAGAGGATGATGATCGCTCTCCAGTACAAACTTCCGGCCGTTCTTCTTCTTGGGCACGCCAGTGCGCGTCCAAATCTGCCTGAGAGATTCAGCAACAGTAGGGGCATCGATAGTCCTAAGCGGGACAGCCTCTGGGTATCGACTCGCAGATTCTACCACTACCGAAGTGTTGCGGTGACCGCGATCGGATGGAGGATTAATGGGTCCCACCAGTCGACCCAACCTTGCTGAATGGCTCCCCAACCCGTGGCACTGACCCTAGGGGAACACGCTTCAAGCGACCCTTAGGCGTTGTCCGTTGGCAGGCATCGCAACTGCGCAGTACTGACTAACCTGTGAGTTCATCCCTGGCCAAAAGAAGTCTTGTCTTACTCGCTCGAGAGTCCGCTTGGAGCCATATGACCTGCCATGGGGAAATCGTGGGCCTGCCGGAGAACAGATTCTCTCAAGCTTTGGGGAACGACAAGCTGCTTGGCCACACGATCTGCCTGAGTGAAAAACCCCAAAGATGATCCCCTTGTGGAGCTTGAAGCTCACCTTGGCGTGTCGGGCAGACTGAGCGGGACGATCTAACCAGTTGTCGCAGGCGTTGGACATCAAGTCCCTGGCCTGAAGACGGACCATGGTAGCAGGATCGGCCGTGGCCAGAACCTCGTCAGAGATCGGCTGGAGAACGGGACGCAATTCCTGTTCCTGCTTCTTAGCTTTGGCGGTGTGGTAACTACCACACACGCCTGTACGGGCAGGTCCGTAGACACGGACTGACTGCGTCCGTCAGCAAAGGTGACAGTATTCCCTATGAGAAGGGAATACATAGTCGCTCCACCGCGATGGCCCATACTTCGCCACAGAAGTAGGGGGTGGAGATAGGAATAAGTACAGAAGACGGGTGGAGGTAAAACCAGCCTCCAACCCGCACACATCATAACTAGCGCCCCGCCGGGCCTCAGGGGAAACCAAATTCTTATCCACAAAGATCGTTGATGCTCCCGAATCCCTGATGGTGTCGACCAAGGGTGAACCAACAACAGAAAGAAACACTGGGCACTCTGTACCACCAGAAGCTTGGATGGACCCCACGTTAGCCGAGGCGCTAGGATGCTGGAAAGGACTAGCCCCATGACTACCAGCGGCTTTAGGCAATCTTTCCTAATGTGGCTGGGACGACCACAAAGAAAACAAAATCGGGGTGCTGAGGTCCCCGATGAACTGCCTGCCTTGTTCACCCCGCTAGCAGTTGTCGGCGCCTTATTGCCACTAAATCCTGTGGAGGGCTTCCTCTCCGTATCTGGGCGATGCCCATAAGCTCTGCGAGCTTCGGCAAACACCTCAGCTGTATGAATCGCAGCCGCGAAATCCTGAGGTGCTGTCTCGCCTATACGGATCCTCAACTCTGGGGACACAGTGTTGGTGAGCTGTTCAATGAGGATCAGATCCTCCAGCTCCAACTTAGCCAACTGACGCCAGTACCCTAGCGTTTTGCGCAGCCTATCACCAAACTGCACGAAGGTCTCGTCGTTATTCTTCTTCATGGACCTGAACTTCCTCCTGTACGTCTCTGGAGTAAGGTGGAAACGCTTACGCAGAGCCAACTGCATGTCTGCATAAGACGCGCCTTCATTTAGAGTGAGCACACACTCCCTTGCAGCACCAGATAATCCAGAAAAAAGGTGCATAGCCTTTTGTTCCTCAGACAATTGGTATGAACTAGCAACCTTGTCAAAATGCTCTAGGAACATATCAATGTCCTCACTAGGTCTGAACTCTGGAAGCTTTAACTTTGGGCCTCTAACTCTATCACCTGCCTGTCGATCAACCCCCTGATTTACAGACGCGGGAGTCCGCGAAAGAAGTTGTTCCATCTCCTCCCTACGCAGAGCTTCCTGTCTAGCAGCCTCCTCTCTGCGCAGAGCCTCCAGCCTATCTAGCTCTTCCCTACGGAGGGCTTCCTGTCTGACAGCCTCTTCCCTACGCTGAGCAGCCTCTTCCCTACGCCCGATCTTCCTGTCTGGCAGCCTCCTCTCTGCGCAGAGCAGCCTCTCCCCTACGCCGATCTTCCTGTCTGGCAGCCTCTTCCTTACGAAGGGCTTCCTGTCGGGCAGCCTCTTCTCTGCGCAGCATGGCCTCTTCCCTATGCAGAATCTCCTGTCTGTCAGTCTCCTCTCTGCGCAGAGCCTCCATCCTATCCAACTCTTCCCTACGAAGCGTTGGCCTCTTCCCTACGCTGCTGCTCCAGAAACATAAGGACGGAGGCGATGTCCTGGGCAGGATCACCACTCCCGACACAGGGAGGATGACCCGTTTGACCCGTCCCTTGGGTCTCGACTTTCCCATGAGGAAAGTCCCCAGGGACATACTCCTTACGAGGGGAAGCATGGAGAAGAGAGGGCTTCGGCTTCTGCGACTCAACAGAAGCCCACAGTTGCTTCGCTATGGCTCTGACGCTTCCGAGGGGAAGTGCCAGTCGGGTCTCAACAAGAAGATCCCCTAGTGAAGAAGTAGTAAAAGTACTCACGGGACTATCGGCTACAGCACGAGAATAAGTAGAAGTCACTGTAGTCGAAGTACTGGTACTAATAGTAGGGACTACTTTTTGAATACCCTTCTTTGACGCACGCGTGGGCCATACCACCAGCACTGGACGTTGCATGACAACAATATCCTACGGTTCTCAAATACAGGGGAAAGAAATTCCACTAGAAAAAAAAAAACAAATATTTTAGGGATGTGTGTGTGTGTGTGTGCGGATGTGTTCTGGCTGCTCCCACTCGGCAACACCGTGCTCCACAGCACGAGCAACAGTGCGGTGGGGCTCACCGAAAAAAAAAAAAAAAAAACTATGTCCCGGCTGCCCCCACTCTGGAAAACACCGCGCTCCACAGCACGAGCAACAGTGCGGTGGGGCTGGCCGAAAAAAAAACAAAACAAACAAACTGGAAAAACGAATCCGGAGAGAGGAAAAAAGGGACACTAACGTCTGATACAACCCCCTGTACTCAATAATCACCCGGAGAAAAAAAAAAAAAAAAGAACTGGCTAACTACAAAACAGAATGGCAGACTGAGCGGCAACAAAAGGCAAGACTTACGGCCGTACCTGCGTAAGGCACCCGGCGGAAGGAGGAGGTCTGGTCGCGGTCGACTCCCCCTGGTCTACACCTCGACTCCCCAGTCACACCGGATGTTCCTTCAGGCCACCCAGAGACTCCCTTCACACTAGAGTCACCCAGCCAACCACCCCACGATCAAACACGACAAACTGACTAAACATATACAAAACAGACAAAACTAAAACAGGTACTCCGTGAAACGAGAGAGACGGTCAGAGCCCTTCACATCCCGGACGAGCCCCCACAATTGTCACGACCGGCCCCTGGAGGTCTGCCCTGACAGGATCGGTCTAGATGGGAGTGAAGGGAGTGACTGACCTCACACGCCTCGCAAGAGCCCACACAAGAAAGATTACGATACAACACCCCATTTATTCACGCCAACACACACAGTCATAAATAAGCATTCCAACACACACAACATGCACAATCACAATCAAGCATTCCAACACACACAACATGCACAATTATAAATAAACATTTCACCATACGACGCACACAATCACAATCACAGCATTTCAACACATATGACATATACACAATTATAAAGAAACATTTCCAGCATCCATCCCTTTCCACACCATGGAGTGCCTCCACACCCCTGCCTCTCCCAAGTCTACTGGGAGCACCCTGTCGCACTAGGTGCTCCGAACCGGGTCGGTTCTTGAAGAGAGTCGTTCAAGGCCGACACCCTCGACACACACAAGCAGGCAGTGAAGAGCGCGTCCCGGGGGGGGGGGGGGGGGGAACGTGGCGTTGTTGCTGGAGGTCCTGGACGGGGATCAGGACCGGCCAGTCAAAACCACGGGCTTTTCTACCAAAACGTGGTCCCGACCAGTGCGTGATCCCAACCAGCGCACGGTACCAACCAGAGCGTGGCCCCAACCAGCGCGTGGCACCAACCAGTCCGCGTCCCGACCAGAGCGTGGCCCCAGCCAGCGCGTGGCACCAACCAGTCCGCGGTCCCAACCAGAGCGTGGCCCCAACCAGAGCGTGGCCCAACCAGCGCGTGGCACCAACCAGTCCAGGCTCCGGTGAAGCCCCCGGGAGGAGGGGGGAAAGGTAGCTGGGAGAGAGAAGAAAGGGAGGGAAGGAAGAAGGGTACTGGAACCCCACCGTCAGTACAGTCTGACCCATGCTGTTAAATCCTAACAGCCACTCGCATGATGGGCGAGGGAGGTCTACTAAAACACACCAACAACGCCAGCTCAACACAGACCTGAGCGTAACACAGCACACCAACCAAATCAGGAATGTTCATTAAAGTCTTCTCACACGACGCAGGTAAAAGACTGCATTAAATTAACAGGCTATAAAACAAATATGAATCATCTTCATCCTTCTCTCACTCATACTTAACATTTTCCTTTCTTAGGAAATAAACCAACACGGCAACCGTTGCTTTATAACTGCCACTACATTTGCAAATAATAATTCAATGGCGTAATTATCACATTTTATAGCCACATTTCAAAATAACACAAATCTCCAACCACGCATCCAAACGACAAATCATGCGTACGCACGCTTGCGAACATAAAACTCGTTCTCCTTGCACACACAAACAGACGGTGGCCGAAGGATAAGAGTCCGGCGAATGTGACAGGGGCGGACGAGCGAGACCAAGCAAGTACCAACCCTGAATCACCAGGTTCTCTCCCATCCCCACCGACTACCGCATCACCAGATGCATAAACAGGAGAAAGAATTTTGGATATAATTTAGAATGGCAAGGTTAAAGATTGAATTAACCAGAGAAAAGGTCTCAAAACAATATTTCTCTTACAATTTCGAAAACAAATGAAAATTGCGCAAAAGAGAAGAATAAGCCGGCTAGCAACAACAAAACAAAACAAACAAACCACGAAACTGATGCTTACCAGCTACCCGTGGGTGACCCCGAAGAGGCGGGTCAAACGACTCTCTCTCTGCCCTCTGTCCAGTCGAGAGGACAGAAGCGCAGATGTGGAAAAAGAAGAAGTGATGTCCCTCTCCTACAGGCCGACTGTGGGAATTGAAGATACCGACTGTACCTTCGACGATAAGGTGAAGAACCAAGACGCTCCCAGAGACATCTTCCGCTCGAGTGAAGAGCTAACCTCCCTAAGCGATGGCGGCCAACATGCCACGCTACGTCACAGAGTGAGCATACTTCAAACTAAAAGAAATGAAGCACGTGCGACAGGTAAAAAGACAGGCGAGAGGCCGATAGACAGCAAGTTCGAGAGAAAGGTACCAGCCACCCGTGAACCTGCAGGATGAATAGCACGGGCAGTGGAATTAGAGAGAGAGAGAGAGAAAGCAAACCGAAGTTGAGCTGAACTACACCAAGGTGCAACCGCACCACAAGCCACATTAAGGGACGGATACACGACAACAGCAACGACAATAAATAAATGAGTAATTCCGCCACCCTAGATGGGTCAAACGTCGTAGGCCTCGTGACAAACTCGTGACACTAGTATATATATATATATATATATATATATAAATATATATTATATATATATATATATATAATATATATATATAATGTGTGTGTGTGTGTGCGTGCGTGTGTGTGTGTGTGTGTGTGTGTGTGTGTGTGTGTGTGTGTGTGTGTGTGTGTGTGTGTGTGTGTGTGTGTGTGTGTGTGTGTGTGTGTGTGTGTGTGTGTAAACGTTCAAAGATTAAAAAAAGACACACAACAAGTGTATATATTTTGAACCAATATTTCGGCTTTTTCAGCCTTCCTCAGGGTAAATGACAAGGTCTGGGCCACATCAGTAAAACGACCGATGCACAGACATACACTCACACGCGTGCATGCGCGCACACACACGGACACACGAGCGCGCACACACATGCGCACGCATGCACATACGCAGAGAGAGAGAGAGAGAGAGAGAGAGAGAGAGAGAGAGAGAGAGGAGAGAGAGAGAGAGAGAGAGAGAGAGAGAGAGAGAGGCGCGGACAGGTAGGGAGAGGAAGGGAGAGGAAGGGAGAGATGTTTTTAGCGCTATGTGCATTTTCTGAATCAGAAATGGTTTCTTTAGTACTGTGTGCATCTTTTTTGTTTGTGTTGTTTGTTTCTTTGTTTGCTTGTTTTTTTGGTTTTTTTTTTGTTTTTTTGTTTATTTTTTATTTTTTTATATTTTTTTTGTTTATTTTTTATATATTTTTTTTTGGGTAGTACGCCATGATATTATTTGTGAACAAGATCGGCAGGCAAGGATCATTTCTATCATAACAGGCATGAAACCAACGGGTTGTTATTTAGTGACCCCACTGTGAAGGGATAATTCATTTCAATATTCCTAAACAAGAAATCAGAACGTGTAAATCAGTTTATACATGAAATTACCAATTCATGCTATGACTGCACATTTAGAAGAGGTATCTAAAAACAGTTCAACTTTGTTTTCCATCTTTCCTTGGTTCGGATTGATACATTTTGTGTAGTTTTCTTATAAATTGTTAAAGACTTGTTCGATGGGTTGTTATTTAATGGTCAAAACATCAACAGACAACATAATGGTTCCAGAAATTTCACGAGCGAGCAGGAATGTTTCTTCTGGCATCAGAATCTTCTGGAAGACTCAGAAATGGCTTCTGTAATACTGTGTGCATTTGTTTTCTGTAATATATTATGATATTTTTTAGTTCTATCAATACTCATTGAATTCTGATTGAATCATACTCCCTGAGCTTTTTATGAATATATTTTTGTGAAGTTAAAAAGTGAATGTTCTGGTGAGACTACAGATTTCAGACTTCTGAACAGAGCTGGCATTAGAACAGCTCTTGTCATTCACCTCAGTCAGCAGTCCACTTCCAATGATGTCTATTCAAAGAAGAGGATTTCGATTCATCCGAGTCAAGAGTTGGAAAAGAGCCTTTGGACAAGACTCAGCAGACACCTGAGTTCACCAGCTGACTGCACCTTGGGCGTCTTGAAAGCTTGGTTCATGCCACCACGGTAGCTTTTGGTGTGTGTGTGTGTGTGTGTGTGTGTGTGTGTGTGTGTGTGTGTGTGTGTGTGTGTGTGTGTGTGTGTGTGTGTGTGTGTGTGTGGAGTGCGTGTGTGCGTGCGTGCGTGCGTGCGTGCGTGCGTGCGTGCGTGCGTGCGTGCGTGTGTGCGTGTGTGTGTGTGCGTGTGCGTGCGTGCGTGCGTGCGTGCATGTGTGTGTGTGTGTGTGTGTGTGTGTGTGTGTGTGTGTGTGTGTGTGTGTGTGTGTGTGTGTGTGTGTGTTTGTGTGTGTGTTTGTGCGTGTGCGTGCGTGCGTGCGTGCGTGCGTGTTTGTGTGTGTGCGTGTGTGTGTGCGTGTGTGTGTGCGTGTGTGTGTATGTGCCCGTATGCATGCTTCATGC